>JACEFZ010013122.1:172500-509051 GCA_014155875.1 Cepaea nemoralis
TCTTCTCCGTTTCCTCCTACTCCTTCTTCTCTTACTCCTTCTTCTCCTCCTCCTTCTGCTCCTCCTCCTCCTCCTCTTTCTTCTTCTCCTTCTTCTTCTTCTTCTTCTTCTTCTTCTTCTTCTTCTTCTTCTTCTTCTTCTTCTTCTTCTTCTTCTTCTTCCTTCTTCTTCTTCTTCTTCTTCCCTCCTCCTCTTCTTCCTCCTCCTCCTCTTCCTCATCCTCCACCTCCTCTTCTTCTCCTCCTCCTCTTCTTCTTCTTCTCCTCCTCCTCCTCCTCAGCTTGAAATTGTCTGTCTATATCTTTAGTATTGTCTCTTGTACAAACTTCACATTTAGTAGAATATATTTTCTTCTTCTTACGATGGCTGATCTAGAGCAGGCATCGGCGGCCACGATTCTCCATTCCTCCTTGCCGTCTGTTTTTTTTTAAAATTAATTTGGTGTTGATTATATTATTATTATTTCTGACCCAGCTTTTCAAATGTTCACATATATCTTTCTCTGTCTTTAGCTGCTTCTCTTGCCTGGTACATTTCCACGTAAAGGTACTTTCCTTGTCTTCACGTGCTTCGTATGTCCGATATATTTCCACGTAAAGCTACTTTCTCTGTTGTCATCTGCTTCTCTTGCCTGGTATATTTCCACGTAAAGCTACTTTCTCTTGTGTCACCTGCTTCTCTTGTCTAGTATATTTTCACATAAAGCTGCTTTCTCTGTGCTACTTCCTCTGCTGATATACCCCATATATTTCATTCGTTTTTCCTTAATGATTCTGATGAACGAGTAAGAGCCTAGGTGGCCTAGTGATTAATACGCATGTCTATCAAAACAGTGATCCGAATTCGATACCCACCAGAGAGACAGGAGTATTTTCCGACCAATGCGTCTCTCGGGTCGATCCATCCTCGTTTAATGTCTACCAGATAATTTTCAGAATTCTGTGGGAAGAAAACGCGACGTGGAAGTGAACTAGTCACTCACCTCATTATCTTGTGACCTAAAATGTGTGAAAGGCCAACACTTGACACCCCCATCTGTTGTATCTGCTATGGGACTTCCCCCACCTGTTTTTGATGGGTGACCTTGTAACACCTGTAGTTGTTAACACCTCATCGTTTGTTGTCTACCCCGTCCGCTGTATTGTTAACATTCTCCTATAGAACCACTCCGCCGCCGCCTCGAGTGGAGCAGGCTACTTTCAGGTAACATTAAACAAGCACAGAGAACCGAATGAACTCGGGCTATATCAGAAATGTGCAGAGATCGGGACACACCACTCCTCAGCCTTCAGTTCTTTGCACACTCAGGTTATATCAGAATGTACAGAGGTTGGGACACATCACCGGACAACCAGCAGTTCTTTGTACACTCAGGTTATATCAGAAATGTACAGAGATTGGGAAACATCACCGGACAACCATAAGTTCTTTGTACACTCAGGTTATATCAGAAATGTACAGAGATTGGGACACATCACTCAACAACCTTCAGTTCTTTGTACACATAGTTTATATCAGAAATGTACAGAGATTGGGAAACATCACCGGACAAACATCAGTTCTTTATATACTCAGGTTATATCAGAAATGTACAGAGATTGGGACACATCACTCGATAACCTTCAGTTCTTTGTACACATAGTTTATATCAGAAATGTACAGAGATTGGGAAACATCACCGGACAAACATCAGTTCTTTATATACTCAGGTTATATCAGAAATGTACAGAGCTTGGGAAACATCACCGGACAAACATCAGTTCTTTATATACTCAGGTTATATCAGAAATGTACAGAGATTGGGACACATCACTCGATAACCTTCAGTTCTTTGTACACACAGTTTATATCAGAAATGTACAGAGATTGGGAAACATCACCGGACAAACATCAGTTCTTTATATACTCAGGTTATATCAGAAATGTACAGAGATTGGGAAACATCACCGGACAAACATCAGTTCTTTATATACTCAGGTTATATCAGAAATGTACAGAGATTGGGACACATCACCGGACAACCTTCAGTTCTGTATACCAATAAATCAATATCGTAACTAGGTTTGTTAGCTAGTTACATATCCTTTACAGAACGTCGCAGTCAACCACGGAATTATTTGCCTGTTTGTGATTTCTTGGCAAATATACGTTCAGTAGTTTCCCATTGCTTTCTAAACATAGGAACTCATATCATTATATGAAAACCAACGCAAAGCGGTCTGCTTCCAAATCGTCCGCAGCTGTGATGCGAACGTGGTATGCAGGATTGCGAAATGCGTACTCCCGGCATCTTAACTGGTAAGAGACAAACAAAAGAACTACAGTTGGATGTGTACAACCGGTGTACAAGATTGGACAATATTAACGTTACAGTTAGCTGCATTTCCTTATTTGCAGGACGTGACAATCAACTCCAACATTTATTGGCTGTTTGAGATTTTCTAGGCAGTGTTAAGTTCAGTAGTCTGTCATGGCTTTCTGAACGGCAAGAGCTCCATATTGTCTCCAAATCAACGTAAAGCAATGGGTTCCACCCACTCACTCACCCACCCATCCATCTATCCATCCTCCCACCCAACCCATACATCCACCCATTCATCCATCCATCCACCCATCCATCCATCCACCGATCTATCCACCCACCCATCCATCCATCCCCCATTCATTCATCCATTCGCCCATCCATCCTTCCACATACCCATCCATCCACCCACCCATCTATCCGTCCATTCATCTATCCGTCCACGCATCCACCCCATTCATCCGCCTATCCATCCACCTACCACCCATTCATCCATCCACCCAACCACCCATCTATCCACCCACTCACCACCCAACCCACCCATCCATTCAGCCACCCACCCATACACCCATCCACTCACCCACCCATCCACCCAACCCAACCCAACCACCCATCCATTCATCCATCCACCCACCCATCCATCCATCCATCCATCCATCCACCCCCCTCTCTCCTATGCTGAGATCGACTGCATAGCTCGTGACCCTGGGGCAGAAACCCTGACCTCTCATCCACGGCTTTCCCTACTGGACAAACCAAGCAGTGAAACATCCAGCACATTCAAGAACGTAGCTGAAATAAATCGTGCATCGCGAATAACGTCTAATTAAAGAGAAGGGAAGAAAACTCTGAAACTGGATGTCTCTTTGCCTATGTCTGATAATATGGGGGATGAGATAAGACGTTGAACAAGGAGTCTTGAATCTGAAGATAAGCGCCATTACATCAGGCGAGTTCTACACGTACGCCATGTGACCTTCCTGGCATTGGATGGTTACATATTTCTTTCTATGTGACCCCCAACAAGTTGTGGGGGAGCCACGCTAACACAGCTGCCAGGCGGTGATCTATTTGTTCGAATCTTGTTTGTGTGTTCTGTTTTGTTTATACATAGTAATGACAGTAGCTGTACATTGCCCAATATATTGCTGGTGTATTTTACTGTAGCTGGCGTGTTAAAGGAGCTGATAGAGAACTGCGAATATAGTGCCATGAGCACGGTCTGAAGTGGGTATAACAGGGGTAATGACTATAACGATCTCCGTGGCCAAAGGCGTGCGAACGCGGTTCGTGAGCCGCTTACCAGGCGTTCGACCGATTTGTGCAGCAGACCGTGTCGCGTTACGTTATAACTTGTTGGTATGGGAGCCGGTCGTTCAGAAACAATGGCAAACTACTGAAAGTAAAAACTTGCCTAGAACATCAACAGCAGCTGAAAAATGCTGGTGTTGACTGCAACGTCCTGCAAGGGATATGCAATTTTTTTTTTTTTAAATGACTAAAGCAGAAAAAATAACAAAGATTCATCTAAAAGAAAACACGCTGAAACAAGTAAAGAGCTTTAAGTACTTAGGAAATATAATGTCATCACATGACAAATCAGAAGACGAGATCGAAAATAGATGCACCACGGCAAACTAAATCTTTGGACAAATGACACCAATACTCAAGAACAAACACGTATCAATAGATACTAAAAATCACCACACAACGCATCTTCCTATCAATTCTACCAATGCCATACCTAGACGATGACAGAAAAAATGAAAAAGAAAATTACAGCAACGGAAATGAGATTCCTGAGAAAAATACTCAATCTATCAAGAATAGAGAAAATCAGAAATGAAGGAATAAGGACTAAAGTGAGGATATAGTAGAGCTAGATTTAATTAGAAAAGAGCAATTTAAATGGTTCGGTCATATAACTAGGTTACCAACTAACAATGTACCACAATAAGCAATGATGTACAAACCAAATGGAACCGATGGACAGAGGGAATAACAGAGTCCGTGGAAATCTCGATATATGAAGCCCATGAACGGGCACTATCCCGCTGTTTATGCTTCACCTCGACACCGCAAGGTGCAAACAGAATAAGATGAGATGAGATGAAATTATTGTGGGTCGTCATTGGATCTACGGAATTAATGCTTTGTGGGACGCTTTCGGCAGCCCGCCCTGCTGAAAGAGACTGATCCATTGGGGTAAAACCCGGTGCGATTAAGTCTATCCTCCCGTCTGTAAACCTTTCTTTTTTAAACTGAGTAAGTGCCATGGGATGATAAATCGCTTTATTAGAACTTCCCGTTTTTGCCATTGGCTTATAAATAAAACTATATTTAAAATATCAATGCGGTAGTTTTCCCTATGCAACTGCCTTTAATTTGGTATATAATAATAATACAACTTGTCTGCTACCATATTATCAACTTTTAAGTCTTAATTGTGACACACCCTTACTTCCCATTTTCGCTATCCATTTTTGTTTAGTTCAAAATTACGTTTTGTTTGGCACTAACTCTGTTAAACGTGCATTAGAGTTCTTCATTTGATAGCATGCATAGCATTCCCCAGAGCTATCGGCCGGATAGCCCACTTCCAGGAAGTAAGACTAATTGCTCGGTGTTTATACTCGTAATCTGATTGATTGCCTGCTAGCAGTTTTTGTGTGTCGTTCCCTAGATAACTGTTATCAGCAGACCCACCTTGCTGGGCTCTTTGTTGTTCTGAGTGTAATCCGCGATGGTAATTCCCCAGCTGTTACCAACGGCCACACGCGCTACCAAGATTAGTGCTGTTGTAAGTATTTATTAGCACTCATAATCCCCGTTTGTTAGCGGGACCTTGGAAAGCATACCAACTCACCCTCTCATCAACTAACTTATGAACCAGTTAACCGACATATGAACCAACAAACAATTGAACGTTCAACGATATCAACGAACGAATTAGTCAACCAGTCGACCAACCAATTAACCAACCAATCTACCAATCAATGAACCAGTAAACCAGACAACCAGCCAACAAATCAACTAAGCAACCGATCAATGAACCAGCCAATGTACCAATCAACGAACCAATCAACCAGCCAACCAATCAATCAACCAGCCAATGTACCAATCAACCAGCCAATGTACCAATCAACCAGCCAACCAACCTGCCAGTCAGTCAGCCAACCAACTAAGCAACCAATAAATGAGCCAGACAGCCAATCAACCAATTAACTAACCAAACTGTCAACCAAACATCCAACCAATCAATTAAGCTACCAATCAAACACCCAACCTATCAGACAGCCAGCCAACCAACTAAACAACCAGTCAATGAACCAGGCAGCCAAACAACCACTCAACCAACCAATTAACCAGCGAATCTACCAATCAACAAACCAATCAAACTACCAACCTATCAGGAATCCAACCAACCAAGCAAGCAACAAATCAATAAATCAGGCAGTCAAACAACCCCCCCCCCCCCTCCCTCTCCAATCAACCCTTGTGTCAGCCAACCACCCAATCAACCAACCAACCACCCAATAAACCCTCACATTTTCACGTATTTACTGTCAATGATTCTCCACAATTTCGTAATGTGAAGTAACTTTAATACCTGATCAACCCCAATTTTACATGGAAACAAATGAAAAGAATGATCAAATCAATCAGAAAGCCACCAAACCTTACTCAAGACGACTACCACGTTATGGACAGACCAGAACAGGTAATTCTTCTGCGCCTCAGAACAGGACACAATAGATTACGCAGCCACTTGTATACAAAATTCAAGATTGGTGACTCAGCCATGTGCACATGTGGTTTGGCGTCGCAGACAGCAGAGCACATACTCCAGGATTGCCCAAACTACAACACATCCAGGCGAACCTTCTGGCCTAGAGAGACAACAGTGGAAGATAACTCTATGGACCGCTGAATGAACTAAAAAAGACTGTTAGATTCATACAAGAGACAACATTGCAGTTATAAACATATTTCAGGCGAACGAAAGAAGAAGAAGATGAGAACTTATGAGAAGCTGCTTTATGTTAATACATATTGTTTTGGTAATTCCTCATCTTTTTTTTATTTCTGTATTCTTCTTGTTCTACGTACACCTTCAGGTGTCAGCCTGAAGATATTTAATGTACGCATCAACCTGCTTAAGCTTGTATAATATCTTTATAAAGTTCGTCGTAAAATGGAGTGGGTGTGATCCTTTACAAGATGTCGCTGTCAACCTCAGCATTTTTTGACTGATTTCTTGGCAAGTTTACGTTCAGTAGTTTGCCAGTTCTTTTTGAACGACCGGCACTTCATACCATTGTATGAAAACCAACGAAAGGCGGTCTGCTGCTGTTTTGAATGCATGTTGCGTGATTACTAATTGGAGCTGGTGTAGGCTAAGATAATTTCTCTAACACCTGCAATCGTCTTGATTGTCTTAGGTAACACAAGCTGTTCACATGTTTAAGTGTCTTTACAATCACAGAGCAGGGAATCTCCGTGGTGAAGTGGTTACGGTGTCAGTCTCGCACTCCGAAGGTTGTGAGTTCGATTCCAGGTTAATTCGTTCGGTTCACTGGTGTAATTTTCTCGGAGACTCCTGGGGTCGTCGCTGGAGCTACGGAGTTCTTGCTTTGCGCGACACCTTCTGCAGCCCACCCCGCGGAATGACACCGAGCCAAATGGGATACAACTTGGGGCAATGATGTCGATCCTCTTGTTCTTTTAAACTCTATTAAATCCAATCACTATTTTCACTTAGAGATAAATATGTTTCTTCCTTCCCCCTCTCTCTCTCTCTCTCTCTCTCTCTCTCTCTCTCTCTCTCTCTCTCTCTCTCTCTCTCTCTCTCTCTCTCTCTCTCTCTCTCTCTGCGTGTGCATGTGTGGGTGGGCGGTGCCAGCGGCACAAAGTTCAAGTCGAAATGATCAGCAGTGCGTGTTATGTGTATGTGTGTATGCTTGTGTTGTGTGTATGTGTTGTGTGTCAATGTATGGCGTATGTGTTTTGTGTGTGTACGTGTTGCGGATCCCTGAGTCTGTTGTGTAGGAGATATTTAGTTAGTCAGTCAGTCAGTTAGTTAGGTAGTCAGCCAGTCAGCCTGACAGCCAGTCAGTCAGTCAGTTAGTTAGGTAGTCAGCCAGTCAGCCTGATAGCCAGTCAATCTTTCAGTCAATCAGTCAGTCAGTCAGTCAACAGATCATTCTCATTGCACACCGAACTATTATTCTATAAGTGCTCAGACCCTCCCCTCAATATCTCCCTCAACGTGTAGCGACTGACCACACCAGTTATGTTTTGGTCGACTATACTTCTTTGGCTTCCTGCGTGACGCTCTTGTCTCGCTTGACCCCGTTTGACTTGATGTGTAGGTGTGTGTATATTTATGATATGATAGAAATAGTAAATAACCTGTCGTGTTATTCCTTTTTATTCAGGTCATGGAGCAGACGAACACTCAGATCACGTGGCCGTCCAAATTGAAAATCGGCGCCAAATCTAAAAAAGGTAAACCGTTGATATACCGATTAAGTCACTGTCTGCCTGTATGTTTTTTCTGCCTGTATTTTTTTTTCTGCCTGGAATTGTCTGCCTGTTTTTCGACTACTTCTCTTTATCTGTTTATCATTGTAATTATCTATCAGCGTGTGCACGGAAACATACAAATACCTGGGTACAATCTTCAACTGCTCCAACATCATAAGGGAAGAAATACAAACTAGAATCAACTCTGGAAATAAGATATACTATGCACTACAACATCTACTAAAATCAAAGGCGCTATCTCGTAACACCAAAATCACAATATACAAAACACTGATCAGACCAGTTGTGCTGTATGGCTCTGAAACCTGGAGTACAACGAAAGGAGACGAAGCCTTGTTACAAACCTTTGAGAACAAAATTTTAAGACGCATCTTTGGACCCATTAGGGATATACAAAGTGGAGAGTGGAAAAGAAGAAGTAACAAAGACATTTATGATTTGTTTAAGTCCCCGCTAATCACTGGTATCATGAAGGCTAATAGACTACAATGGCTGGGGCATATAGAAAGAATGGAAGATAATAGGGAAACAAAACTCGCTTACACTCAGGAAATAAATGACCGTAGACCCCGAGGTAGACCAAGAAGGCGGTGGAGAGATAATATACATACAGACCTACAAGCACTTGGAATCAACGACTGGCAAGAGAAGGTCCACCAGAGAGACGAATGGAGACAGATTGTATTTGCAGCAAAGAACCTCAATGGCTCGGAACGCTGAAGAAGAAGAAGTGTGTATCTGCATGCGCGTCTATAAATTTATCTCTCTGTTTATCTGTGTGTTTCATTCTGCTTATCTCTACCTCTCCGTGTTTGCCTGAGAAATAGAAAGAAATATACCCAATACAGATCCTCATCCTCCTCCTATTCATTCTTCTTCTTCCTCTTCTTCTTCTACCTCTTCTTCTGCTTTTTCCTCCTCGTCTTCATCCTCTTTATTCTTCCTCATCATTTTCTTTATCCTCCCCCGTCGTCTTCTTTTCCTCCCCTCCTTCTTCCTCAACTTCTTTCTTCTTCCTCTTCTCCTTCTTCTTCATTCCCCTCCTTCTTCCTCCTCCTCCTTCTTCCTCTTCCTTCTCCTTTTTCTTCTCCCTCCTCCATCTCCCTCCTCTTCTTCCCCTTCCTCCTCATCCTCCCTCCTCTTTCTCTCCCTCCACCGCCCTCCTCTTCTTCCCCTTCCTCATCATCCCCTCTCTCTTCTTTCTCCCCAGTGTCTTTCAGCCAGCCCGCTTCATCACTCATCGCACCGATCTATTCTTCCACGCACCCATTGATCTAACCGTTCATGTTGCCCGCTCACCTTTCACGCACGAACCACTCACTCCACTCTGCCGTCCATCTGTACACCCATCCCTCCTCCCATCCTCCCTTACACTAAATCAATCTTGAGTATACACGACAGAATGCTGCCGAAATGCCTCTGTTATACTTCGGCAGCAAACCATGCTGGATCATTCTCATGCACTGTTCTCCCTCCCTCCCTCTTGTATACAAAAACCACCAAACCAATTCCGATTCCCACGATATAGATTTCACGTTGCCCTCCGGACTCATTCTCATCTCTGATGCCATTTCTTTAAAGTAAACATCTTCGTGTTGTTTACATGCACGTTTGTTTACTTTTGTTGCAGTGGGTTTGTCACATTCGGACAGTTCGTTTCAATACTCGTGTAGGAATTGTTTATATTAGGCAGGTTTGTAGTAAAGCTCTCTAATGATCTCTCTCTCTCTCTCTCTCTCTCTCTCTCTCTCTCTCTCCTTCCCCTCGCTCTCTTCTCCCTTCCCTATCTCTCTGCTCCCTTCCCTCTCTCTCCGCTCCCTTCCCTCTCTCTTCTCCATCCCTCTCTCTTTCTCTGCTTCAGTCTCTCCCTCTCTCTCTTACTCTCTTTCTTTAACCCTCCCTCCCCCTCTCCCATTCTGTCTCTCTCAATATCTCTGTCTCTCTGTTTATCTGTTTCACTCACTGCCCCCCCCCCGCTCTCTTACCCCCTCTCTCTCCCCTCTTCCCTTCGGTCACTCAATATCTCTGTCTCTCTATTTATCTGTTTCACGTACCATCTATCTTTCTCTCTGTCTTTTTATCTCTGTCTTTATCTCTGCCTTTCTCTATCTCTCTCTCTTTCTGTACCTCTCTATCTCTGTCTGTCACTGTGCCTGTGTGTGTGTGTATGTGTGTGTGTGTGTGAGAGAGAGAGAGAGAGAGAGAGAGAGAGAGAGAGAGAGAGAGAGAGAGAGAGAGGGGGAAGAGGGCAGGCAGAGACATGCAGTGGCCGAGATCTTTAAATTGTTGAAAATTGGATTTCTGGCATATCATGCCAGCAGGTATAAACTAACCCAGACCACGACAAGTGTTTGATAAATATTATACTTCAGTGATGACAGAAATATAATCTCCGTCCTGTTTTGCACCTTAGGTATGTCTCTGGGAAACGGTACAGTCTTTCCCTCTCCTAGCTGGTGACGAGCGCAGGCATCGAACCCTCGTCCTACCGCTGTCGTCTCATTAGCAACATAATCTCCGAACTATTACACCAACGCGACCGCTCTGTGGCTATTTATGTGTATTTATGTCAGAAAACCTCTAGTTTATTAGCTCAGTTTTACATGGATGTTATTTTGTTTTCATGATATAATAGATCAACCGTTTTTACCGCCTTCATAGTCATGTATCAGTATCTTAGCCATGTAGCAGGACATCTTAGTCGTGTAGCAGGACATCATATTCATGTAGCAGGACATCTTAGTCGTGTAGCAGGACATCATAGTCATGTAGCAGAACATCATAGACATGTAACAAGACATCATAGTCATGTAACAAGACACCATAGTCATATAACAAGACATCATAGTCATGTAACAGAACATCATAGTCATGTAACCGGACATCATAGTCATGTAAGCGTTCATCATAGTCATGTATTAGGACATCATAGACATGTAACAAGACATCATAGTCATGTAACAGAACATCATAGTCATGTAACCGGACATCATAGTCATGTAACAAGACATCATAGTCATGTAACAAGACATCATAGTCATGTAACAGAACATCATAGTCATGTAACCGGACATCATAGTCATGTAACCGTTCATCATAGTAATGTAGCAGGACATCATAGACATGTAACAAGACATCATAGTCATGTAACAAGACATCATAGTCATGTAACAAGACATCATAGTCATGTAACAAGACATCATAGTCATGTAACAAGACATCATAGTCATGTAACCGGACATCATAGTCATGTAACCGTTCATCATAATAATGTAGCAGGACATCACAGACATGTAACAAGACATCATAGTCATGTAACAGAACATCATAGTCATGTAACAGAACATCATAGTCATGTAACAAGACATCATAGTCATGTAACAAGACATCATAGTCATGTAACCGGACATCATAGTCATGTAACAGAACATCATAGTCATGTAACCAGACATCATAGTCATGTAACCGTTCATCATAGTAATGTAGCAGGACATCATAGACATGTAACAAGACATCATAGTCATGTAACAAGACATCATAGTCATGTAACAAGACATCATAGTCATGTAATAAGACATCATAGTCATGTAACCGTTCATCATAGTAATGTAGCAGGACATCATAGACATGTAACAAGACATCATAGTCATGTAACAAGACGACATAGTCATGTAACAAGACATCATAGTCATGTAATCGGACATCATAGTCATGTAACAGAACATCATAGTCATGTAACCGGACATCATAGTCATGTAACCGTTCATCATAGTAATGTAGCAGAACATCATAGTCATGTAACATGACATCATAGTCATGTAACAAGACATCATAGTCATGTAACGGGACATCATAGTCATGTAATAAGACATCATAGTCATGTAACCGGACATCATAGTCATGTAACCGGACATCATAGTCATGTAGCAGAACATCATAGTCATGTAACAAGACATCATAGTCATGTAACAAGACATCATAGTCATGTAGCAGAACATCATAGTCATGTAGCAGAACATCATAGTCATGTAACCGGACGTCATAGTCATGTAACCGGACATCATAGTCATGTAACCGGACATCATAACCATGTAGCAGAACATCATAGTCATGTAGCAGAACATAGTCATGTAACCGGACATCATAGTCATGTAGCAGAACATCATAGTCATGTAGCAGAACATCATAGTCATGTAGCAGAACATCATAGTCATGTAACAGGACATCATAGTCATGTAACAAGACATCATAGTCATTTAACCGGACATCATAGTCATGTAGCAGAACATCATAGTCATGTAACCGGACATCATAGTCATGTAGCAGAACATCATAGTCATGTAGCAGAACATCATAGTCATGTAGCAGAACATCATAGTCATGTAACAGGACATCATAGTCATGTAGCAGAACATCATAGTCATGTAACAGGACATCATAGTCATGTAGCAGAACATCATAGTCATGTAGCAGAACATCATAGTCATGTAGCAGAACATCATAGTCATGTAGCAGAACATCATAGTCATTTAACCGGACATCATAGTCATGTAGCAGAACATCATAGTCATGTAGCAGAACATCATAGTCATGTAGCAGAACATAGTCATGTAACAGGACATCATAGTCATGTAGCAGAACATCATAGTCATGTAACAGGACATCATAGTCATGTAACAGGACATCATAGTCATGTAACAGGACATCATAGTCATGTAACAGGACATCATAGTCATGTAACAGGACATCATAGTCATGTAACAGGACATCATAGTCATGTAACAGGACATCATAGTCATGTAACAGGACATCATAGTCATGTAGCAGAACATCATAGTCATGTAACAGGACATCATAGTCATGTAGCAGAACATCATAGTCATGTAGCAGAACATCATAGTCATGTAACAGGACATCATAGTCATGTAGCAGAACATCATAGTCATGTAGCAGAACATCATAGTCATGTAGCAGAACATAGTCATGTAACAGGACATCATAGTCATGTAGCAGAACATCATAGTCATGTAGCAGAACATCATAGTCATGTAGCAGAACATCATAGTCATTTAACCGGACATCATAGTCATGTAACAGGACATCATAGTCATGTAGCAGAACATCATAGTCATGTAGCAGAACATAGTCATGTAACAGGACATCATAACCATGTAGCAGAACATCATAGTCATGTAGCAGAACATCATAGTCATTTAACCGGACATCATAGTCATGTAGCAGAACATCATAGTCATGTAACAGGACATCATAGTCATGTAACAGGACATCATAACCATGTAGCAGAACATCATAGTCATGTAACAGGACATCATAGTCATGTAGCAGAACATAGTCATGTAACCGGACATCATAGTCATGTAACAAGACATAGTCATTTAACCGGACATCATAGTCATGTAACAGGACATCATAGTCATGTAACCGGACATCATAGTCATGTAACCGGACATCATAGTCATGTAACAGGACATCATAGTCATGTAACAGGACATCATAGTCATGTAACCGGACATCATAGTCATGTAACAGGACATCATAGTCATGTAACAGGACATCATAGTCATGTAACCGGACATCATAGTCATGTAACAAGACATAGTCATTTAACCGGACGTCATAGTCATGTAACAGGACATCATAACCATGTAGCAGAACATCATAGTCATGTAGCAGAACATAGTCATGTAACCGGACATCATAGTCATGTAACAAGACATCATAGTCATTTAACCGGACATCATAGTCATGTAACAGGACATCATAGTCATGTAACAAGACATCATAGTCATGTAACCGGACATCATAGTCATGTAACAAGACATCATAGTCATTTAACCGGACATCATAGTCATGTAACAGGACATCATAGTCATGTAACAAGACATCATAGTCATGTAACCGGACATCATAGTCATGTAACAGGACATCATAGTCATGTAACCGGACATCATAGTCATGTAGCAGAACATCATAGTCATGTAACAAGACATCATAGTCATGTAACAGGTTATCATAGCCATGTAGCAGAACATCATAGTCATGTAGCAGAACATAGTCATGTAACCGGACATCATAGTCATGTAACCGGACATCATAGTCATGTAACCGGACATCATAGTCATTTAACCAGACATCATAGTCATGTAGCAGAACATCATAGTCATGTAACCGGACATCATAGTCATGTAACAGGACATCATAGTCATGTAACCGGACATCATAGTCATGTAACAGGACATCATAGTCATGTAACCGTTCATCATAGTCATGTAGCAGAACATCATAGTCATGTAACAGGACATCATAGTCATGTAACAGGACATCATAGTCATGTAGCAGAACATCATAGTCATGTAACAGGACATCATAGTCATGTAACAGGACATCATAGTCATGTAGCAGAACATCATAGTCATGTAACAGGACATCATAGGTCATGTAGCAGACATCATAGTCATGTAGCAGACATCATAGTCCCTGTAGCAGAACATCATAGTCATGTAGCAGAACATCATAGTCATGTAACAGACATCATAGTCATGTAACAGGACATCATAGTCATGTAACAGGACATCATAGTCATGTAACAGGACATCATAGTCATGTAGCAGGACATCATAGTCATGTAACAGGACATCATAGTCATGTAACAGGACATCATAGTCATGTAACAGGACATCATAGTCATGTAACAGGACATCATAGTCATGTAACAGGACATCATACGTCATGTAGCAGGACATCATAGTCATGTAGCAGAACATCATAGTCATGTACAGACTATCATAGTCATGTAACAGGACATCATTAGTCATGTAACAGGACATCATAGTCATGTAACAAGACATCTAGTCATGTAGCGCAGAAGACATCATAGTCATTGTACCAGGACATCATAGTCATGTAACAGGACATCATAGTCATGTACAGGACGATCATAGGTCATGTAACAGGACATCATAGTCATGTACAGACATCATAGTCATGTAACAAGACATCATAGTCATGTAGCAGAACATCATAGTCATGTAACAGAACATCATAGTCATGTAGCAGAACATCATAGTCATGTAGCAGAACATCATAGTCATGTAGTAGAACATCATAGTCATGTAGCAAGAACATCATAGTCATGTAACAGACATCATAGTCATGTAATAGAACATCATAGTCATGTAGTAGAACATCATAGTCATGTAGCAGAACATCATAGTCATGTAGTAGAACATCATAGTCATGTAACAAGACATCATAGTCATGTAGCAGAACATCATAGTCATGTAGTAGAACATCATAGTCATGTAGCAGAACATCATAGTCATGTAGCAGAACATCATAGTCATGTAGTAGAACATCATTGACATGTAGCAGAACATCATAGTCATGTACAAGACATCATAGTCCATGTAGCAGGAACATCATAGTCATGTAGATAGAACATTCATAGTCATGTAGCAGAACATCATAGTCATGTAGCAGACATCATAGTCATGTAGTAGAACCTCATAGTCATGTAGTAGAAACATCATAGTCATGTAGTCAGGACATCATAGTCATGTAACAGGACATACATAGTCATGTAACAGGACATCATAGTCATGTAGCAGGACATCATAGTCCATGTAACAGGACATCATAGTCATGTAACAGGACATCATAGTCATGTAAGCGAACATCATAGTCATGTAACCAGGACATCATAGTCATGTAACAGGACATCATAGTCATGTAACAGGACATCATAGTCATGTAACAGGACATCATAGTCATGTAACAGACATCATAGTCATGTAACAGGACATCATAGTCATGTAGCAGAACATCATAGTCATGTAACAGGACATCATAGTCATGTAGACAGGAACATCATAGTCATGTAACAGGAACATCATAGTCATGTAACAGGACATCATAGTCATGTAACAGGACATCATAGTCATGTAACAGGACATCATAGTCATGTAGCAGAACATCATAGTCATGTAACAGGACATCATAGTCATGTAACAGGACATCATAGTCATGTAACAGGACATCATAGTCATGTAACAGGACATCATAGTCATGTAACAGGACATCATAGTCATGTAACAGGACATCATAGTCATGTAACAGGACATCATAGTCATGTAACAGGACATCATAGTCATGTAACAGGACATCAAGTCATGTAACAGTACATCATAGTCATGTAACCAGGACATCCTAGTCATGTAGCAGGACATCATAGTCATGTAGCAGAACATCATAGTCATGTAACAGGACATTCATAGTCATGTAACAGACATCATAGTCCATGTAACAGGACATCATAGTCATGTAGCAGAACATCATAGTCATGTAACAGGACCTCATAGTCATGTAACAGGACATCATAGTCATATACAGGACATCATAGTCATGTAAGCAGAACATCATTAGTCATGTAGCAGAACATCATAGACATGTAACAAGACCATCATAGTCATGTAACAGAACATCATAGTCAATGTAACAGGACATCATAGTGTCATGTAACAAGGAACATCATAGTCATGTAGCAGGATACATCATAGTCATGTAGCAGGACATCATAGTCATGTAACAGGACATCATAGTCATGTAAGCAGGAACATCATAGTCATGTAACAGGAACATCATAGTCATGTAACAGGACATCATAGTCATGTAACAGGACATCATAGTCATGTAACAAGACATCATAGTCATGTAGCAGAACATCATAGTCATGTAGTAGAACATCATAGTCATGTAGCAGAACATCATAGTCATGTAGCAGAACATCATAGACATGTAGCCAGACATCATAGTCATGTAGCAGAACATCATAGTCATGTAACAAGGACATCATAGTCATGTAGCAGACCATCATAGTCATGTAGCAGAACATCATAGTCATGTAACAGGACGTCATAGTCATGTAACAGGACATCATAGTCATGTAACAGGACATCATAGTCATGTACAGGACATCATAGTCATGTAGCAGGAACATCATAGTCATGTAACAGGACATCATAGTCATGTAGCAGAACATCATAGTCATGTAGCTTAGAACATTCATAGTCATGTAACAGGACATCATAGTCATGTAGCAGAACATCATAGTCATGTAACAGGACATCATAGTCATGTAACAGGACATCATAGTCATGTAACAGGACATCATAGTCATGTAACAGGACATCATAGTCATGTAACAGGACATCATAGTCATGTAGCAGAACATCATAGTCATGTAACAGGACATCATAGTCATGTAGCAGAACATCATAGTCATGTAACAGGACATCATAGTCATGTAACAGGACCATCATAGTCATGTAACAGGACATCATAGTCATGTAACAGGACATCATAGTCATGTAGCAGAACATCATAGTCATGTAACAGGACATCATAGTCATGTAACAGGACATCATAGTCATGTAGCAGGACATCATAGTCATGTAACAGGACATCATAGTCATGTAGCAGAACATCATAGTCATGTAACAGGACATCATAGTCATGTAACAGGACATCATAGTCATGTAACAGGACATCATAGTCATGTAACAGGACATCATAGTCATGTAGCAGAACATCATAGTCATGTAACAGGACATCATAGTCATGTAACAGGACATCATAGTCATGTAACAGACATCATAGTCATGTAACAGGACATCATAGTCATGTAACAGGACATCATAGTCATGTAACAGGACATCATAGTCATGTAACAGGACATCATAGTCATGTAGCAGAACATCATAGACATGTAGCAGAACATCATTGACATGTAGTAGAACATCATTGACATGTAGTAGAACATCATTGACATGTAGTAGAACATCATTGACATGTAGTAGAACATCATTGACATGTAGTAGAACATCATTGACATGTAGTAGAACATCATTGACATGTAGTAGAACATCATTGACATGTAGCAAGTTCTTTGCACAAGCCGAGATCAAGATTCCGGATTCTACACCATGTCGCCACCCTGTCTCACACACTTTCATGCGTAATGTGTCTATATTGTTTTGCGTTCACCTTCATGTTCAGTTAAGTTTACCATCATTTTTTCAGTTCAGATTATCATCATTTTTTTCAGTTAAGATTATCATCGTTTGTTCAGTTCAGATCATCATCGTTTTCCAATTCAGATTATTATCGTTAGTTCAGTTCAGATTATAATAATGTGTTAAATTCAGATTATCATCATTTGTTCAATTCAGATTATTATCATTTGTTCACTTTAGAATATCATCATTTGTTCAATTCAGATTATTATCGTTTATTCAGTTCAGATCAAAATCATTTGTTCAATTAAAATTATCATCGTTGCAGTCGAACACGTCCACAGATTCTCCGAGCCGCTTGCCCGTAGATTAGTATTATAGCTTCTATCTCAGTGTTGTTTGACCAACTTCTTCACCCACTTTGTATGCGGCTCTTGTCTGACCACACCACACACCCATGTTCTGTCCACACGCTTGTATTCTAGCTATTGATGCTGGTTCATTCAGATTGTGTGTTGCGTGTGTTGTGTTGTGTTGTGTGTGTTGTGTGTGTTGTGTGTGTGTATGTGTGTGTGTTGTGTGTGTGTGTTGTGTGTGTGTTGTGTGTGTGTATGTATGTGTGTGTGTGTTGTGTGTGTGTGTTGTGTGTGTGTATGTGTGTGTGTTGTGTGTGTGTTGTGTGTGTGTGTTGTGTGTGTGTATGTATGTGTGTGTGTTGTGTGTGTGTTGTGTGTGTGTTGTGTGTGTGTATGTATGTGTGTGTGTTGTGTGTGTGTGTTGTGTGTGTGTATGTGTGTGTGTGTGTTGTGTGTGTGTGTTGTGTGTGTGTGTTGTGTGTGTGTTGTGTGTGTGTGTGTTGTGTGTGTGTGTTGTGTGTGTATGAGTGTGTGTGTGTTGTGTGTGTGTGTTGTGTGTGTGTGTTGTGTGTGTATGAGTGTGTGTGTGTTGTGTGTGTGTGTGTTGTGTGTGCGCGCGCGTGTGCGTTCGCTCGCTTTGAACTCAAGCGTAGTCCATACACATGCTACCACTTCTAGTACACTGGACTGATTTTTGCGCGTGGATTAGCTTTTCCTATTACCAGTGTCCTTCGCCATCAAACGAACTCAATCCGACTTCAGAGGTACGTGTAATTTACGTCCCCAAGTCAAGGACGAGAAGTCAACATTTCAGTCCAACTGACCATGTAGGGGTTGAACCCACAACCTTGGCATCAGCGCACCGACAGTTTAAGAACGCGCTCTCTTGTTCATTCGGCGATTATGATCTCCATTCATTCAGTTAACACTCCTTTTTTCGGCCGGGTTCTCTACGGGCGTTCATGAGGTCGGCTGGAGCATTGGTTCACCTACCCTCTGATCTAGTGATTGTGTCAGCCAGTCTATCTGCTCGTTCATGTCCCCACAACATCCACGTCTCCGTGACGAAGTGGCTATACTATCTTAGAGGTCTCCGGGACGAGGTTGTCAAACCGCCCGCCTGGTGCTTCAAGTACATTGTGTTTGTTTCCGTTACTTCTGGTGTCGTCGCTGGAGCTGCAATTAGTCCTCTGGGTGAGACTTCCGCTCTACGGAAAGAGACCGAGAAAACGAGATATAACAATGAAGCCTTCAAGCCTTTTCCTTAACACTTATGTGTTCTGGTACACGTTTCTTTGTACGAATCGTAAATCTTTGCAGTGATTCAGTCTGCATGTACTGTCTGGAGCATGGTCTGTGGACCGCTTAGTATGCAGACGTGGGTATGGCTGTCCGTAACCAGCCAGTATATGCATGCCAATGTTGCTGCCACTTTTGTCATTGTCATACTGCTTGTGGTGGTAGTGACATGATGGATGGATGGATAAATATATACATGTCTGTCTGGCTGTCGGTTTTCTGTCTGTCTCCTGTCTGTTAATCACTCTCTTCATCGTCGCTGTCGTTCATCTCTGTCTGTCTGTCTGTCTGTCTGTCTGACTGTCTGTCTGTCTTTCTGTCTGTCTGTCTTTCTGTCTGTCTGTCTGTCTGTCTGTCTGCATAGCTGGGTTGTGTATGTATGTCAATCTGTTACTCATTCTCTTCACCTTCGCTGTCGTTCATCTCTACACCAAGCTGTGCTTTAATTCAACTGACAAGAGCGACATAGGACAGGAAGATTGTGTAAACATCCATGTTGCTAGGGCAACCTTGAACTGTGTTTTCACCAACACAGCTCACCGGGCTTTCAACACAAAATCTAGTTATCTACATTTGAGAAATTAGCAGCCAAACATGAGGCTAACATAGACAAGAACACCCAGGCTGTACATACCGCCGTACCTACTGGAGAACACCCAGCACAGGTTGTGCATGGCGTAGAGGCTACAGGAGAACGGCAGCTTGTTGCACGGAAGTGGGGTAGAAAGAGACAGACATGAAGAAAATGTAGCTTCTTCTTCTTCTTGCTTCTTGCTTCTCGTCCTCCTTATTTCTCCTTCTTGCTTCTCGGGGCCATTCTCTGTCTGCGATTTCTCTCGAGTCTGTTTTAAAGTTTCAAACTTGGAACTAGCTGCCCCGGAGACCTATTCATTAAGTCCACTCTGTGGTTTCCTTCACAATATCCTTCCGCCAATCTCTATTTTTCTTCCGTTACCCCCCCCCCCCCCCACCCCAGTTGGGACATAGGCCCTCAGCCAGCTCACTCCAAACCCCCCTGTCCTTAGCTAGCCCATGCAGCTCCGCCAATGTCCTCCCCATTGTATTAGCTAGCCCATGCAGCTCCGCCAATGTCTTCCCCATTGTATTAGCTAGCCCATGCAGCTCCGCCAATGTCCTCCCCATTGTATTAGCTAGCCCATGCAGCTCCGCCAATGTCCTCCCCATTGTATTAGCTAGCCCATGCAGCTCCGCCAATGTCTTCCCCATTGTATTAGCTAGCCCATGCAGCTCCGCCAATGTCCTCCCCATTGTATTAGCTAGCCCATGCAGCTCCGCCAATGTCCTCCCCATTGTATTAGCTAGCCCATGCAGCTCCGCCAATGTCCTCCCCATTGTATTAGCTAGCCCATGCAGCTCCGCCAATGTCCTCCCCATTGTATTAGCTAGCCCATGCAGCTCCGCCAATGTCCTCCCCATTGTATTAGCTAGCCCATGCAGCTCCGCCAATGTCCTCCCCATTGTATTAGCTAGCCCATGCAGCTCCGCCAATGTCCTCCCCATTGTATTAGCTAGCCCATGCAGCTCCGCCAATGTCCTCCCTATTGTATTAGCTAGCCCATGCAGCTCCGCCAATGTCCTCCCTATTGTATTAGCTAGCCCATGCAGCTCCGCCAATGTCCTCCCCATTGTATTAGCTAGCCCATGCAGCTCCGCCAATGTCCTCCCCATTGTATTAGCTAGCCCATGCAGCTCCGCCAATGTCCTCCCCATTGTATTAGCTAGCCCATGCAGCTCCGCCAATGTCCTCCCCATTGTATTAGCTAGCCCATGCAGCTCCGCCAATGTCTTCCCCATTGTATTAGCTAGCCCATGCAGCTCCGCCAATGTCCTCCCCATTGTATTAGCTAGCCCATGCAGCTCCGCCAATGTCCTCCCATTGTATTAGCTAGCCCATGCAGCTCCGCCAATGTCCTCCCCATTGTATTAGCTAGCCCATGCAGCTCCGCCAATGTCCTCCCCATTGTATTAGCTAGCCCATGCAGCTCCGCCAATGTCCTCCCCATTGTATTAGCTAGCCCATGCAGCTCCGCCAATGTCCTCCCCATTGTATTCATTTTCTGTCTTTACTTCTCTAAAAGTACTGGAGAGTTTCGGCCATCACCGCACCTCCCACTGGTGGTAGAGGATGGGAGACACACCACGGTGTGGCTAACACAGCCTGAGGACCGAGTATCCACCGGAATGAGTGGACAACTTTGCAGCTGAGCAGAGCAGGGAACTCACTTGTCCTGACAGTCGGAAATAGCTGTCAAAGGCAGAGGTAAAGACCACCATGTGGACGTGGAAGGCAAGGGGAAACCACCACATTATCTTCCCAAGACTTCATGGCAAAACACAGTTCAGAGGTAGTGAACGACGTTAATGGCTGTCTTAGAATGCATGGAGGAATATCATTCAGCAAAGTTGATCCAGAACACCAAAGACCGAGATTTACGGAGACCCATGAACGCCCACGCCAGCTGCCGGGGCACTTGATGATGATGACTTCTCTTTCCCGTTTGTTTTGAGGTCTCTCTTTATTTCTTTTGTCCCGTGGATTCCAGACAAAAGGCTTTTTGTTATACTATTTTCAGGTTTTTTCATTGCTTGAACCGCAAAGTTCACTGGTCTTCTGTAGCTTCCTGCATATGGTTCTTGCCTGACCAAACCTCTTTTAACTTGCTGTTCTCGCAGTCTGACCAAGGTTGTAGATTCACAGTCATCACTTGGTTCTCGCAAACGACTTACTTCTCGTAGAGCATTCGTTATATCAGCCTGGTCTATGGCTCGTCCGCCTTCCACAGTAGCCTTTCCCGCAAGCCTGTCAACGTGTTCATTTCCTTGTACACCCGCATGCCCTTGCACGAAAATGAAACTGATCTTTGCCAGCTGTGACCGCCTTCGGATCCTAAGTTTAATTTTAGTCCTATTATGCAGAGGCACCAGTTAATGAATATTTGTAGTTTATTTGTAATCGCTCGTCTCCGTGTGTTTGATGGATACAGTAGAACTAATTTAACGTTAGTGTTGATCATCATAAGTGTGGTGCTAAGTTCACATTCTATTGTCTGCTATCAAAGAATGGTTTGTTAGTTGAGTCGTGGTTGTTAGTCGTGTAATTTGGCGTAGAGTGGCATGCTTCAATTAAAAAACTCAAAGACAGAGAGTATATATTAGATCTTTTCCACTCAACATGCTGGTTTGTTGGGAAACGAGCAGGCCGACAAACTAGCTGAGGCTAAACCACTTGAAGGGGGAATGGTGCATGGTTAGGTAAGGCAGAGATGGTCTGGACCCTTTGGGATCATGTGTATAGTGTGGAAGCACAGATAATTCATCATGGCCTCTAGAGAATGGTGCGGCAGAGAGGAGCAGATCTCGCCGACAATTAGTACTCTGGAGAAAGGCCAGGTGGACACAATAACCAGGCTGCATTCGGTACGTTTGGTAATGGAGTTTTCCGTTTGTTAAAGATAGGGACGGACTACATATGGGAATGTTCCGGATGCTGCGATGTCGGTTCTTGATTTAACTCAACTCAGCTCAACCCAACCCAGCTCAACTCAACCCAAATCAACTCACCCAACTCTAACTAAGATATTGTGTGTGTGTGTTGTTGAGTTCTGGCTGATGGTAACTACCTGTCATATAAGAGAAGGGGTGTATTTTATGTTGAGATCTGACTGATGGTCACTACCGGGCGCTGTAAGAGATGGTTTTTATGTTTTGTTGAGTTCTGACTGATAGTCACTAAGGGTTGTTTAAGTGAAGGGGTGTATTTTGTGTTGAGTTCTGACTGATGGTCACTATTGGGCTCTGTAAGAGATGGTTTTATATGTTGTGTTGAGTTCTGGCTGATGGCAACTTCCGGACGCTGTAAGAGATCGTGTGTATGTTTGGCTGAGTTCAGGAAAGAAGGCACTATCGGGCGCTGTAAGAGAAAGGATGTGTGGCTGGCCGTATTGTGTTGTGTCTCAGTTGCAAGAGAAGGAATGTATGTTTGGCTGAGTCCGGAAAAGAATAAACTACCGGGCGCTGTAAGAGATTGTTTGTACGTTTTGTTGAGTTCTGACTGATGGTCATTACCGGACGTAGTAGAATGTCAATTAGTTTCTAGAATCGTAGCTGTTGGTCATAATCTGGGCTGTAAGGGAGCCTGTGTGTGGTAGTGGAACAGGTGCGACCCGTCACAGTAATTTAATCAACTCTTGGTTTTGCTGACAGCCATTAATGTGGCATAGATAAACAGGTGACGGGGGAACCTTCAAGAGTAAAGAGCATTTAATGTTCCTTTAACTAGTACTTTTTTTTGGGGGGGGGGGGGAGGTGGTGACTAATGGTTTTCGTAGCTGCCGAATATAACATTTTTATTACTTTTTGTGTGTGTTGATTTTCGATAAATTGCACTGTGCGTTTTCTCTATAGACTTTATGTGTTACAACATGACTTTTCCATTATCACCTTTGCATGCTCTATCAAAAGCCCAGATATATCGACGCCTGGTATTCTGGATCAATTATGAAGATATTCCTTCATGCCACAGTCTCTGTCCATCCACAATCATTTCTCTTGGCCTGCCTTTGCCTCTTCTAACGCCTATCTTTCCACTCGGCACGATGTTTGGTCCATCCTCTCTTCTAACGCCTATCTTTCCACTCGGCACGATGTTTGGTCCATCCTCTCTTCTAACGCCTATCTTTCCACTCGGCACGATGTTTGGTCCATCCTCTCTTCTAACGCCTATCTTTCCACTCGGCACGATGTTTGGTCCATCCTCTCTTCTAACGCCTATCTTTCCACTCGGCACGATGTTTGGTCCATCCTCTCTTCTAACGCCTATCTGTCCACTCGGCACGATGTTTGGTCCATCCTCTCTTCTAACGCCTATCTGTCCACTCGGCACGATGTTTGGTCCATCCTCTCTTCTAACGCCTATCTGTCCACTCGGCACGATGTTTGGTCCATCCTCTCTTCTAACGCCTATCTTTCCACTCGGCACGATGTTTGGTCCATCCTCTCTTCTAACGCCTATCTTTCCACTCGGCACGATGTTTGGTCCATCCTCTCTTCTAACGCCTATCTGTCCACTCGGCACGATGTTTGGTCCATCCTCTCTTCTAACGCCTATCTGTCCACTCGGCACGATGTTTGGTCCATCCTCTCTTCTAACGCCTATCTGTCCACTCGGCACGATGTTTGGTCCATCCTCTCTTCTCATTATCATCTACTGCCTATAGTACCCTGCGGTGTATGGCAGGGGGAGAATTAAAGCCTCCTGGCTAGTGCAGTCACCGCGAACTGTGCAGGTTAGGAGTTTGTTTCTGCCCCCGACAGAAAACAAAATATACACCGTTCCGAGGCCTTGAACCTGGGACTTCTGAAGGAGAACTCGGCTTTCTATCCACTTGGCCAGCCGCTTTTCTCACTACATGGCCTAATAACACCGTATTTCTCTTTCTTATAGTTGAATATATTGTTCAGATAGCCACTGATTTGTGCGAATGGATTAGCTTTTCCTATTACCAGTGTTCCTCGCCATCAAGCGAACCCCCTCCGACTTCTGAGGTACTTGTTATTTAGGACCCCATGTGAAGGAAGAGAGGTCAACATTTTCGTCCAGCTGACCTTTGTAGGATTTTAACCCGCTACTTCAGCATGAACACACAGGAAGTCTAAGAGCGCGCTCTTTTATCCTTTCTGCCGTCTAATGATTCTTACCCTATATTTGTCACAATCAAGAAGTACATGAAAGGAATCAAGATAAGAAACTTTCTGACCTTGTACAAGTTGTCTGCACCGAAGAAGGCTGGCTTGGAAACTGTTATTGAAGACAGGCTTGGTCATGAAAATGTATGAGGTGAAGAAGCATGTGATGGATCGAGACCGCTACCTGCACATTGTGATGAGAGTGAGAAAAGGCAGGAAGAGAAGGGGTACGGCGGGGGGGGGGGAGACGAAGTGGTATTGGGAACAGGAGAAGCAGCGATAGAAAGAGAAGCAGTAACAGAAGAAGAAGAAGAAGAAGAAGAAGAAGAAGAAGAAGAAGAAGAAGAAGAAGAAGAAGCAGAAGAAACAAGGCAGGATAAAACGAAGAAGTAGTAGCAGACGAATACAGAGAAGAAACAGCAAAAGCGGGAGAATAGAGAGAAGTAGCAGCAGCGGGAAAAAAGAGAAGAGGTAGCAAGAGGAGCCGGAGGCAGGGGGAGAAGCAGCGACAAGGAGAAGAGAAAGAGAAGCAGCAGTAGCAGAAATAGAAAGAGATGAAGAAGTAGCGAGAAAAAAAAGAAGCTGAAGTCGGAGGGGTAGTAGCAGCAGCAGCAGCAGCAGCAGTAGTAGTAGTAGTAGTAGTAGTAGTAGTAGTAGTAGTAGTAGTAGTAGTAGTAGTAGTAGTAGTAGTAGCAGCAGCACTAGCAGTAGCAGTAGCAGCAGCACTAGCAGCAGCACTAGCAGTAGCAGCAGCACTAGCAGTAGCAGCAGCAGCTATAATAATAATAATTTCACATGCATAAAACGAGAACAACACGAGGGGGGGGCAGGTGGTTGAGATGGAAGACCCTGTCATGCTACACACTTGGGAACCGCCTAATCTAACGTTTATGTGAGTCACAGTCAGTCATGCACGGGAGATATCGCGCGTTAACACTCTCCTCGAGGCGGTTAAAACAATCCCAAGGGGACCTGCGCGAACTTTTTACCCCGGGTACGGTGCAGATGACTAATTTCCCATGTAATTTAACCCTAAGCATAAAATTTTACACTTTCTTTTCCCCCTCTTCTCGCAGGAAATGGCCAATTTCCAAAAGTTCTAACTGTCAAAGCTAACTTTTATTGGGGTGGTTGTAGAAATTAGTTAAACACCAGTTCGTTCTTTCATTTTTTAAATAAAATACGTTCTCTCGCTTTGAACTCAAGCGTACTTCATACAAGTGCTACTGCTTCCAGTGCACTGGACTGACTGATTTTTGCGTGTGGATTAGCTTTCACTATTATCAGTGTCTCTCGCCATCAGGCGAACCCTCTCCGACTTCAGAGGTATTTGTAAATAACGTCCCCAAGTCAAGGACGACGAGAAGTCAACATTTCAGTCCCAACTAACCGGTGTAGGGGTGGAACGAGCTACCTGATGTATTGAAACTATCTGTATTATCTATTCAGCCACGCTGACCCCTGTTCTTTAATGAGGCGTCAGCAAAATGTTAATTATGAACATTTCTACTCCCTTCTTGGTGGTGTAGTTGTCGGTATTAACTGAACTTAATCGCATGAGCACTTGGTGTGTTGAAGCTGGGGCAATGGTCAACCCAACAAAGGCAACAGTGACATGGTTCTCTTTGAATAACCATATTGTCAACACCCCAACGCCAACTGCAAATCTGAGTTCAGAGACGGTGGAAAGAACGCAGGCGATGAATTACCTGGGGATACAATGTGATCGAAGCCTTGCTTATACTGAGCATGTAGACCAGGTGATAACAAGGGCCAAGCGGGGTTTGGCTGCGATGCGGGTAATGTCGGCGGCAAACTGTGAGCAGCGCCATCTATGTCTTCTTTACGAGGGTTTGGTCCTTTCAGTTTTGGAGTATGCGATGGCGATCCTGACTCTCAGCCATAAGCAGATAGAAAGGGTGGGAAGGATACAGAACGAAGCTATGCGCATTATTCTTGGATGTACAAGAGATACAGCATGCAGGGCGATGCGCTATCTTCTTAATTTTCCAACCATGAGGGACAGAATACAATTTTGCCAAGCACGTGCCTATCTCAGAGTCAACGCAAACACACAACATCCACTGAACAGCGAGACTAAGAAGGTGAAGGGTAGCAGATTAAAAAGAGGAAAGTCGTGGATGGGTCAATTCGAAGACATTCTTCAGCTGGTGTGTTCACTTGAGGGCTTAGAACCTGGCAAGGAGTGGGTACAAGTGCCAACAGAGTTATGTACATCCTTTTCAGTGTGCATCCAACCAGACAGGAAATGCAAACAAGAAAATCCAGCTGCTGTGGAGGCGGAAGTACAGGCTCTGATCTTCGAGAATTCGTTAGAGGATGATGCTGTCATTTACACGGTTGGGTCGGTCATCCGAGGAGTGAGACGTTCATGGGCCTTTACGGCTCAAGCCGGAGGAAAATTGTGAAGGAAGAGTCTGGCGCTTTTGCTTTGACCATAAGCAGCCTGACTATAAAGCATAGCAGTAAGTGAAGCAAAAACATGGCTCGAGACACAGACATTCAATCGGGCATGTGTCCTTAGTGACTCAATGAGTATGCTCAGGAGGGCTAGATGGGGTAGGTCCGAAGAGAGTGGCTGCTGTCTCTGGAGCGGTCTCGACTGGCAAAGATTAGTTTCATCTTCGTGTCAGGGCATGCGGGTGTACAAGGGAATGAGCAGGATGACAAGGCTTGCAGGTAGGGCTACTGTGGAAGGCGGACGAGCCATGGAACCAGGCAGACATTCTGAATGCTCTACGAGAAGTAAGTCGTTTACGAGAACCAAGCGATGACTGGGAATCTACAACCATAGTCAGGCTGCGAGAACAGCAAGTTAAAAGAGGTGTGGACAAACAAGAACACTACGCAGGAAGCCAAAGAAGAGTAATAAACCAACAGGATTTGCTGAGGAGGGGATCTGAGCACTTATGGACTGAATGGTTCGATGTGCAATGAGGATGGTCTGTCGACTAACTAACTAACTATACCTCATTTTTTCCCGCGTTTCCATCCTGTTTCAGGATATTGCGGTCAACATCAGCATCTTTCAGCTGTATGTTGATTCCTAGGCTAGATTACGCTCATCAGCACGCCACGACTTTCTGAGCGACCCGCTCCATACTATCATAAGTCACTGGCGCGACTCGAACCGCTTCCAATTCGCGTGCGCTGATGTCAACCACGAGAGTATTCGGGGTTACGGAGAAAGCAGCTAACACCTCGGCCAGGGAAACCGGCATAAACTATACCTTTTTGAATTATGTAGTTCTGTATTTATTGCAATCCCAATATATCTCCAGTATCATATATTGTGTTCAGCAGTCTTGTGACTTGATCTATGCCATATTCTTCTTAAGCATTAATCATTTCTATTGTGATGTCCTGAACCGGGGATCTTACCAGTTTGCATATGGTTAAGAACATTCTGAACCTCCATCTTCAAAATTGATGATCCCTCATTATTATTTCGAATATCATACTGTTCTTCTCTGCTATCATCATAAAGGTCTTTCACATAATCTGACCATACATGTAAAATCTGATCTTTTTCTATTAATGATTTTTCCATCTTTTGTTTTAGGCAGCCTGCTGATGTACGTGTTCTTTTATTAGTAAGATCCTAAATTCCTTTGTGCATTTGGTATTTTTACTGTTGTGTTGTTTTTCAATTTCTATGCAATTCTTCTCAATCCATGTTTCTTTTGCCTGCTTACATAATGTTCTGACTTTTCTGTGAATTTCTTCATATTTGGCAGGATTATTTTTGTTGTGTCTGCTTGTTTCCACTAGTTGTAAATTTTTTTCAGTCATCAATTTCTTATGACCCACTTTCTTTAATTTTGGAATAGTTGTTTCTGCATCCAAACTGATTGAATTCTTCAACATTTCCCATTGATCATCCACATCGTGAAATAGAATCTCTAGATCAGACAATATATAAATCTGTTCTTTACTTCTATGCTAATAATTGTCTTGTATTTCCTTGTCATTTGTCAATGTACACAGATCATATTTAGTGTTTCCTATTGTATACTTGACTTTCTTTAACTTTACTCTCAATGGCAAACTTTTATTTTTGCATATCCTTTTTACAGGACATTGTGGTCAACACTAACATTTCTGCCGCTGTGATCTCCTGGCAAGCTTACTTCAGTAGTCTGCCATTGCTTTCTGAACGACCGGCACCGATACCAACGCGAAACCATCGCAACGCGATCTGCTACTAAATCGCGCGCAGTTGTGTTTTGAACGGGTATACGGGATTACGAACCGCAACCTTTTCGCCACGGAGATCGGTAATGGCAAACTAGTGAACGTAAAATTGCGTAGTTCTTCTTCTTCTTTTTTCTTTCGTTCGCCTGAAATATGCTTATAACTGCAATGTTGTCTCTTGTATGAATCCAACAGTCTTTTTTAGTTCATTCAGCGGTCCATAGAGTTTATCTTCCACTGTTGTCTCTCTAGGCCAGAAGGTTCGCCTGGATATGTTGTAGTTTGGGCAATCCTGGAGTATGTGCTCTGCTGTCTGCGACGCCAAACCACATGTGCACATGGCTGAGTCACCAATCTTGAATTTTGTATACATGTGGTTGCGTAATCTATTGTGTCCTGTTCTGAGGCGCAGAAGAATGACCTGTTCTGGTCTGTCCATAACGTGGTAGTCGTCTTGAGTAAGGTTTGGTGGCCTTCTGACTGATTTGATCAGTCTTTTCTTTTGGTGGTATGTAATAGGCACATCAGGTTGTTCTTCTTTTGCTCCTTCCTTAGCCAATCGATCAGCTCTGTCGTTTCCGGGGACTCCACAGTGGGATGGTATCCACTGTATGGTGATCTTACGCTGACTGCTAAGTTCAGAAAGTAGTGTCCTCAGAACTGGCAATTTCCCAGACAGGAGCGCCTCTATTACGGATTTTGCATCTGTCAATATCACCACAGGTTGTGTACCATGGCTGGTATTTTGTAATTTCTCTGTGGCTATCTTGATTGCCTCAATTTCAGCATCATAGTTATGGCAGTACTTTCCTGTTGGAATTCTGGCCGTGTCTCTAGTATTATTTGGGTATTCTATGTACACTCCCGCTCCTCCATTTCGAACAGCATCTTGTGCTGACCCATCTGTGTAAACTCGGATCCATAGGTCCTGTGGGTATTCGTCATCAAGGAAGCTGAGAGTGGCTGTTCTGCGCTGTGCACTGTTCTGTTCTTCCTTGTCAAATATTCCTCTCACTTTTGACTGGATTTGTAGCGATATTCTATGTTCATCTTTCCACGGGGTTCGCTCTGGAATGGTTGTCAGGGGGATACCAGCTGTGGGAAGATCGATGGTTTCTCTGCAGAGTTGTTTGGCCTGGTGGATGAAACTACTTCTTTTCAACCGCCCCATAGCTAAGTTTTCAAATCGGTTCTTCATAGGGTGGCCTGGCAAGCTGAGAAACTTTTCTGCTTGTATGAGTGTTTTTGTATCTCTGCGTTCTCTTAAAGCTTGTGTCCTCCCCATTTCCTCCATTGCTACTATAGGGGTTGATCTCATCCCTCCTGTGATGACTCTAAGAGCTTGATTTTGCACCTTGTCCAGCTCCTGCAATGTAGTTTTTGATGCTGAACACCACGCAGTTGACCCGTATTCCAAGTGTGGTCGTATGCTCTGTTGATAAACTTTGCTAAGTATTTTCCCACTGGCTCCCCAGTGGTTCCAGTTAGCTTTCTCAGGATGGCAATTTTCCTTCTGGCTTTTGCTACTGCTTTTTTGATGTGTTTTCTCCATGTCAGCCTGTCGTCGAATGTTACACCAAGGTATGTTGGTTCCTTGTCTTCTCTTAGGGGTGTTCCATTTATCTGGATGATCCCTGCCTTTTGTTTCGGAGAAAGGGTAAATAGAGTGGTGCTGCACTTGTCAGTGTTTATGCTGATACACCATCTATCCGCCCATGCAACAAATGTATCTACAGCTCTCTGTAGCAATATGGTGGCCACTGATGCATGTTCATTTGCGCTCCACAAAACCAGGTCATCGGCGTACATTGCCGCTTTAATTCCATCGGGTAGATTAGCAATAAGATCATTGATGAAGATTAGAAAAAGTGTTGGGGACAGGACTCCGCCCTGTGGAACACCGTGACGCAGTAGTACTTTCTTGCTCTTGAGTCCGTCTATCTGTACTCGGGCTCTTCTGTTGTGCAAGTATGCTTTTACCCATTTGTACATTCTTCCATTGACTTTACAGTTTCTCAGTTTCTTCATCAGACCTTCTTTCCAGACTTTGTCAAAGGCTTTCTTCAGATCTATCCAAGCCGCAAGTACCAGCTTCTTCTCTTGGGATGCATCCTCAACTTCTTGAGAGAGGTAGGTTGTCTGATCTTCCGTAGAGTAGCACTGCCTAAAGGCAGCCTGTTGTAGCACAAGGATGTTTTCACTTTCAATGCGTAGTAAATCAACCTGGAGTTGGAGTTTGTTGCAAAGGACATGTAATGTATATATCAGAGAGAGAGAGAGAGAGAGAGAGAGAGAGAGAGAGAGAGAGAGAGAGAGAGAGAGAGAGAGAGAGAGAGAGAGAGAGAGAGACGTCGACTTGGTCGAAAGATAAGAGCGCTCGCTCTTCAACTTCCAGGTACGTTGTTGGTGAGGTAGATGGTTCAAACCTACACCGGTGTCACAGCCTCACCTAGAGACGGTACATAAAAGTAAGAGATACTAGCGAAGGGAGAGTACTCCAGCAAAAGGGAAAGAACCGAGTCACTCGAAGGCTTGAATGGTCCAGAGCCTTCTCGGGGGACCGGTCAGTGTGTCCACAGCCCCGTGGACACTGATGGGGCCCGCCGATTGCGGGGTCCACGAGAAACTCAGAGAGAGTTGCCACCCGTGTCGGATTGCGACACGTGTGGAGAAGGTCAGACAGAGACTGGACATCGAGGAAGCAACAGGGCTTACCTTAAGGGGACTTGATAGTAGACCCAATTGTATTTAAGGGTCTTAGACATATGTGTAGATAGCTGCTAGAGTTATTGTGTTAACTATGTACATTACAAACTCCTGTGATATGCAATGTATTGAATGCTGGCTTGAGAAACCTCGCTTCGCCAGCGTACTATAATATGTATGTAAATAAATGATGCTAAATTGTATCTAACGGAGTTTGTTGCCTGTATGAGCCCGAGTTTCAATCCCCTAGAGATCTAGGACGGTGACAGGCTATTTGGGGGCTATCGCCGGTTTTGGCAATTATAAGCTTTACGTTTCAGAACAGCTAATTTTGGGTTTGCCAAGTAAAAAAATAAGATATCAACTTTAACATATGACAAAGTTAGAAACTTTGCAGCTATCTGGAAACAAACTATTATAGTCCCTCTTCAAAAATATTTCAAATCATGATAATGTTTATGAAATTTGACATGACTGTGACAATTACTATGACAGTTACTAATTTTTTTTTATTCCAACAGCAGATTGTTCCGCGAATTACCGTGCATGTATCGTGTATGTAACCTGTACTCCAGCAGTGGCGAGGAAACAAGACTACATTCGGGATCTCAGGGAAAATAAGATGAGTTTCATTTCATGCTCATTACATCCCTATGCGGTACTCCTCATCCTCATTCATTGATGTAACATTTTTCTATGCATTGATTATTTTATGCATATGCTAATATTGTAACCAAGTATATCTGCTCATATAAATTTGAAGGTAAACATTCAAGGGAAATAACCAATTTTTGCACACCCTGACTATTTTTCAAAGGGATTTAATTCCAAGAAAGTAAATAATAACTAAATTACAAGATGTCAACATTAGAACAGTGCATTGAAGCAGGTATTAAGTTAGGATATAAAGAGGAAAAACTTTCAGAATGGGCACAAAAGACACATGGAGAAAATATTGCACGAGAAGAAAGAGCAATAGAAAGAGAAGAGAAAAAGATGCAATGCACTGAAGCTGAGAGAAAAGGAAGATGCAACTGCAAGCTCAGGAAAAGAAGATGCTAACTGCAAGCTCAAGAAAAGAAGATGCAACTTGAAGCTGAGGAAAAGAAAATGCAACTGCATGCTCAGGAGAAGCAGATGGAGCTCGAGGCGGCGACCAAGCAAGCCCAATTAAATGCAGAGACACAGATAAAACTGAAACAAATGGAAATTGACTCCAACCTAGAAATGTCAGTAAACAAATTAGAAGTAAAGAAGATGAACAAAAATACAACAAATATAAAGGTCTTGTCAAAGCATTTTGTTCAGGAGATTCTATAAGCGCATACCTAGAGAACTTTGAGTGCTTGATGACTCACCATCAGGTCGCAAAAGTCGACTGGTCATTTATTTTGATGAGAAATTTAGCTTTAGAGCCCTTAAAAGTGATAGAGACAGTTCCGCAAGACATGAGGAAAGATTATGATTATTTAAAACAGAGAATACTCCAACATTTTTCATTAGATACAGCTGGCTATCAACTACAGTTCTCAAAATTATCACCATCACCTAACCAAACTTTCATTGACTACGTGTCTACAGTTCAAGATATTTGTACAAAGTGGATAACCTCAGCGAAAACAAATAACAACCATGACAAATTAAAAGAGCTGATTATAATTGATAAAATTATTAGCACTATCCCAACACCTTTTTCTAAATTTTTGAGACAAATGGATTGTAAAACCATCCAAGAAATCGAAAATAAAGGGAGCGCATATTTTACAGCGAACCGCGATATTTTTCAGCTAAACATGAGCCAAAATGAAACAGCAGCGGTTACAAACACAAAATATTCGAAACCAAATGAAAATAGGTTCAAACAACGCTCTAAGATCACAAAACCAGTCATGTGCCAATATTGTCATCTGATGCACGAACAGTTTGCGATGTGCGACAAATCACCAAATTATCCACATCATCTCCAAAAGGTAGTGGAAAAACAGATGAACAAGAGGAACGCATATCAGAGAGCGGCTAAATGTTATTTTTGTGCGAGCTATGGGCATTTTTCTTCTGTCTGTGAGGGGAGAAAGAGGATGAAGCAGGCCAATGCCGCATTGATAGACACCTCCTCAGACGAAGACATTGAACAACAGAACGAATGTGACATCCAGAATGAAAGTGCGAGTGAGTCAGGCAATGCAGTAGAAATCATCAATACCATCTCTGATAACAAATGTAACACCTGTAGAAAATTTCAGCTTGATACAACCTTGTTATGTGGCCACACAATACCCGTTTCTAACGAAATGGCCAACGCAGCATTATCACCAACAGGCAACTTAAATTATTTAACAGGTTTTGTTAACAACAAACAATGCACATTAATACGAGATTCCGGGGCGACTCTTTGTGGGATTAAGAAAACATTAGTGAACGACAAAGACTACACACACAAATACGTAACGTGTCGCACATTCGCAGGCACAATTGAAAGATACCCCCTAGCACTGGCCGAAATTCGGACACCTTTCATATCAGGACAAGTGCTATGTGCAGTACTAGAAAGTCCTGCCGCTGAAATCATCCTTGGGAATCTTCCCAACATAAGATCTTGCTCTGAAAAGGAAATCAGAGAATGGGAACAGAAAAACTGTATCCAAAAACCAAACAGCGATTCCAAAGTGAAAAATCACGCATGCTTGTCTCAAACTGCCAAAAGCACAAGGGAGACAACCGATGACGTAATTCGAAATGAATTCACAGAGGTGCAGAACACAGGGGCGGTAGAATCTTTCAATGCTACCATCAAATTAACACCTCGAACTGAGGACGCCATCGATTCACAAAGTACTAAGCCTGTAAATGTGCAACAACACACGCAACACACTAATATAGTAACAAGACAGACAACCCACAAAACCTACACTGACCAACTTCAGGAAGCACTACAAATCATTTCACCTAACATTACCACCACCAAATTGATAGAAGAACAAAAAGCTGATCCAACTCTTTCACCATATTTTCGGCTAGTAGGATTAAAGCCAAAATTAACGAAAAATGCTTCTTGGACATTTAAATTAAATAATAATGTTCTAACAAGATTATACACCAGAGACCAAACCACGATACAGCAAGTGGTTTTGCCTCAGGCACATCGCGAGAAAGTGCTACATATAGCCCATGACTCACCTTTCGGGGGTCATATGGGTTACGAAAAAACCAGGGCCAGAGTCCTGAGCCAATTTTATTGGCCTAAATTTTGCCGTGACATAAAAACCCACTGTAAATCATGCGATACCTGTCAGAAATTAATCAAAAAGGGTAAAAACCCTACGGCAGAAATTCAATCAACCACAACTGCCTCGAGGCCATTTCAAATCGTGGCGGTTGATTTAGTAGGTCCTTTGAATCACATCTCAAACAAAGGAAATAGATATATTTTTACACTTGTTGATTGGTGTACAAGGTGGGCAGAAATGATTCCATTAAAATCTATCTCCTCTAAAGATGTGACGGACGTATTATTACAGATATTCTCCCGTTTTGGCTTTCCGGAGAAAATAATATCAGATAGAGGAACGCAGTTCATATCTAATGCCACCCAATCGGTAACTAAGTTACTGGGCATAAAACAATGTTTTACAAGTCCCTATCGACCGTCCGCGAACGGAATTTGCGAAAAACTAAATGGGGACTTAAAACATATGTTATCAAAAGTGACAGCTGAAAATCCAGCCGATTGGGATATACTTCTCCCAACGGTGCTGTTCGCATACAGAGAAGTCCCACAATCAAGCACGGGGTTCTCTCCGTTCGAATTGATATATGGAGCGAACCCAAGAGGACCTCTCACTATTTACAAAGATATAATATCACAACCTGTAAACACCCAATTACCAGTTTCAACATATGATTTGGTCACTGACACCAGAGACAAAATCATTAGATCCTGTATACTGGCCAGAACATCATTACAGGAGAAAGGTTTTAGGTACAGGCAGTACGCCAACAAAGGGGCGAGAACGATTGTATTACAACCAAATCAAGATATTTTACTATTACTACCTGACAAGAGAGATTTACTATCAACCTCTTGGCAGGGACCATTTAAAGTTGTGAGAAGAATTTCGGAAGTTAATTACGAAATTTCTTTAAATGGAAAGTTGAAAATCTTCCATGTAAATATGTTAAAACCATACTATGCTAGAAATGACATTGACATGAACAAGCAGACGCAGATAACAGATGACAATAACCAGACCGACAATAATGACACTGCGACAAACGAAGCATCGTTAACGACTCATTCTTGTGACAACGAGGACGACGAAAACATATTCACAATACCGACAATATGGGATAACGACAAGTACGACCACGTTAACGACACATTGACAACTATTAGTCTCGACGACGACGACAATGACATTGAAGACAATTTACAAACAGTAGCGTCAGTAATAAATCAGACAGACATAGACAATACGGAAATTCCAGTACCAACTATGAACGACGACAGTACTATGAATGACATACAAATCTCTGACACTGTGACACAACAGCAGCGACAAGAAATTTTGTCTCTTCTAAACGACTATAGAACTATCTTCTCAAACAAACCTGGACGGACTGACAAGATAACACATTCAATTGTGTTGACAGATCTGACACCGATCAAATGTAGACCATATTCTATTCCTTTACATTATAGAGCAAATTTAGATAAAGAAATTTTGGACTTGGAGAAAAACGGAATAATACAGAAATCTGTGTCCCAGTATTCTTCGCCAATTGTCCTGGTGAAAAAGAAGGACCAAACCATTCGTTTGTGCATAGATTATAGAAAATTAAATACCATAACCACCACAGATGCGGAGCCAATGAACAGCTGTGAAGACCTCATCTTGAATATGTCTCAATCATCATTATTTTCTAAGCTTGATTTAGCTAAAGGTTACTGGCAATTGCCACTAGACCCCTCTTCAAGACATATAACAGCATTCGCTACACCCCTTGGGTTGTACGAATGGAGATATCTTCCGTTTGGTCTCAAGAACGCTCCCGCCACATTTGTTAGGTTAACTAGGCTGCTATTGCACGGCATCAAGGACGTGCAATCTTATATTGATGATATATGTATCCATTCTTCAAACATGACTTCTCACTTACTTACACTCAAACAAGTCTTTAACCAAATTTTTCTTTTCGGACTTACTATCAAACCTTCCAAGGTTGAAATAGGCTATAAACAGATAGACTTCCTAGGTCATAGGATTTCCGAAGGTGAACTGTTGACAGATGATAGAATCGTATCAAAAATTCTCAACCTAGAAGTTCCAACTACTAAAAAGCAGGTTAGAAGCCTATTGGGTCTCATAAACTATTATGCCAAGTTTATACCAAACTGGGCAGAACTCACATCAGTTTTTTCTAATATGTTGACAAAAGATCATCCAGAAAAATTTTGTAAGAGTATCCGCTTAGAGGATGCAATGTGCAGATTGAAATCGATTTTTTCTAACCCACCAGTATTAAGATTACCAAACATAGATATACCCTTTATTCTAACCACAGATGCAAGTGCTATCGCAATTGGAGGATTGCCTGATGCAAGAATATCAAGGCACGAGACATCCGATACTCTACGTAAGCCGCAAGCTGAGGAAGGCAGAGATCCATTACTCGACAATTGAGTTGGAGGCATTAAGCCTACTCTTTTGCATTCGTCGATTATCTAAGTTCCTCTTAGGTTCGCATTTTGTTGTCTTAACCGATAGTTCGCCGCTGCTGGTACTTAAGCAAGGTGTGCCAAAGAACCATCGTTTAGAAAGATGGTATCTTCTTCTTCAAGATTTCGACTTTGAAATCCGCCATATCAAGGGCACTGATAACATTATTGCTGATTTTTTATCACGGCAAGCAAATGCACCAGCAGACGAACATTAGGCACAGTAATTAGTCGCCATATAAGAAGCTGTGATATTTTAGTCTGTTGCATAGAACAGTATACCTCTACACCGCTAGAGAACTTTCATTCAGAAGTAACAACGCCCAAGTGAATACGTTACGTATAACACCCACGAACATAACATTGTGAGAACCTTTTTATTACCAATGGCTAAGGTGATAAGAACAATCCAACCAATATAATGTCTGTGAAAGGATTCCAACCAGCGAACTGACATTCATCTGTAAAGATTAAGAACACTGCATACTCGCTATAGCTAAGAAACTTCGCAAACAGCCGAAAGAAGACTGCGTCGATTACAACATGCAAAGAACTGCTATATTAACGGTTAACATTCATGGCACTACACACGGACCACAGGAGGACAACACACGTCATCGTTGGATTCAGTTAGTTAGTTAATTAGTGATTTACCAGTTAATATGTATTAAACTGTTATTTAATTATGTATATAAAACATGTCAACCTCTCACTTATATATTTTCTATCATAATATTACCGATATTTCCACTCATACGTGAAATATTCGTGCTATACAATTTTGTTCTATGTAAGTTATAAACCATTTTTTGAGTACACGTACAAAGAGTACTTGTTACCTTAAAGGGAACATATCGCCTAATCCATTTTTCTAAGGGCAATAACACTTACCTCAACTTTATCTATATATTTTAACAAAATACTATTTTGTATGAAAGACGGATGAATGACAGAGTGAATGAATTAAATGAGAGAGCGATATACTGAGCGGACAAATTGTACGCAAAACGTATTTATTTTAATTTGTCTGCGTTTTCATGTTAAAATGTATTACCTGTCTAATTGTTAATACATGTTTAGGAGTTAATACACTACATCTAAGCACCACTGCTTGGAATACCCGATCATGCATTACACATTGGGGTAATTCATGACAAGGGATATCCCAACTCGTGACGCTTGGAGATAAACCACACAATGAACACACACTCTATACAAACTTAAAACTGAACACGAACAATTAAAGTGCAGACACTTTATTAGAAACAGCAACATATCAATCATTACACGAACAAACCAACAGGAACACGTAGTCAGATGTGATAGAACAACAGCATAGCTGCATATCGGGCATTATACAACATACGGGAGTAAAAATGTATCGAAATACACACAGAACAAGATGTTGCAAGAGTACTTAAATAGCCAAGACATTTGTCTTGTTAAAACTCTCTTACACAGAGGTTTTAATATCTTGGTATCATATGGATACTTTGAGAAGGGCGCGGTTGTAAAAACAACTGGGAAACGTCACGGTACTTCGGTCAGATAAGCATGTTTAAGAACATATAAGAGAGAAACCTCTTTAGCAATCATCTTAAAGTGAGGTATGGAAGAATACATGAGTTGGTGATGCAGATATGTCAGTTATCAAGTTACTATCCACCAAACTACAAACACCGACTTTATGTGATCATGTGACAGAATTAGTACAGAACTAATTTACCTTATAAGAACCCATCAAAGCAGGGGGGGGAGGGGGACTCCTGTCACAGCCTCACCTAGAGACGGTACATAAAAGTAAGAGATACTAGCGAAGGGAGAGTACTCCAGCAAAAGGGAAAGAACCGAGTCACTCGAAGGCTTGAATGGTCCAGAGCCTTCTCGGGGGACCGGTCAGTGTGTCCACAGCCCCGTGGACACTGATGGGGCCCGCCGATTGCGGGGTCCACGAGAAACTCAGAGAGAGTTGCCACCCGTGTCGGATTGCGACACGTGTGGAGAAGGTCAGACAGAGACTGGACATCGAGGAAGCAACAGGGCTTACCTTAAGGGGACTTGATAGTAGACCCAATTGTATTTAAGGGGTCTTAGACATATGTGTAGATAGCTGCTAGAGTTATTGTGTTAACTATGTACATTACAAACTCCTGTGATACGCAATGTACTGAATGCTGGCGTGTGAAAATTCGCTTCGCCAGCGTACTATAATATGTATGTAAATAAATGATGCTAAATTGTATCTAACGGAGTTTGTTGCCTGTATGAGCCCGAGTTTCAATCCCCTAGAGATCTAGGACTGTGACAACCGGCATTAAGTTGGATTTAAACGTTGACGTCTCGTTCAGAAAGCAATGGCAAACTACTGAACTTACAATTAATTGCCTAGAATATCAACCTGGAGTTGATCGCTAAAAAATATATTCGAGTATATATGTATATCCAAGAATAGTATGGGTGAATATATGGCTGAATAATATTTGCTCCTGTATGCAACATAAAAAACACTACTGCTACATGTGTGTATAGTTTTTGTTTGCTTCGTCTCCTTCCGTGTTCTTTTAAGCATTTTTAACACACGTTGCCAGCAGCTGCTCCTCATGGTTGTTGCAGTTTTTTGTGGATTTCCCCACAAACTTCTACGTTCGACGATGTCTTGTTTTCAGTTCTCTCCTGTTGGCAGTGTGAGACAACGTGTGCATTACTCTTGTGGTTGAGTTATGTATGTGTGTTTGCTGGCTTATGATATTAATTATTGCCCTTAATTTGGAACGAATGGTTTTAGCCATCTGTTGGTCGGTTCATTTTTCCATCCGTCCATCCGTCAGTTATTCTTCTTCTTCTTCTTCGTCTTCTGCTGCGTTTCCTCCTCCTCCTCCTCCTCCTCCTCCTCCGCCTCCTCCTCCTCCTCCTCCTCCTTCTTCTTCTTCTTCTTCTTCTTCTTCTTCTTCTTCTTCTTCTTCTTCTTCTTCTTCTTCTTCTTCTTCTTCCTCCTCCTCCTCCTTCTTTGCTTTATCCTTTTTCTCCTACTATTTCACCTTTTTCTTTTTTTTTATTATTATTATTCTCCTCCTCCCCCAACCCATTCTTCATCATCTTCTTTTCCTCCTCCCCTACTTACACCTCCCCTACTCCTTCTAAGTTTCCCCCTCCTCCTCCTCCTCCTCTTCTTCTTCTTCTTCTTCTTCTTCTTCCTCCTCCTCTTCTTCATCAGTGATCGTTTGATGGGCGTCTATTCAGGCATGGGTTACGAACAGGTCGACTCGCCTTCATTTCCGTTTGTCTGTGCAACGTGACAGGGGGAGACGTAGATAAAAGATGCTAGACAGCTTGACATAATTGCCGGCAGGAACATCCGTATTACAAATGACTGACAGAACAGAAATCAGAAGGCTGGGGATAGACTTGATGACCAACGCAGCCCACATGGACTTTAAGAGTCTGTCTAACTGCCTGTTAGAAAACCAGCGTGTCTCGCTTAATCATCTGGTCATCGTCTATCCGTGTATCCAGCAGTTTGTCTGTCTGTGTCTTAGTCAGAAAATACGTCTCTTTATCTAATTTATCCATCCATCCGTGTTCCCATTCACCTATGTCTTTGTTGCCAGTTAGTTAATATATCTTTCCATTCATTCATCCATCCATCCATCCATCCATCCATACATACATACATCCATGTATCCATCCATTCATCCATCCAGCTACCTGCGTGCCCGCCCAACCGTCCGTCTGTCTGTCTGTCTGTCTGTCTGTCTGTCTGTCTGTCTTTCCTGCCTGTCTGTCTTTCCTGCCTCTAACTGGCCGTCCTCTGTCCGTGCCCTGATGCGTCCGTCAACACCTCAGACCATTAGTTCACTGTCTAATATGGACTTAACCATATACAATATCACAACTCAACCGCTGTGTGACTAGAGTCGCGTCCCATGCCCTTCCAAGCTAACACAGAATTATTAACATTTGTGACAATCGTGTTTATGTGTAGCAATCGTGTTTATGTGTAACAATTATGTTGTGTGTAACAATCGTGTTTATGAGTAACAGTCATGTTGTATGTAACAGTCATGTTATGTGTAACAATCATATTATGCGTAACAATATAGACATCTCTAACAATTATGTTATGTGTAACAATCATGCTATGAGTAACAATCATATTATGCGTAACAATCTTGTCGCGTGTAACAAATCTCTGGGTGGATTGATGCGCATGCCTGTTCATGGTGCGTGAACTGGGTAGGGCTGTCAGCAAAGATGCTCACACAGTGCACCCCTAGACACGTTTATTGACCGTGAGATCAGCACGCATGCCAATCGCAACAGTTATCTTTTTGGCGCACATTGATGGCAGACACGGGCCGCTGACGTCAGGTTGTTAGCGGTAAAATAGTTCGTGGTGTTCAGAAAACAGGGGTGGCGTTGAAAAATCACGCATAAAAATGTAACGATGTTCGGAAGGTAGGAGAAGTAGTAGTAGAAGAAGAAGATACGGTATAAGTTTACGAAAGTTCCGGTGTAAATAAAAATTCAAGTCACCACGTTTAGCCAAAATTAAAAAAAAAAAAATTTCTGCTTAAGATGGTAACGAAACGTGTAATGTGGAAGAAAGTCACAGATTAAACAGGTTTTACCAATCCCGGTGTAGCACAGGTTAATAGATGGCGATTTATGGAGTTTTTCCCCCGGCCGGTTTATCTCCATCTCTGCCTCTGCATCGGCAGTTCTCTCTATCACAATGAAGGAAAGAAGCTGGATTTCTCACGGTCAGAGTAAAGGTGCCGTTAGAATTGGGCAGGTCACATGCAGAGAGTGTAAAATGCTCGCCTCCCCGAAGGCGACGTAGTTTGTCGGTAGGTGCTTACAACATATTTGAGGGATAAGTACGGCACGCGATAAACATGTCTGGAAACTGGCAATCAGGGTGTGATAACTCGACAGGAGAAAGAAGCATGGGAGTCATGACTTCAGTAGGCCCGTCCCCAAAGAATGTCAAGAAGTTAAAGACGTCGATACATTCGTGAAAGGAGGACCACTTCTAATGATCGGAAACCCCCCTTCGAGCTACATGGGAGAGTTGATACTACTGTGATGTTTACTGAAAGTAGTTGCTTGAATGGTTGCTGCTTGCCTCGTATGTAAGAAAAGTGTTACCCAAAGTTCGTTGTGAGCTCAAAGCTAACGCTTTTCCTCGCCTCTTGTATATGTTGTTGGGTGTCTGGCCTCTTGTATGTGTTGTTGGATGTCTGGCCTCTTGTATATGTTGTTGGATGTCTGGCTATGTGTTGTTGGGTGTCTGGCCTCTTGTATGTGTTGTTGGATGTATGGCTATGTGTTGGGTGTCTGGCCTCTTGTATGTGTTGTTGGATGTATGGCTATGTGTTGTTGGGTGTCTGGCCTCTTGTATGTGTTGTTGGATGTCTGGCTATGTGTTGTTGGATGTCTGGCCTCTTGTATATGTTGTTGGATGTATGGCTATGTGTTGTTGGGTGTCTGGCCTCTTGTATGTGCTGTTGGATGTCTGGCTATGTGTTGTTGGATATCTGGCCTCTTGTATATGTTGTTGGATGTATGGCTATGTGTTGTTGGGTGTCTGGCCTCTTGTATGTGCTGTTGGATGTCTGGCTATGTGTTGTTGGATATCTGGCCTCTTGTATATGTTGTTGGATGTATGGCTATGTGTTGTTGGATGTCAGGCCTCTTGTATATGTTGTTGGATGTCTGACCTCTTGTATGTGTTGTTGGATGTCTGGCCTCTTGTATATGTTGTTGGATGTCTGGCCTCTTGTATGTGTTGTTGGGTGTCTGGCCTCTTGTATGTGTTGTTGGATGTCTGGCCTCTTGTATGTGTTGTTGGTGTCTGGCCTCTTGTATGTGTTGTTGGGTGTCTGGCCTCTTGTATGTGTTGTTGGGTGTCTGGCCTCTTGTATGTGTTGTTGGATGTCTGACCTCTTGTATATGTTGCTAGGTGTCTGGCCTCTTGTATATGTTGTTGGATGTCTGGCCTCTTGTATGTGTTGTTGGATGTCTGGCCTCTTGTATATGTTGTTGGATGTCTGGCCTCTTGTATATGTTGTTGGATGTCTGGCCTAGTGTATATGTTGTTGGATGTCTGGCCTAGTGTATATGTTGTTGGATGTCTGGCCTAGTGTATATGTTGTCGGGTGTCTGGCCTAGTGTATATGTTGTTGGATGTCTGGCCTAGTGTATATGTTGTTGGATGTCTTGCCTAGTGTATATGTTGTTGGATGTCTGGTCTCATGTATATGTTGTTGGAGGTCTGGCCTCATGTATATGTTGTTGGATGTCTGGCCTCATGTATATGTTGTTGGATATCTGGCCTTTTGTATGTGTTGTTGGATGTCTGGCCTCATGTATATGTTGTTGGATGTCTGGCCTCATGTATATGTTGTTGGATGTCTGGCCTAGTGTATATGTTGTTGGGTGTCTGGCCTAGTGTATATGTTGTTGGATGTCTGGCCTAGTGTATATGTTGTTGGATGTCTGGCCTAGTGTATATGTTGTTGGGTGTCTGGCCTCATGTATATGTTGTTGGATGTCTGGCCTAGTGTATATGTTGTTGGGTGTCTGGCCTAGTGTATATGTTGTTGGATGTCTGGCCTCATGTATATGTGGTTGGATGTCTGGCCTCATGTATCGATCCCGAACAGAGGCCCCATGATTGTTTTCCTCCAGTACGGCTCCGGGGTCGACCCACAAAACTGGGTGCCAGACAGTTCTCAGAATCTTCTGAGAAGGAAAAGCGACTAGGATGTGAACTAGCACACACATCTCATGGCCTACTGTGAATCTGTATTCGGCTGTCTCTGAATTGACTGGTTTGACTTTTCGGTTCACGAGTGCATTTTTTAAGAGACTACTGGGTGTCGTCGCTGGAGCTACGGAGTTCGTGCTTTGTGTGGCGCTTTCGGCAGGTCACCCTGCGGAAAGAGACTGAGCCATATGGGATAAAACCCGGGTCGATGAAGTCTTTCTGGTGACTGCCGATTCCATCGACGATGAACTGTTCTTTTCGTGGAGGACTTTTGTGATGGCATTTTTGCACAGTGTACCTGTTCGGACTGTTGGTTTGCCGAGACTCTTGTCTGCTCCACTTTTCACAATGGGCAGTGGGGAGCATTTTGTGTTATATTCACTGGCGCAGGAACGGAACATAATGGGAACGACCCGTTGCCATAAATTTGAATCGCGGTTAACTAACTAAGAAACACTACGCAGGAAGCCAAAGAAGATGAATAAACCAACATAGAACTGGTGTCGTGAGCCGCTACACGCTGCGGGATTTACTGAGGAGGGGATCCAATTACTTATGGACTGAATTGTTCGATGTGCAATGGGGATGATCTGTCGACTAATTAACTAACCAACCAGCCAGCCAACTAACTAACTAACTAACTAACTAACTAACTAACGTATCTCACGGCCCAGAATATGTGAAGATTTAACACTTCAAACCCCAATAAAAGAATCTACTATGGGACTACCATTCTCTGTTGTAACAGTTGCTTGATGAGAAGAGAGTCATTGAAGAACATTGTGACGACTGGAAAGATCGAAGGGAGGAGAGGCAGAGGCGGACCAAGATAACTGATGCTGGATGGATTGAGACGGTGGCATGGGGGAATATCATCAGCAGAGTTGATCCAGAACACCAAAGACTGAGATATATGTGGAGAAACATGAACGCCTGCGCCACTTGATGATGATGATTAGTTGCTTGGCTGTTTTTTTAGGCGTTGCTGTATAATACGCACACAACGTGATATATCTTTCTTTTACCGGAGTCTTCGTGGCGAAGTAGTCAAGCAGTTTGATTCGGGCTCCGAAGGTTGTGGGTTCGATTTCGGGCCGCGTCCTTCGGTTCACGAGTTAAATTTTTCAGAGACTCCTGTGGGTCGTCGCTAGAGCTACGGAGTTCGTGCTTTGTGCGACGCTTTCCGCACTGCAGAAAGAGACCGAGCCATATGGGATAAAACCTGGTGCAATGAAGTCGACCCTGTCAACTTTTAAGCGACTTTTTTCTTTCTTTTACCACTCAGGGCAACTTTTAGCTATAAACTTTTAACTATATACATATAATGCTTCTGTCGCTGCTTCGAGAACTTTGGGCTTTGCTCATTTAACCCTAAAACCCATTTAGTATCGGATGGGACTTTTTTCTTTCTGCGTTTGCTGTTTTTTTTTTTTTTTACTCTACCATAATTTACATTTGAGCTATAAGTAGTGAGTGCACTGAACTGTTTTTTTGTTTTGTTTTTTTTTTTTCGTGATAGTCAGCTTTCCGTATTACCAGTGTCCCTCGCCATCAGGCAAACCCTATCCGACTTCTGGAGTACTTATAATTTACGTCCGATTGTCAACGACGAGAAGTTAGAACATGTTAGTCTAATTGACCGGCGTGATGCATGGACCCAATACGCCACGATCAGCAAAGACAGTTTAAGCTTTTAGTCTCTCAACCACGCCGACATCTAATGGGGCCGCACAATCGTGACGACTGAAGCATCTGCCATACCTAAACAGCGGAAATACCCGAGTATACTGCCGCCCGGAAATTAAGTGCACGCATGCTCAGTGGCATAGAAACCCCATCTGAAAGAATTCAAATTAGGTCATACTCGCATGCAAGAGAGGCAGGTGTTTTATTTTTTTTTTTTAAACTTCTGCATCCACTCCCTATCTTCTCCTGTTTGAAACATGTCGTGGCTCCCCATCATGTGGATCCCCTGTCATCTGCGCTCGCTTTGTGGTATCAGAATTCACCAATAGTGAGTTTTGTTGAAGGCAATCAAATATGGTTCAGACTTCCAGGTTTGGTTACTCAGTTGATCTATCAGTGTGCTCGTTGCCCTGTACTCTTGCATGCCTGGGCAGAACGTCCATAGATAGACAGACAGACAGTCAGTAGATGCAGGAAGGGACGGGACGGACGGATGGATGAAGGGAAGGAGATAGGGAGGGAGGGACGGATGGATGAAGGGAGGGAGATAGGGAGGGACGGACGGTTGGATTTGCATGCAGACAGGATGCAGGATGGATAGCCTATATAAATGGATTTTGAACTGTCGGGTGGGTGCATGGGTCAATGAATGGAGAGAGACAGACGGTCAAACATATAAGGGTAAAATTATTGAGGTTCATGATCGCATTGAGGATTTTGTTTGCCCGTGACCGTGTTTGTGTGTATGCGCGCGCGTGCCCGTTGCCTAAGCATTAATGTTGTGTCTGCGTGGAGATGTGACATTCCTTTATTCATAATAACAAAAGTGAAGTACAAATCGAGGTTCCAACTTCACGGCAACGGGTCGTCCCCATTATGCTCCGTTCCTGTGCCAGTGAATATCACACAAAATGCTCCACACTGTCCAATGTAAAAAGTGCTACAGACAGGAGTCTCGGCAATCCAACAGCCCACACATGTACACTGTTTGTCACATTGTGCCTTAAAAAAGGCATAATAACTACAACCCATGGCGGTGGCGAATGTGACTGATAAGGCCAATTCGCGCTGTAAATGTTCGTCCACGGTGGATGCATGTGAACACATGGTCATTTCCACCATCATGCACCATCTTACTTCTCACACGCTCGGTGTGTGACTTATCTGCAATCATTTTCTCCTTTGTCTTTATTCCATTTCTGATATTTGCCCTCCATGCAACACGTTCAGCGGCGACTTGCTCCCAATGTGCATTATCAATGCCTGTATCAATCATGTCCCGCTTACACACATCTTTGTATCGTAGTAGAGGCCGACCCTGAGATCTCTTACCCATCTGTAATTCACCAAAAAAGATGTCCTTTGGTATTCTACCATCATCCATCCTCCTAACGTGTCCTATCCATCTAAGTCTACGAAGACTGAGCATGGAATAAACCGTCACACAACCTGATCTTTCCAATACTTCAGTATTTGTGATTTTGTCTTGCCACTTAATACCAAGTATTCTTCGCAGACACCGCATATGAAAGCTGTTTAAACGTTTCTCTTGGTGTGAGTAAGTTGTCCAGGCTTCACTGCCATAAAGAAGAGTACTAAGGACACAGGCTTGATAGACAAGGACTTTTGTTTTGGCAGTAAGCTTCCTGTTCTCCCAGACTCTTTTTCTTAACCTGTTCATTGTTGTTGCTGCCTTACCAATCCTGATGTTGATTTCCTGATCTAGGGATAATTTGCTATTTACCTCTGATCCTAGATATGTAAAATGGTCTACTATCTCTAGTTCGGCGTCGTCAATAAAGATTGATGGTACCCCATGTGCACCTTGTGACATAATCTGTGTCTTCTTTTTGCTAAGTGTTAAACCAAATTCAGAACAAGCATTGGAGAATGCAGACAGTAGACGTTGTAATTCTTCCTCAGAGTGGGTCGTAATTGCAGCATCATCTGCAAAAAGCAACTCTCTGATCAGTACCCTCCTAATTTTGGTCTTGGCCTTCAATCTCTGAGCATTGTAGAGGCCGCCATCTGAGCGTGAGTGAATGTATATACCACCATCCTGATCACGAAAGGCATATTTCAGTAGAAGTGAAAACTATATTCCAAAGAGGTTGGGAGCTAGTACACAACCTTGCTTAACTCCACTCTTGATTTCAAACTCTTCTGAAGTTGCACCATCAAACTTGATTATACCCTTCATGCCTGTGTGGAGCGATTCCACAATGGACAGAAGAGTTGGTGGGTAGCCAATCTTCTTTAGTGCCTTGAACAGACCCTCACGATTGACCAAATCAAATGCCTTTGTGAGGTCGATGGAGGCAATAAACAGTGGTTGATTCTGTTCACGGCATTTTTCTTGCATTTGTCGCAATGATAATATATCAATGGTAGACCTATTCTGTTGGATGCCGCACTGTGATTCAGGGTAGACTAGATCTCCCAGACTCGAAGTCTGCGCAGAACAATTCTGGCAAATACTTTCCCAACAATACACAGAAGTGAGATACCCCTATAGTTGTTGCAGTCGCTCCGATCGCCCTTGTTCATAGTACAGTGTTACGATGCTTGAATCTTTGAAATCCTGTGAGACTTGTCCTTCTCGCCAGCATAGCTCTATTAGCTGGTGAATCTGTAGAGTGAGTGTGTCTTGCCCACTCCTTTAAATATGATCATCATCATCAAGTGCCATGCCGACTGGCGTAGGCGTTCATGACTCTCCACAGATCTCGCTCTTTGGCTTTCTGGATCAACTCTGGCGTTGATATTCCTCCATGCCACCGTCGCAATCCATCCAGCATCATTTCTCGACGTCTGCCTCCGCCTCTCTTCCCCTCGATCTTTCCAGTTGTCACGATGTTCTCCAGCGCCTCTCTTCTCATCACATGACCAAAAAAAGCTGTTTGTCTCTTTCTTATTGTTGTATATAATGTTCTAGTTTCGTTAGCCTCTTTAAGGCATTCGCTGTTAGTTACTTTGGCAGTCTAAGGAATACGCAACATTCGTCTAAGGAACCACATCTCTGTTGCTTCCAATCTCTTCCTAATTTGTTCATTTATATTCCGAGATTCACAGCCATATAGCAGAACAGGTTCTATATAGCTCTTCAGCACTCTCTTTCTTACATTAAATGATAGTGACGTATTGCATAAGATATTCTTCATTTTCTGAAATAGGATATGCAACAAACAAAAAATCTTTATAAACCAACCCGTCACTAGACGGATGACGTGGTCAATATCAAGCGGCCGGTTTTACTTTCCAGACTATGTCATGATACCCATTGTTTGGCTGGGTCGATCTGGGAATCCAGTAAGTGTAAAAGAGCAATGCCCGCCTGGATGGGGATTTGAACATATGACCCTTAGGTGCTAACTATAGAGTGTATTTTTAATGACTGTGCAGTGTTTGAAAATTTTGCCGGTCCAAGTTTTTTATTCATCCTCTGTAAAGTTCATGCAAAATAAGATCTGGAGTACGACAAGGTTGTGTCCTGTCCCCTCTCTTGTTCATAACCTATATAGACAACATATGTAAAGAAACCAGCCTAACAGAGACTGCAAGAACACCGCATGACGAGAACACAGAAGAAGAACCTTCTGCAAATTACACCATTAGAGAACTCCTGTTTGCGGATGACCAAGCACCAACAGCAAAATCAGAAGATGACTTACAAGACCACGCGAATGGTCTAAAGCAGTGGTTCTCAACCAGTGGGGAATTCTCACGTGGGGGGGGGGGTGTTAAGATTTCCAGGGGGGGGGGGGGGAATTAAGATTATTTCAAGATTGCGTTAATACAGGAACCGATTACTTGATATGGTTTTTTCCTGCATACTTTACGGTTCTGTATATCATGCCCTTCTGAAATTCGTTTTATAACGTAAGTAGACATACAAATCACGTTTTACGTAGACGTCAAGACATGTTCTAGTAAGTGTTATTAAATTTAGCTTCCATTTTTACGTATACTGTGTAGGGGCGGGGGAGGGGGATTTATAATGAGGCAATACGAAAGGGATGGGGGAGGGGTGACTTTCTGAACATATGGTGAAGGGGTGGGCCAAAAGAGGTTGAGAACCACTGGTATAAAGTCTAAACGAAATGTATAGGGAACATAACATGAAAATTAGCACAGGTTAAACAGAGGTAATGACTATAACTAAAGAATAAAAAAAATAATAATAGCAATTCACCTAAACATACATCCCCTGAAACAAGTAAAGAGTTTCAAGTACCTAAGAAGTATAATATCATCAAATGGCAAATCAGAAGACGAGATCGAAAATAGATGCAATAAGGCGAACCAACTCATTGGACAAATGGCACCAATACTGAATAACAAACATATATCAATAGTTACTATGAAAGCACTTTACAACACAATCTCTTCCTACCAACTCTGTACTACCAATGCCAAACCTGGGCAATGACAGAGCAAGAGAAAAGAAAAATCGCAACCACAGAAATGAGATTCCTGAGAAGAATACTCAATGTATCAAGAAGAGATAAGATCAGAAATGAAGAAATCAGACTAAAGTGGGGGTTATGGCTGAGCTAGATTTTACTAGAAGGCAGCAAGTCAAATGGTTTGGCCATGCAAGTAGTTTACCAACTTACAGTATACCACAACAAGTGATGATGTACAGACCAAATAGAAGCAGAGGAAGAGGCCGACCACGTAAACTATGGACGGAGGGAATAGCAGAGTCCACGGGAATATCGATACATGAAGCCCATAATCGGGCACTCTCCCGCTGTTTATACTTCACCTCGACACCGCAAGGTACAAGAGGAACCTGATGAGATGAGATCTAGTGCCGATTGGCCACATAGACATATGGACTTTGCAACATGTATACTCATTATTCTTCAAGACGCACAAAAGGGCTGGCGCAGTCACACATGTGCTCTTCTTGTGTTGGTTTACAGGGCACTGCTTATGTTGTTCCCCGAGCCCTTATGGTTGTATGCATGTGCTAATGAATGTAATATTGTCGTATTTTAGTGCCTCTTATATTTATGTGTAGAAACGACAGTGATATTGTCGTGCCTTAGCGGCAGTTGTGCCCCTTAGTTTTGTATGTAGAAACGACAATAATATTGTCGTGCGTCGTTGACAGATGATGCCCCTTAGTTTTGTATGTAGAAACGACAGTAATATTTTAGTGCCTCGTTGTTAAATGTACCCTTTATGTTTGTATGTAGAAACGACAGCAATATTTTAGTGCCTCGTTGACAGATGTGCCCCTTATGTTTGTATTTAGTAATTTGGGCAATATTTTAGTGTCTCGTTGACAGATGTGCCCCTTATGTTTGTGTGTAGTAATTTGGGCGATATTTTAGTGCCTCGTTGACAGATGTGCCCCTTATGTTTGTATGCAGAAATGACACTAATATTATTCCTCTTCATTGACAGACGTGCCTCTTTATAAAAGTTGTCTTTGCATGAAAATCAAAATAGGAGATCGGGAGACTTTTCAGCGGGTCGTGATGAGGACACCTTTCTGCAAAGGACCTGCTGCATGATGATTACGTTGTGACTCAGTGGTGGATGTACCCGCTTGATGTCTCAATGTACGAATGGCAGTACGGATGCAGATATGCCGTCGTTACGTTTGCCTGTATGAATTGCAGCAATATTACGACTCAGTGACATGATTGTACGTAAGGAATTCACTAACGTTGCGACATCTTTTCCTCTGCAGATCCACATATTAAGGTCATGGGTTATCCTGAGAATGTTAGTTTGGCCAAGACCAAGATCATGGCAGTTTTGGACACAAAGGTGAGTAGTAGCTTGTTTGTCACTGATATACCAAGATTCGACATAGTTACCGTCAGCCTCACTTTAGAGGCCTAGAATTGACAAAGTTTGTTACTGATATACCCACATTCGACATAGTTACCATCTGCCGTACTTTAGGGGCCTAGAAGTGACACAGCTTGTCATTGATATACCAACCTTCGACATAGTTACCATCTGCCGTACTTTAGAGGCCTTGAATTGACAATTGATTGATTCTGGGTCATAATGGTGAATCCAAGTTTCATCTACCGTCACCATACTCGTCAACATGTTTTCGACCGCCACATATTGAGCAACTGGCCACAGCAAGCAACCCGTGTTTGTTTCTGTTCACATGTCAGCAGGTGCGGGACCCAGCGGGCACAATTTTTCTCATGTTCAGTCTGTTGCGTAAAATTCTGAAGACTGTACTCTTACTCAGTTTTGCTGAACCCGATATCTCATTGTCATTGTCATTTTCCTATCCCGGTCTACGATTTTCTTCACTTTTGCAGCATTTGCATCAGTGCACTCTGAGGACGATCGTCCTGATCTTGGCAGATCAGCACCTTGGGAACGGCCACACTTAAACTGCAAACACCAATTTTTTTTACAGAAGCATACGAAGGACAGACTTCCTGAAACACAGGCTCCATCTCCCTGTGTACTTCTGTAGGTGTTTTTCCCTTTAACATCAAGAATTTTATCACAGTCCTGACGTCTGATTTCTCCATTGTTCTGACAAACCGTTGGATGTGCAAATCTGGTCAATAGGGTGTGTTGTGCCATGCACCATATCGGGAAAACCAGTTGAGGAGGGAAATTCATAATTCATATGTCCATTACAAATTGAATGAGCTATACATGTGCCAAATTTCAATTCCCCCCCCCCCCCCCCCCCTACTCCTTCATGGTCAGGCTAAAGACTTATGAGAAGCCCCTTGTACAATCAATACAGTACAGTACAATAAGTACAGTACTGTATAGTAATCACAATGCAGTACAGTTTGGTATAAAAGAGTACAGTACAATAAAATACAGTAAAGTACCATATAGAACAGTACAATACAATATGGTACAATACAATGCAGTACAGTACAATGCAATAAAGTGCCATACAGTACAGTACAATACAGTATGGTACAATACAGTACATTACAATACAGCACAGTACAATACAGTACAGAACATTACGGTGCAGTACAATAGAATGCAGTACAATACAATGCAATATAGTACAATACAGTTAAGTATTATACTTTATGGTAAAATATGGTACAACACAGTACAGTACAATACAGAACATTATACTATAATACAGTACAATACAATACAGTTTAACACAATACACCACAATACTGTACAGTGAAATACAGCATAATACATTACAATACAATACAATACAATGCAATACAATACAATACAATACAACACAACACAACACACTTTGTCAGAAAATCTGGAATTGCATTATAACTGGGTGATCATCTCTGAAGAAGCTTGTGGGTTGTGATTGAGCCGTTGTTTTAAATAAAATATAGTTGTGAATGAACCATAGTTGGGGTTTCAATGTGCGTAAGATCAGTTGTTTAACAATGTCAAGCCTGATTGACAGTTTTTCTTAGAGATTAAAAAATCCTACTTTCATTGAGTGGTGATCGCAGACAAAGAAATTCTAGGTTGTGAATGGACTGGTTGTGAATTAAATAGGGGCGTGAATGAAATCTGGTTTCCCATGTAATGTGAGAAAGATCAGTTGGCTAACAGCTGTTTGAATGATTGGCAGTTTTTCTTAGAGAATCTTAAAAAGCCTAGTGATGATCTCAGAAAAATAAATGCTCGTATCTATCTCAGAAGAATACGTGTTCGTATTTATGCAGTGGAGGGATTGCGGTTGCAGTGTAAAAGTACCGCAGTAGATCAACAGAACTACGAAGGAAAAGGAATGAAGCTATAAAGAAGGTATAATTTAAAAGTGCCGAAAAGCAGCAGTAGAAGGGGAAATAAAACATAATGAAGCTAAACAGGGTGTAGTTTTAAAGTACCCAAATTGAATAAAGGGAAAATACAACTTTAGGAGGTTGACAAAGGTAAAATTTAAATGTTTGAATTACTTGTACAACAAAAAGGAAACGAAACAAATCAAACGCTCATAACGCTTTATTACCATGATAGAGGTAAGTATGGCCGAATGAATAAGATCGCTTGTATAGCCGAATGAATAAGATCGCTTGCTCTTAAACTTATGTGTGCTGATGCCGAGGTAGAGGGTTCAACCACTACACGAGTTAGTTGGACTAAACTGTTGACCTCTCGTAGATAACTTAATATTGTATAATCGGGACTAATCGTTCAACGATTCGTAAACCTTCAATATTTTTTTTTACAGCGACCATTTTTCTTCTTCTTCTTCTTCTTCTTCTTCTTCTTCTTCTTCTTCTTCTTCTTCTTCTTCTTCTTCTTCTTCTTCTTCTTCTTCTTCTACTACTACTTCTTCTACTTCTTCTTCTTCTTCTTCTTCAGCGTTCCGAGCCATTGAGGTTCTTTGCTGCAGATACAATCCGTCTCCATTCGTCTCTCTGGTTGACCTTCTTTTGCCAGTCGTTGATTCCAAGTGCTTGTAGGTCTGTATATATATATTATCTCTCCACCGTCTTCTTGGTCTACCTCGGGGTCTACGGTCATTTATTTCCTGAGGGTAAGCGAGTTTTGTTTCCCTATTATCTTCCATTCTTTCTAGATGCCCCAGCCATTGTAGTCTATTAGCCTTCATGATACCAGTGATTAGCGGGGACTTAAACAGATCATAAATGTCTTTGTTACTTCTTCTTTTCGCTCTCCATTTTGATCAGATGGAAATCTTTACCACTTCCTGCCCCTTTTATAATATTAATATGTGTTAAACGTATTTTTTTTTTAAATAATTGTGTAAAAACTACATAAATAAATGAAAAATATAAAAATATGTCTGCATTGCCCCAAGTTTTTGTTAGCGGGACCTCCAGGGTCACAACCCGTGCATCGATAAGGCCTGCTTGTACAGTATATACAGCACTAGGTGACCCTCGATGTTAAGCAAAAAGTAGATGCCTATGTTATTTAACCATACACAGACAATATGGGGAGAGGTGGGAATATAATAATTTCACCGCTGGGATGGTTCAGGGGCTTTCTTCTCTGTGAAGACTCCTCTTTTAGCGAGTTAGTGACAATGAACTCCTCCCCATGAAAAAATGACTCCATATCTGGTAATATTTACTCGGTCCGTATGCCAGATTTGGGCATAGAGAATTGCAGGGTATTTCCCAAAACTCTCAATCCCCACTCCCTAATAATGTTATTTACGTAATCAATGTACAGATGACAAAGTGATAACAGAACTCCCAGCTAATATACCAGTTATGGAATATAATGTTGTTAATCTAGTTCAGGGTGGTGACATGTGCTTCATATCACAGCGATAGCTATTTACATTCATGACACTTTACAACTTGCGCGAACTCCTAAGCTCTTTATAGAGCTGGAAGATACCTGCAGTAGTCATCCAGGGCACGAATACAAATCCCGTTGTTAATTTCTTGCGGTGCGGACGTGACTGGGGCTTAGCGAAATCCTTATTGAACTCTATTCTTTAACTGGTTCTGCTCCCAGCTCTTATGGGTCTCCTCTGGACGATGATCGATTCTCCTGTAGCAATCTGGTTGGTTATCTGTATCTGGTTACTCCTAAGTTAGGATTTAACATATTACCGCCCCCCCCCCACTACCACACCTTATTCATTCGTTCGAATTCATTTATTATTATGGAAGCCATGCATAATGCCAATGCTATAGTAAGCATTTCTTCCACCATTTCAGCTTGGAATGTATGCACGAGTATTTGTCTCACACAGTACGTTTCCTTTTGCCAGGTTTGTCGGGTTCTTAATAGTCAGCATGGGGTAATTATATGTTCACAATGTCTAGTAATCACTCTCATCTCTCAGGATTGTGTTAGTAGCGTATGTAGCCTGTCTGTCTGCATGCAAGCGTACATTATCACTGGTAGCTAAATAATAATAGTGATAACGCCAATATTACAACGCTGAGACAGCATTTACATAAAATAAACTTCAGAGTGGTATTTTCTCCTAGGAATGGAATGCTTGATGTGAGAAATGATGAATATTCAAATACTAGAATTAATTATTGTTATCGTCTAGTGGCTTTCCGACTGGTGTGAGCGATGGTACATCTACACATCTGGCGATCTCCAACAGCTTGTATCGGGTCACGTGCCGACACACTTTTGTGCCAGGAATCTTCTCTAATCGTCACAGTTGTGACAACTCTCTCTCTCTCTCTCTCTCTCTCTCTCTCTCTCTCTCTCTCTCTCTCTCTCTCTCTCTCTCTCTCTCTCTCAGCATTTATGTCTGCCTATCTGTCTGTCTGTCTGTCTATTTGTCTGTTTGTCTACCTATCTATGTGTCCGTCCGTCTATCTATCTACCTGTCTGTCTGTCCGCCCGCCCGTCCTTCCGCCTGCCCGTCTATTTATGTATTTGGATATATTAATAATAGTAGAGAGATATTTATTAAAGAAGTTAAATACAGAATAGCCCACTCAAAAGCAGCATTTCACAAGCTGCTCTGTGCAGTCTGTCTTCGTCATTGGAGATGAGAACATGAGTTCTTGACAGATATATCCAGCCAATCCTGACACACAATGGCCGGATAGAAAACGTTGTGAAGATATCTTGAAAGATATATCGAGCCAATCCTGACACACAATGGACGGATAGAAAGGGTTGTGAAGATAACTTGAAAGATATATCGAGCCAATCCTGACACACAATGGACGGATAGAAAGCGTTGTGAAGATATCTTGAAAGATATATCGAGCCAATCCTGACACACAATGGACGGATAGAAAGGGTTCTGAAGATGTCTTGAAAGATATATCGAGCCAATCCTGAAACACAGCGAACGGAAAGAAAGCGTTGTGAAGATATCTTGACAGATATATCGAGCCGATCCTGAAACACAATGGAAGGATAGAAAGGGTTGTGAAGATATCTTGAAAGATATAGGCCTATCGAGCCAATCCTGAAACACAATGGAAGGATAGAAAGGGTTCTGAAGATATCTTGAAAGATATATCGAGCCAATCCTGAAACACAATGGAAGGATAGAAAGGGTTCTGAAGATATCTTGAAAGATATATCGAGCCGATCCTGAAACACAGTGAACGTGATAGAAAGCGTTGTGAAGATATCTTGGAAGAAGTTAACTCAGAAAGATAACTGAATAGGGAGTCACCGTGGCGAAGTGGTCAAGCCGTCTGACTCGGGCACCGAAGGTTGTAGGTTCGATTTCGGGCCACGTCCATCGGTTCACGAAGTGCATTTTTTTTTCGAAGACTCCTGGGGGATCGTCGCTGGAGCTACGGAGTTCGTTGTTTGTGCGACGCTTTCGGCAGTTCGCCGTGGAAAGAGACTGAGCCATATGGGATAAAACCCGGTGCAATGAAGTCGACCCTTTCGACTTTTAAGCGACTTTTAATAACTGATTACTCTCATCAGAAGAGGACAGTTCGCATTCTCTGGGCGCGCCATGAGAAAATGTGAAGCTGGAGTACGTCGTGACAACCAGAAAGTTAGAGGGAGGGGAGGCAGGGGAAGACCGAGAGAGAAAGTATTGGACTTTTTAACGTCATGGTATGGAAAATATAAGTATCAGAGAAGATGATTAGTTCACGAGACAGAGGACTGTGGACAGACATGATCACCAACACAGCTGTGGACTATAAGAAGAAGATTTCTCCATAATGTCTTTTACTGCGATAGTTTTATAGATATCTGGGATGAAGGTTGTCCACCAGCGCTTTTCTTTCTGGTAGTGACCATACTGGTCTGTGACCGTTGCAAAAGAAACAGGTGAAGACCTTAAATCTCAAGGAGAAGAGACGTAGAATCAGAAATAAATGTTATTGGGAGGACATAAGATGGCTATGGATAGAAGAGTTTGGAGTGAGTTGGTTGAAGACATACACCTCCATGGGGGATACAAGGAAGGAGAAGGAGAAGAAATTTCACCTCCTCCTCCTTCCATTTTTGTTGTCTGTCCCAGTTCATACATAGTTCTAACTACATAGTTTTAACATTCCAGTTGCCATTTCTGGAAATTATCCCTGAGTGGAAGAGAAGCAGTCTGCGATCTGGACTCTTTGTGGTTTTCTCCAGCATCGTGCCATACCTCTTTAAGAAGAGCTTCCTTTCCTGGTGGAAATAGATCCTCTGCCAACCGTCGCGAACCTGAGACCTTAACCATCAACTACCCGTAGGCTTCTAAAGCTCGATCAGCCAGTTGCTACCATTGTTTCACGCATTGTTTCTGTATGAGGGGCTCAGCTGTTTCTCCACCTTCTCCTGGGGGTCTCGCTAGCTATTGGGGGGAAGAAGGGCGCAATTATTTTGCTCAAATAACAAACACACAGTAATGACGTTAACAGACGCAATGGAAACTATTCAGGTATGACTTTACTATAGTGTTTTTTAAAACCTGTACTGATATATACATGCGAAGCATGGACAATAAGCAGACCAGCTGGGTAACATAATGGCAGTGGAAATTTAGTTTCTGTGGAAACTGCAAAGAATAAATACCATAGACGGACAGAAAAACCAACGAGCAAGTCCTATAAGAAGCAAGTGAAAACAGTAAAATGACGCGAGAAATTAGGCGTTGACAGTCAAGAATTTATGGGAATTTTCTGGGGAGAAATAAACTGGAAAACTTAGTAACCACCGGCAAGATTGATGGGAAAAGAACGAGCGAACGAACGAACTTTATTTTCAAAGGGTCACAAATTGAGCACCCAGGCTCGTCTTACACTCGGCCCTTCCAATCACTCATCTTTCGTACATCAATTATCTATTTGTGCATTCACATAGTGGAAAAACATATTGTCAAATGAAAATTGTGAACATAATGCATATTTCCAGGTTTAGAGACAGGCAGGCAGGCAGCCAGACACACACACATACACACATGCATAAACACATACATGCATGTGCGTGTGTATGTGTGTCTGGCTGCCTGCCTGTCTCATAGCCTGGTAGTATGAATTGTTTATGTTCACAACTTTCATTTGGCAATGCCGTTTTCCCCCTGTTTTCCTATGTTTGCCAACGAGCAAAGGGTAGGCATGTAGAAGGATATCTGGATGGCTTGGCCACATGGCAAAATCATCCAGCCATCATGTGCCATGCCGATAAGCGTGGTTGGTCATGTTTTGCCATCTCACTCGATCACCAAAGTCGTGGATCAGCTCCATGTTCCTGTCTCGACCATGCCATGTGGCCAAGCCATCCAGATATTTACTTCTCGGTCTTCCCCTTGGTCTATTCCCTTCGATCTTGCCAGTTGTCACCAAGTTCTCCAAGTCATTTCTTCTCAAAACATGCCCAAACATTTTTGACTGTTTACATCTAATGTTTCTAATCAGTTTACGACCTTCATTTGTTTCTTGAAAGATTTGTTCATTTGTTTTTCCGTATGGCCATGGTCTTCTTTGCATTTTCCTCAGAAACCATATTTCCACAGCCATCAGATGTTTTTCAGCTTGCCTGCTCATTGTCCACGCTTCACATCCATACAAAAGTACAGGGTCTATGTAGCAATTCAACACTCTTTTACTCGTTTCAGTTATCTTTTTATTGGTCAGTATGTTTTCTATCTTGCAAAAGGCTACCTTCGCCATGGCGATTCTTGTTCTAATCTCTTCAAGGCATCTCCCATCAGATGTTATGACTGTCCCGAGATAACTGTACCGACTCACTTGCTTAAGAATATGCCCATTTACTCGTATATCACTTTGTGTATTTCCTTCTTCCCAGTGACGACCATAATCTGTGTCTTCTTACAATGTAATTCTAACCCTAGTTGTTCACTGTGTGCAACAACCACATCTACTAAATGTTGCAGGTCCTGTTCATTGTCTGCAATCAAGACTGTATCATCTGCATATCTAATGTTATTGATGTATCGTCCCCCAATGTTGATTCCTTCCATATCTTCTATATTTCTGAAAATATTTTCACTGTACAAGGAAACAAGACAAGAACACATTCCTGATATATGACACTAGCGATCGCGTGAAATGGCGAACCAAAACCGCCCACTCTCCTCGGCATGGCACGTTATGATGATGATGATGAATGTGATGACGATGCGATTATATTACATGGTAATCTCTTCCCGCCGCGCTCCGTGGCAAAGGCGTTACGGACGCGGTCTGTAATTCCGCTCACCTGCGTTCGAAACAATTGCGACCGATTTGGCAGCAGATCGTGTCGCGCTGGGTTTTTACGTGTTGGTATGGGAGCCGGTCGTTCAGAAAGCAATGGCAGACTACTAAACGTAAATTTGTCAAGACATCAACAACAGCAGTAAAATGCTGGTGTTGACAGCGATGTCCTGTAAAAAGGTTATGAAAATCTTTTCCCATCGAACAGGATTCAATAATATGAAGAAAAGTACATTGTCTCACCTTCTCATTGCCTTTTCAATACACGCCTTCAGATGTGTGCCCCGATGAACGCGTTCATATACACGGGGCTTTGATTTTAATACAAGCGTTTGTTTTTGAAGGTTTTTGATGAGATGCGGGATCGCACCCCGCGGCGTATTCGGCAGATGTAACTCAGTGGTTGGGAGAGACGCGTTGGCGCAGTGGCTAGCACGCTTGCCTGCCGGCCCGGTGGTTCTCTGTTCGAATCACTATGCAGGCTGGTCGAGCCAGTCTTAAATGGGTAGCTGGAAGTGTGTGGGGAAGTAAAGGCGGCCGTTGTGATATTGACCACATCAGCCACCTAGTGCCGGTTGGTCTGTAATTATATGGAGTTAGCACCATATATCTAATAGATCTCAAGGCGTAGAAAACGGTCCCTTGTTTGTAACATAGAAGTTAGTGTCCCTTGCTTGTAACATAGAAGTTAGTGTCCCTTGCTTGTAACATGGAAGTTAGTGTCCCTTGTTTGTAACATGGAAGTTAGTGTCCCTTGCTTGTAACATAGAAGTTAGTGTCCCTTGCTTGTAACATAGAAGTTAGTGTCCCTTGCTTGTAACATAGAAGTTAGTGTCCCTTGCTTGTAACATAGAAGTTAGTGTCCCTTGCTTGTAACATGGAAGTTAGTGTCCCTTGTTTGTAACATAGAAGTTAGTGTCCCTTGCTTGTAACATAGAAGTTAGTGTCCCTTGCTTGTAACATAGAAGTTAGTGTCCCTTGCTTGTAACATAGAAGTTAGTGTCCCTTGCTTGTAACATAGAAGTTAGTGTCCCTTGCTTGTAACATAGAAGTTAGTGTTCTATCTACGGAGTTCGTACCTTGAGCCAGACTCTCAGCATGTGGCTTGTAATCTGGCGAAGCGAGACTAAGACCCACGTATAACCCAAATCAGTAAAGCTGAACCTGTCGTCTTTAACCATTTAAACAACTTTTGGGACGTCTTCGGCTTCTCATGGGTGAGACCAAAACCGGGTGGACTTATCTCATGTGTAGCTCCATCGGTTCTTCATCAAACATCAAACAAACGATGATCACTGCTCGTGCATTTTAAGCACGAATTCTTGTCTTATACCATGTTGCATATATCTGATCATAGACACGGAATGAGAGTCTAACAAAGATTCCCCTGTGCCCTGCAGACTCGGAATGCACACAACATGAACCCTTGTATTATTACCGTATTTGCAACGTCGTCCTGTTTCGGCAGCTGTCTGTATTTTAGAATTGCCGCGAAGCTCCCGACAGGCGTGGCTTCACATATCAAGACTGTATGTGTGTGCAGTTATTCTGTAGGTAGCTACAAGCGTGGCTTCACATGTCAAGACTGTATGTGTGTGCAGTTATTCTGTAAGTAGCTCATCTCTCTGGACCGCCCTGAAAGATAAGTTGTGGTTCGACGTAGCACGACTGTATGTGTGCGCGTGCAGTTATAATTTAGTTGTCTCATCTCACTCGATCGCCCTGAAAGGGAGGTTGTCGTTCGACATATCAAGACTTTAAGTATCTCACCTCTCTCTCTCGATCGTCCTGAGAAAAAAAAAAAACAGACGGTGGCTTCACATATCATGACTATATGTGTGTGCAGTTATTCTTTAGTTACCTCACTTCTCTCGATCGTCCTAATAAGAAGGATGTTGTTCGACGTATCACAATTGTATATATGTGCAGTTATTCTTTAGGTACATCACCTCTCTTGGTCGTTCTGAAAGGGAGGTTGTGGTTCGACGTATCACCACTATATGTGTGTGCAGTTATCCTTGGTGTACCTCACCCTTCTCGATCGTCCTGATAAGAAGGCTTGTTGTTGTTCGACGTATCGTGACTATAGGTACCTAACCTCTCCATACCGTCCTGACAAGAACGTTAGTTGTTCTTTCGTTCATTCCAAAGCTGCGATGTTTCAGCCTTTCAACCAACACACCCGGCTCCTTCTACCTATTAAGATACGGGCGACATTTCTCTAAGCCACCCTGATGATAATTCCAAACATAATTTTTTTTAAAAGCTGTGAGGTACTTCTACTTCCTAGGTTAGAAGAGGAAATATTGTGAAATGATTACTGTAGAGGTTACACAAATGAGGGGTCGTATCACCCCGGTACATCAATGTGTTAAACACAGCCTTGTTGTGTATGAGGCTCGAACATGGCTTGTTTATTATTGTACCCTACCCACGCGCACACTGCACGAGATGATATCACATACATTACCGCCTAGCACACTGATTCCCAAACTGTGGAGAGATTCCCATTGACACCTACTATGAGAGAGGGGCGGGTACAATGACCTTATCCAACACTGGCAATCTTGAATTCATGACAGTAATGGAGTTTGAATAACGAAGACACAAACAATAGATTACACGATTTATTGCCTGGCATATTTCGCTGCATATTCGTTCGACATTTACTGCAGAAATCACGCAACATAAAATAAAGTAATTTGATAAATCCTTCACGATGAAGTATAAACATATTTGCACATTAATTTAAATTGTATACTTCGATAATTTTAAACTGACTCTCATGTCTTTCTGTTTGCACAAAACTGGCCTATGCAGATTAATCATGATGGCTTCTGCAACCTTTAACAAGCGAATATGGTGTGTGTTAAACAACACACGAAACACATTGTCCCCATCAATCACGTGACCAGTTTCCTAAATGTGCCGCCCAATCGATACCGTAGGAGGTTTGTGATTTGTCGGCTTGGTCAGGTTCCCATCATCTTTGTGTTAAAGCACCTGCCAATGAATTAGTCTCATTCTCCCTCTCCTGCCTTCTATCCCCATCCTGAGCGTAGGCCTTCAACCATATCACCTCAACCATCAGTCTCCTCTGCTATCTCCTGCAGCTCGCTGCATGTCCTACCCATATTATTCTTCGGTATCTTTAAGTTCTCTTCTCTCTGTGTATTTAGATATTATGCCTCTTTCCACGCTGTTTTGCGTAATCCCAAAATGCTAATCTTATTTGTCATTTCTTTTACCTCCATTGCTGTATAGTCAATTAGTTAGTTAGTCGCGGTTCCACCTTCACGGCAACGGGTCGTTCCCCTTATGCTCTGTTCCTGTGCCAGTGAATATCACAAAAATATTCCTCACTGCCCAATGTGAAAAGTGGACAAGACAGGAGTAATGGCAAGCCAACAGCCCGCACAGGTACACTGTGCATAATGCCGCCGCCAGAATGCCAACACAAAAGTCCTCCACGAAAACACAGTTTATCGTCGATGGAATCGGCAGTCACCAGAAAGACTTCATTGACCCGGGTTTATCCCATATGGCTCGGTCTCTTTCCGCAGGGCGGCCTGCCGAAAGCGCCGCACAAAGCACGAACTCCGTAGCTCTAGCGATGACTCCCAGGAGTCTCCTGAAAAATGCGCTCATGATCCGAAAAGGCAAACCAGTCAATTCACGCAACAGCCGGCCGCCTTCGTTCCGAACATGCAGTTCACACTACAAACAACCGCGGACAGATGTAAAAGCATTCCACACGAAATTCACAGCTCACAGCGTCGCGCCACGCACTCACTCAGTAGCAGGGCGACGGAACCATGCACTACCAACCTAACATGAGGGAAATGCGAATGCAAACAGTAACAACAAGCATAAACACGCCAGAGGCCTTAACAGTCTCAAAGCCTATCAGCTATGTTGTTGCTGTCTTTCCCAGTTTAACATACTTATAATATTCAGGTGTCATTACTTGATTACATGCCATGAGATCATTAATCGTTTTAAGCGACTTCTCGTATCTGCCAGGGGCTTGTTTATCGCCGAAATGTAGTCATTGTGTTATAATACACTGTCTGCTACCATATTAGCAACTTGTAATTCATAGCTGTGACACACCCTCTACTTCCCATTTCCCGCCTTATATTTTTTGTTTGTTCCAAACCTACATTTTTTTTTGTTTTTTTTTGTTAGACACAGAATCTGTTAAGTGAAGCGAATAATAGTAACATTGTAACCAGCCAGGCGTGTCGCAAGATGTGAATAATGACGGTTGGTCCTAGGGCTAGCTATGCCATCCCGTAGAAATATTTAGCAGTGAATTAGTATTTCAGACCAAAAGAAATGAAACTTCTTCTTCTTCTTCTTCTTCTTCTTCTTCTTCTTCTTCTTCTTCTTCTTCTTCTTCTTCTTCTTCTTCCTTCTTCTTTTTCTTCTTCTTCTTCTTCTTCTTCTTCTTCTTCTTCTTCTTCTTCTTCTTCTTCTTCTTCTTCTTCTTCTTTCTTCTTCTTCTTCTTCTTCTTCCTCCTCCTCCTCCTCTTCTTCTTCTTCTTCTTCTTCTTCTTCTTCTTCTTCTTCTTCTTCTTCTTCTTCTTCTTCTTCTTCTTCTTCTTCTTCTTCTTCTTCTTCTTCTTCTTCTTCTTCTTCTTTTCGTCTTCTTCTTCTTTTCGTCTTCTTCTTCTGTTGCTTTTGAGCAATCTCTCAACCAACTCATCCCTGGTCCTCCTACCCTTTGTATCTTCCGCAGAACCTCCATATCCTCCCCAGATTATTCATCTAATCCTTTTCTCCGTTTATTTTCATATCTTCCTTTAAATATTGAGCACAACCCACTACTGGCAACGCCGATCGCATTCTGGTATGAACCTAAGGCCTATCCACGTCAATATGGAAGCACTATACTCGAGTTTCGCCCTCGTTTGAGCTCGTCAGTAGTGCATATCCCTGACCGGATCCGGAAACAGTCCCGGATCACGCGTGTGAAGCGGGCGTGTAACCACGCGGCACACACTGGACACACCAAATTATCGCAACAGAACATCACAACGCTACCCATCGTAGGCCATGCTCAAGATTGCCCAATCGCCGCGATTTTAAATTTTTAAATTTCAAATCCCGAAACAACCACATAGTCAATTGATTATTGCTCACTGGATTTAGGAGGCCTGGTGTTCCTTGCCAGTGAGAAGTCCTGATCGTTCGGGTCCCATCGATTGACGGACGTCGGTCGCGGCGATTGGGCAATCTTGAGCATGGCCTACGATGGGTAGCGTTGTGATGTTCTGTTGTGATAATTTGGTGTGTCCAGTGTGTGCCGCGTGGTTACACACCCGCTTCACACGCGTGATCCGGGACTGTTTCCGGATCTGGTCAGGGATATGCACTACTGACGAGCTCAAACGAGGGCGAAACTCGAGTATAGTGCTTCCATATTGACGTGGATAGGCCTTAGGTTCATACCAGAATGCGATCGGCGTTGCCAGTAGTGGGTTGTGCTCAATATTTAAATTTCAAATCCCGAAACAACCACATAGTCAATATCTTCCTTTATTTATTTTCCCCCGTGGGTTCTAGAGGAGATACCTGCTGATGATATCATCAGGCTTTCCGATTATATATCCTCTCCGGCGCCACCGTCTTGTCCTTCTCACCTTTTGATTCACTGACACCTTGTTAACCGCAGTAATTCCATCACGTGACTTGACTTTATGTAATACATCTTGGCTGTGGCAGTCCAGTTTTTGACCTATTCATTCATTCATTCATTCATTCAGTAGCATGTCCTTTGCAGAACCTCGCTCCCATAACAACCTTCCGGAAAGCTTCTCGATCACAAGCAAGATGTCCCGCGTCTGATACACCCATCTCGAGATCATCCGCCACATCCTGCACCCATCTTCTCTTTGGCCTTCCTCTTCCTCTCTTCCCAGGCATATACCCTTCCATTATTGTTCTCTCCAAACTTTCGTGACGTTTCAAGTGACCAAAATACTTCAATTTTCTTTGTTTTATCGTCTTTAATAGCCATCCCTCCTCAATATTCAACTCTTGAAGTATGGATGCATTTGTTCTTTTCTTTACCCAAGATATTCTTAGAACTCGTCTATAACATTTATATTCAAAGGCGTTTATGCGCTGTTCAGCTTGTTTAGTAAGTGTCCATGTCTCACAGGCGTATGTTGCAATGGGAAAGATGCATGCTCTTAAAAATCTAATTTTTGTAGTTCTGTCTGTCCCACTCCATAATTTATTCATCTGCTTTAGTCTTTGAAGAGCAATGGACAGTCGCCGTTTAATTTCTTTCATTGTGTCACCGTTATTGGTAATCAATGACCCAAGATATTCAAAATGTTCCACCACCTCCAATTTTCCCCCATTAATGTATATTTCTTTCTCCATAGTAGTTTTATCTGTATGCATTATCTTTGTTTTTGCTATGTTAAGATATAAGTTGTGATTTTCACTATTCAATTGGGTTGAGGCTATTAGGTTTTCTATGCCATTCTGTGTTGTGGATAGTAATACTGTATCATCAGCATATCGAATCTCTGGTATGTCATGACCGCCGATATTTAGGGCATCATATGGCTCCCTGTTTATATCATCTCTTACATTTCTCATTATATTTTCGGCGTACAGGTTAAACAAATAGGGTGACAGCACGCAGCCCTGACGGACTCCTTGCTTGATGTCAAACCAATCTGATGCCTCGCCATCTATTCTAACTGCTGCTTGTTGATCTAGATATAGCATTTTTATGAGATGTACTACATGTGATGGGAAGTCCATATTCCTCATGATTTCCCAAAGTTTATGATGTTGTACACAGTCAAATGCCTTTGAATAATCCACAAAACATGATAATAGGTTTACATTAAATTCTCTGCACTTCTCTATTATTAAACGCATGTTGAATATGTGATCTCTTGTTCCTCTTCCTTGTCTAAATCCAGCTTGAACCACGTTAATCTCTTCTTCCATTTTCTTACTAAGTCTTCGCATTATGACTTTCAGTAGAATTTTACTTGCATGACTGATCAGGGCAACAGTTCTATAGTTGGTGCATAATTTGAGGTTGCCCTTTTTAGGTATTGGAATGAAGATAGTTCTCTTCCAATCTTTTGGCCATATACCATATTTCCAAATCTTTGTACATAATGCATGATATATGTGTATGCTTTCTTCTCCTCCCGCTTTAATTAGTTCAGCTGGTATCTCATCACATCCAGGTGATTTACCATTCTTAAGATTCTTTATAGCCCAAGCAATTTCATCTAATGAGGGTTCAGGTTCTGTCTCTACTGTCATTGGCTCATGTATCTCATTCATATCCTCACTGTCACTCATATCATACATTTCACTGCAGTACTCCTGCCATCTTTCTAGAATTTGTCTAGATTCTGTTAAGGTATTTCCCATCTTGTCACAGATAACATTCAATTGAGGTTGAACATTTCTTGTCAATAACTTAATTTCTTTGAACATTTCATAATCTCTTCCAGCCTTATGATATTGCTCTATTCTGGTACATTGGCACCTTTCCGTCTTGACAGACGATAGTTTGGTACATTGTGCTTTAAAAAGGCTTAATAACTACGATCCATGGCGGTGGCGAGTGTGGCTGGTAAGGCCAATATTCTGGTATATTAATTCTGGTACAGCAATCTTGTATATATTGATTTTTGTCCTTTCTTGTGTTCTGTCTTATTTCTCGAGTTAAAGATTTATACTTCATCCTGCGGTTAATTGATTCTTCTCCTTTCTGTTTCAGCTCCCTTCGTTGTTTTATTAATTCTAAAGTGTCTAATGTAATCCATGGCTTAAGTTGCTTTTTCCTGGTTGGAATTAGATCTTTGGCTGCAGTTATCAAGATATCTCTAGCTTGTACTGCCAGTTCATCAGGTGTCATTTCTTCTTGCACAGACATCAAGACCCCAAAGCGATTCCTAACTTCTATGTTGTATGCGTCTGGTATGTTTGTGAGATCAAAACGAAGTGGCCTTGGTCCTCGGGTAAGCATTTTGAGTTTTAATTTCAGATCTGCTTCTAATAAGTGATGATCTGTATCACAGTCTGCACTTCGTAGGGTTTTTGCAGATGTTATGCTTGATCTCCATCTTCTATGTATTAAAATATAATCTATCTGATTTTTGGTAAAACTATCTGGAGACTTCCATGTGAAGAGTCTTCTTGGATGTTGTTTAAAAAGTGTTGACCTATACCATTCTTATTCCCAGAGCAATCGAGTGACTTTAAAGATGGACGTCTCACACACGGAACATTCCCACGTGATCGGGAAGGGAGGTAACAACATCAAACGTGTCATGATGGAAACCGGATGTCATATACATTTCCCAGACTCCAACAGGGGAAACAACACACAGGACAAAAGTAATCAGGTGAGGTCTGTTAGGTCAGCATGGCCGAATGGATTAGAACGCGTGTACATCCGGTGTGCTGATGCCGAGGTAAGGGGTTCAACTGGACTAAAATGTTGACCTATCGTCCTTCACTTGGAGACGTTAATTACAAGTACCTCTGAAGTCGGAGTGGGTTCGCTTGATGGTGAGGGACACTGTTAATAGGTAAAACTAATCCACACGTAAAATTGATTTTAGCACTACTAGAATTAGTGTGTATGGACTACGCTTGAGTTCAAAGCGAGTGAGCGCAAAATAATAATAATGATAAAGATGAGGTCTTGGTTTGTGCCTGTCGTGTGTAAAACTGACTGACCACTAACTCTGACAGACCTGGTAAGATCAAAGTGTAGAATCTGTACTTGATCTTGCCATGACCACATGCAGAGGCGATCATCCGAATGGCACGCAGGGACGTGGGACCTGATGGGGCGGCTCTGGCTCCTGATGAACCGCGAGCACATAAACAAAAACAAAAAAACACTGGACGACAATCCCCTTCAAATTAATATCCTATGTGTTGCCGGACTCATTAACAGGATTATTAATCTGAGCCAAGGATGGACCCTACTATAGCTTCTCTCCAGAGATTAAACGGGGTAGGGATAATGGTAAAAATGGAATGGAAACGGCCCCCGGTGGACCAGAATGGGCCGAAAGGCATATGTTTTGCATATCCTTTACAGGACATCGCTGTCAACAACAGCATCTTTCAGCTGTATGTTGATTTCTTGGCAAGATTACGCTCAGTAGTTTGCCATTGCTTTCTGAGCGGCCGGCTCATTAGCCCGCAAGTCACGAGCGCGGGTCGAACCGCTTCCAGTTCTCGCCTCGCTGCGAGACCCTGCGTGGATAAACGGGATTGCGGAGAAAGTGGTGTAACCCCTCAGCCAGAAAAAATGGCCGAAAGGCATATAGTGGGGCTAAAAGGCCTATGGTACCTTGCGGTGTAGGACCGTGGGGGGTGGATGTCTTTGATCCTGGGGAATTGGGTACGTCTGGCTAGTTGGGGAGGGGGGGGGGGGCTGTATATGTTAGGGTTTTCTTCTTTACCCCCCTCCCCCACCCCCACTCCGGCAGAAAAATAAGTCTCGAGGTGTTCTAACCACTCAACCAGACCCTCTGAGAGAGAGAGATGGGGGGGGGGGAGGGGGAGAGAGAGAGAGATATTGGGGTCAACAACATACAAGTCTGTCCCTCCATCTCCCGAGGTGTGAAGATATTCTCATAACAACAGTCATGGTATCGTTTCATCAACTGCTCTGAAGTAATGAGACTGTCCGACAAGAAGCAAATGAATTAATAAATTGATTTGTAAAATGTATGATGATAGTAAACATGTATGATTGATGTTTGTGACCGGTTGAATTTGTGTGTAGCCTCTTTCACATCATTGTTTAAACTGTTGCAATTAAAGATATATTATCCCGAAGTAGGTTCTAGGTACATACATGTTGTGTTTGTAACGGACTCACAAAGTATGATGAGAAATGTGAAGACAGCCATGCTTCGGGCAGAGTTGCAGGCTTCACTTCAGTAATCAAAATTATGTCCTAGTCGTGCGTCCTGGGCAACAGGTCCCTTCGGGGTCCTGGTTAACGTAGTAAGATCGCTGATTCTTCCGAAGTCTGAGAGTCTCTGCCTGTACGGCGAGGAACCACCAGTCTGCACGCCAATAAACCAGACATGAGACAACGGATACTCACTCAAACCTCAGTTCGGTATAACATCACATTGATGTTGGACAACAGGGATGTCTTCATCCGACATACATGACTTCACGCTGGAGTTCACAGCCAGCGAACGCAAGCAAGCAAGCATCTTGGCCCCATCGCCTTTTTCCACCCTCTTTTGGACGTGCTGGTGCGGTGGAAACGAGCAGACTGGCTGGGCCTGCGCTGTTGGGTGCGGTATTAGTGAATGATAAGGCAGACGTGGTCGGGGCCCTTTGGCTTCATGTATATAGTACGGAAGAACAGATAGACCATCACGGCCTGGAGAGAATGGTGCTGCAGGGAGTGACCAGAGGTTCTGTCCGACACTCAGGACTCCGAGGAAAGGCCAGAAGGACACACAATCAGAATCCTACCGGTAACGTTAGCATTGGAGTTCCTCGCTGGCTGTTGAAGATGAGGACGGAGCATGTATGGGAATGTCTCGAGTGCCATGATGTCGCTTCTTGACTCAACTCATCTTGTTTTTCTAGGCAGTTTTACGTTCAGTAGATTGCCATTGCTTTCTGAACGAGAAGTCAACATTTAAGTCCAGCTGACCTGTAGGCGGAACGAAACCGCTACCGGGTCGTCAAGATTTCTCTATAAACTGTTCTTATAGTATGATGTAACGTATATTTTCAGGTCTCAATCGCTGGACAACCGGAAGGAGTGGAAACCGCCAGATCCCAGATACGGGTAAGTTTGTAAATAGTTATTGACTCATCATCATCATCATCATCATCATCATCATCATCATCATCATCATCATTATCATCACCACCACCACCACCACCATCATCATCATCATCATCATCATCATTATCATCATCATCATCATCATCACCACCATCGCCACCACCACCACCACCATCATCATCATCATCATCATCATGTTGCTCAGCCCGACAAAGTGTTGATGTCGTCTGACCATGTCCCTACAGCGGGCGTTGTGGAGAATCATGATCTCCCACGTGAGATGACAAAGCAAGTGGTTGTATATGGGCAACATTTCTATCTACATTGTCTAGCTTTATGTAGATGATATAATCTTGTCTCATCCGCACTCTTCGTTAAGTGTATCCATCGGCACTTATCGTTAAGCGTTTAGGGCGGTTAGATAGATAGACAGACAGACATATAGAAGGATGGATTGGTAGATGGGTGTGTGGATAGGCAGGCTGATTGAGAGAGAGCGAGAGGGAGAGAGAGAGAGAGCCCGACACCTGAGAAAAATCCTCTGAGAATTAAACCAGCTAATGACTTCTGGAATAACCGAACCAGATCCGGTTGAAGCGGCTTGTAGTCTAGCAAGAGTTAAAAAAGGGAGAAAAAAAAACGACGTCATATAATTCATGAATAATAATAAAAAATGTTTCTTCGTTGAAATATTTCATATCTGGCTGGCCTGAAAGCAGACCCCTGGAGCCAGCTTCTCACCAAACCTAACCCGACAGATGATGAGGAAGATAACACAAACAGCTTCAACCCACCACACACACATCTATGGAACAGATACGTCTTCGTTGTTATGTGTTATTGTTTGCGGTTGAGCAAACAAGAACGTCGTTAACATGGAGGAATCACAAGTTTGCTTAACCTCCAAGAGATAGTTGCATACTTTAACAGCCTCACGGCAGGTGAGAATCTAAAAGAGGTGCGGTAAGGCGCATGCATTGGCATGCGACTGCCATGGAAAGCGGATGCCGTGGCAACAGTGTTAGACAAGCTACCCAGTCGGAGTTTATACTTTTGCCATTGGGACGTAGGCCGTCAACCAAACCACGCCAAGCTTTCCCATATTTGGCTATCTCCTGCTGCTTTCTCGATGTCCTCTCAGTATTATTCATCTCTGTAATTCTCATCTCAGTGTCTCTTTACATCTCCCGGTGTTTCGTTTGTCCTGTCTCTTCCAGACAAGAGAGTGACTAGTTATATTGTTCTCAGATTGTCTTGGCCTATCTGTTGGAGACGGGGGCGCTTTATCTTTGCCTTGTCTGGAAGAGGTAGACCTGACACAGATACATGCCGGAGTCTGAAATGCAGATCCTTGAGATGGAGAGGTATAGAACTAGGTGTGATGCACTGGCTACGAAAGTGGAAAAAGAAGAAGGGGCAGAGGAGGAGGGAGCAAAAGAAGAAGGAGAAGCAAAAGAAGGAGAAGCAAAAGAAGGAGAAGCAAAAGAAGAAGAGGAAGAAATATTTGCTAGCCAGTATACTCATGGGAAACATTGATGTGACAATGGCTAGTATACCTACCTGCTGGCCTGGTAGTCCAGCGTTCGCATCTCCCTCGCAAATTATTCTTAATTGTACTATCTTCCTGGCTCTGAAAATTGGTGCCAGGAAATCTGGCCACATCATCCATGTAGTGGAGATTGGTCTGTAACAATAGAAGAGAACATACTCGTCCCAGTCAATACACATAGAGTTATCCGTGGGCAGTCATACATCATGTGGAAGATGTGAGACAGAGATTAAGAGCACACTTGGCCTAGCTAAAAACTCCCTTCAGAAGTGTGTATTGTTTTTTTTTTTTGCTCGCTTTGAACTCAAGCGTAGTAGTCCATACACGTGTGACTACTTCTGTTGCACTGGACTGATATTTGCGTATGGATTAACTTTCCCTATTACCAGTGTCCTTCGCCATCAGGCGAACCCACTCCGACTTTTAAGGTACGTGTGATTTACGTCCCCGGCTCAACAGGCTACTTCGGCATCAGCACACCAGATGTGCTTATCCATTCAGCCATGCTGACCCCCACTTCAGAAGTTGAAAAGTCTTATGTAATAAGTGACTTTTATTGAATGTCAGACAGCACTGAAATGTTATATCGAACCTGTTCTGTTGTATGGTAGTAAATCATTGGATATGAACAAACACTTCAGTTGGCGCCTCGAGGCAGCAGACATGTGGTTTCCGAGATTAATGTGGCGAATGCCTTGGAATCCTTTAATAACCAACAACAGGTGCCTGGTAGAGACTAATGACAGTACAACATTATAAATATATGTAAGAAAGAGTTTCCATATGTTACATAGAACCAATTTTAACATACGGCTGCGAATCACGGACAATTAGTAAGCAGCCGAAAAACTCCCCGAAAGCCGTGGAAATGTGGTTTTATAGAAGAATGCTGAAAATTAAATTGGACAGCCAAAATGAGCAATTTTGAGGGAAGCTAAGCTGGAAAGACAACTCATCACAAACATCACAAAGAAGCAGTCATCATTTGTTGGCCACATTATGAAAAGACAAGAACTGGAACATGTTGTGACAACCGGAAAGATTTGTGGAAACAGAGATAGAGGAAGACAGCATGATAAAATTCTTGGCAGTCTGGTGCTATGGCACGGAAGGGAGCCAACACACGAACTGATCCATGACCTCGGAGATCGCAATTTGTGGAGGGGCATGATCGCCCACGCCAGCCGGCAAGGCACTGGATAATGATAAGAATTTAGTCATGTGATGTTAACCTGTGTTTGTCCCCGGCCTTGTTATGTTAGCATTAACTCTGTTGGACTTCTGCATTGATGTGGCTAGGCCTTTTTTTTTTTTTCTGTCCCCACACCAGTCATTACTATTACTGAGTCGTGTAGTATTGATTTTTCATTTTTCTCATGCCTTTATAATGCATATCTTTTATATTGTTGCTGTTTTCAGTTAGCCTTGGATGATGTGTGAATGAAATAATGTGTGATAGAAGGGCAGAATGTTAGACAGGCCTGCGTGTCCAATTCTTAACCCTTTGAAAATAAAGTTTTGTTGTTGTTGTTGTTGTTGTTGTCCCCGTAGTTACAGTTACAGTAGTTGCATATCTTTTACAACATGTCGCAGTCAACCCCAGCATTTGTTTGGCTCTTTGTAATTTCTTGGCAAGTTTACGTTCAGTAGTTTATAATTGCTTTCTGAACGACCGGCACTCATACCATTATATGAAAACCAACGCAAGGCTGTTTCCATAATTACATGTTAGAGCCAACAACAAAAATGTACCGAAGCCGTTTGCTGCTATGATTCTGTCATGTGATTGGGTGATCACATTTTGTAGGGAGCAAGGAGAGAAGGTGGTACATTTTCCCCCTCACTTTAGCAGATGTTATAGAGGAATTATAGAGGAATATCACTACTGTCCACAAGCTATAAGATACTATCCGCAGTATTACTAAATAGACTAAAACCATATTCAGAAGACATATTAGGTGACTACCAGGCGGGTTTTAGACAAAACAAATCAACAATAGATCAGATATTTATCTTAAGACAAATAGCCGAGAAAAATTGGGAATATAAAAGAGATCTCCATAACATTTTTGTGGATTTTAAAGGGTCTGATTTCCTGCCTTTATATGTTACTATATTATAAGTATCTTCCATGCATAGTCTGGTCATGTTGATTAACTTCCTTGGTATTCCAAATTCCTGCATGGCATTCCATAGACTATTCCTATGGACACTATCATAAGCATGGAACACATCAGAAACAGTTCTTCGAGTGTATGTTCAACACGGCAATCTTTCAACATGTTTGTACACTCTGGCTGGCTCGTAACTCTCCCCACGACACCTGAGTTCACAGCTGTCCGGAGTCTGCACGAGGGTGTTATCTTATCTACTCATAGAGCAGGTGTACCCTGGAGGTGGCAGACTTTACTTTCAAGGGTCAGGTGGCTTGGCCGTGCTCCTCTCTGTACAGCTTGTTTGATGTCTGTCCGTGTTTTTATTGTTTCTGCTGGCTTGGCGACTTAGGAGCAGTTGTAGAATTAATTCAGTGCTGAAGGATAGATAATATATCGCCAAATTGACCTCCGTTTACACAGAAGGGTGATATATCGCCACACTAGGGGTTATCCTGTTATTTTTGTTTTGTCTTCGGCAGTTTCAGAGCTCAGTGAACGGACATTTCCGTTATAATACTTGTTTATTTCATTGTGTACCATGTTTGGTGCCACTTACTGTTTGTTTGGCTCTGAATCAATTGAGAATCTGGGCGGGGCTGTGACAATGTAGAATGAAAGGGCCGTGCTCACGTATTGGGGCGCCCTGGATATATGGTGTTAGCCACACCTGTAGCCCTTATATTGGTGTAATCAGCCACCTCTGCAGCCCTTAGATTGGTGTAATCAGCAACCTCTGCAGCCCTTAGATTGGTGTAATCAGCCACCTCTGCAGTCCTTAGATTTGTGTAATCAGCCAGTCTGCAGCTCTTAGATTGATGCAATCAGCCACCTCTGCAGCCCTTAGATTGGTGTAATCAGCCACCTCTGCAGCCCTTAGATTGGTGTAATTAGCCACCTCTGCAACCCTTAGATTGGTGTAATCAACCACCTCTGCAGCCCTTAGATGGGTGTAATTAGCCACCTCTGCAGCGCTTAGATTGGTGTAATCAACCACCTCTGCAGCCCTTAGATTGGCGTAACCAGCCACCTCTGCATTTCTTTACACCCTGTAATTAGCCACCCCGCAACACACTCTAGCGCTGAGAGATGACAATAAGGTTCTTATGGGCAATGCCGGACAAACACCACCCACACTGTTAGACTTGTCCACCTGTATGTGACATTGTCATTGCGCTCCACACAAGACTAGTCATGTTGTTAAAGGGGTTATTGTTAGGGACTCTGGTGGGCGTTGAGGAGATATGGCAATTCTGACTGCTGTTTCATCTCTGGCCGTGAACGGTCTATTGGTTGTGGCAGTTGTGAGGGTCATATTGACATTCATCTAGCTGGAGAATGTAGAGATAGCGGGAGGGATTGGGTGGTTTATGAAGTTGTTCCGCATTCATAAGATAACATTGTGCATCTGTTGGTGCGAGCAAGCAAGCGAGAGAGTGGGAGAGAGAGAGAGAGATATGTGGATAGATTGTTAGGTCGGTTGAAGGATGGATAGACAGACAGATAGACAGACAGATAGACTAGACTAGATAGATAGATAGATAGATAGATAGATAGATAGATAGATAGATAGATAGATAGATAGAATGACAGACAGATAGATAGATAGAAAGAAAATAGGGTGGGTGGATTTAGGTAGGTAAGTAGATGGATGGATGGATGTGTTTGGTTTAGTGTGGGTTGAATGTGTGGCGCGGTGAAGATCGGGCTAGCGGACGGACTGACAGATATACAGATGTGTTGATGGAGTGTGACTAAATGGATGGGTTGACTAATAGGTCGCAGTGATAAATTGATGGAGTGAAGGATGCTTGGGTGGATGGAGTGTTAGTTGAGTGATTGATGAATGGATGTAATGTTGGTTGAGATTGTACATGGATGGATGAAGTCTTACATGAATGGAAATATGGACTATTCGATAGACAGACATGTAGGTCGATAGGTAGTAGACGAAATGACGGACGGACAAGCATACATGGATGGACTGAGAGAGAGAGAGAGAGAGAGAGAGAGAGAGAGAGAGAGAGAGAGAGAGAGAGAGAGAGAGAGAGAGAGAGAGAGAGAGAGAGAGCAGCCACCAGATTCACATTGGCGTAATGTTTACCATTCGTAGCCGTTCACAGTGAGCGGTTTTGTTTTCTCCATGTAAAATAATGATTACCGCTCACACTGAACACAACGGTAACCTTCACGCCGACCACTGGTTACCCCCCACCCGTAGTTCGCGACACCGCCACTGCATGTGTTCTCCGCACGGACAAAACTGTGCCGCCGACGCTGTTTGTTGGGTCACTGTACCTCGACCTGTGCGTGGAATGGGCGTCAGGACTGAGACTGTGACCTTGAGAACATCTTTGTTATGTCTTCCTGTATCTGTCATCCTCCCTACCTTACTGCTTGTCAACTTACCTCAAGTCTTTCTATCTGCACGTCTGTCTGTCTTTCTGCCTGTCAATCGGCAAGTTCTCTAACTGACTGGACTGGCTTCTTGCTTGTTTGCCTGAATTTCTACATATTTACCTGCCTGTTTGTCTCTCTGTTTGTTTATTTTTTGTATAGCTGTCTGGTTGTTTTAGTTCATCTGTCTTCACCTTTACACCTGGAGACGTCAGTGCGAAATATCCAACGAAAGCAGCAGTCAAATGGAGTGGACACAGGCCAAGTAATTTTCTCCGTTCTGAGTATGTTGGACAATCCTGCAACATAAGTTTAGCTGTCATTGTACCAGTCCCGCAGTTGCATTCATCACTATTTCCAATGTGTAGTTTATAAAGCATTGGAGATTATATGCAGAATAAACTCAAGTGTTAGAATGTATATAATCTTCAATGTTTTTTTGTATGTTTAGTGTCTTGTCTTCTACTGCTTCTTTCACCGTGTGACTTTAAATGAGAGGTGTATACTTAGAGATTAAGGACGTATACTTACATTTCCCCACAAAGAGATGAAGTGGTTGCACTATGAGGCCAGGTTGAACCAATCTAAAAATGGCACCATGAAAGTTCTGTGAAGTTAAGGCAGCTGATGTGATATTGACCACATAAGCCCAACCATTGAGTGCCGATTGATCTGTACAAATATGGAAATAGCACTGTATACCTGGCATCTAGTGCCTTCAATAAACTGTCAAACATCTGGAAGTCAAAGACACTCAGCAAACACACAAAACTAAAAATCTTCAACTCTTGTGTGATTCCAGTGTTAACATATGGATGTGAAAGTTGGAAATCAATGGTAGCTTTAGATAAAAAATTAGACAATTTTGAGAACAAATGTCTTAGAAGACTTCTAAACATCCACTGGACAGACTTCAGAACCAATTCGCAAATAAGACAAGAAACTAAGCAAGATACAGCATCCAACTTCATAAGAAGACGCCGTTGGAACTACATCGGCCATGTACTCAGAATGGACAAGTCAAGACTCCCCTACCAAGCCCTCATATGGTCACCAGTAGGGAAAAGAAAACGGGGAAGACCAAGAGAGACCCTGCGTAGAACCATCATTAGAGAAGGCTCATTCAACGGCCAAGTATCCAAGATCTACAACAGATAGCAGCGAACCGCCGGGTATGGAGAGACAGGACTTCTGCCCTATGCGCCGCCTTAGGCTCAAGAGGAAAGACTAACTAACTTACACCGCAAGGCACGGAAAAGGGCCCATTACTTGTCTGATTGTCTGTCTGATTGCACTGTCTGATTGCACTGTCTGATTGTACTGTCTGATTGAACTGTCTGATTGTACTGTTTGATTGTAGTCTGTCTGATTGCACTGTGTGATTGTACTGTCTGATTGTACTGTTTGATTGTACTGTCTGATTGCACTGTCTGATTGTACTGTCTGATTGAACTGTCTGATTGCACTGTGTGATTGTACTGTTTGATTGTACTCTGTCTGATTGTATAGTCTCATTGTACTGTCTGATTGTAGTGTCTGATTGTAGTGTCTGATTGCACTGTCTGATTGCACTGTCTGATTGTACTGTCTGATTGCACTGTCTGATTGAACTGTCTGATTGCACTGTGTGATTGTACAGTTTGATTGTACTCTGTCTGATTGTATAGTCTCATTGCACTGTCTGATTGTACTGTCTGACTGTATGTCTGATTGTACTGTCTGACTGTATGTCTGATTGTACTGTCTGATTGTACTGTCTGATTGTAATGTCTGATTGCACTGTCTGATTGTACTGTCTGATTGTACTGTCTGATTGAACAGAAAGAGTTGCTTGGTTGTGAATTTCTTGTGGAGGCTGTCAGTTGTTGTAACTCTTAAGTCAGTTGCATTGATGTTCAGGTCCTTTAGATTGAGGCTGGTGTACAGACTTTTCTTACATTTGTTAGATTGAGGCTGGGATATATACTTCTCTTGTTTCTGTTAGATTGAGGCTGGTGTTACATCTGTTAGATTGAGGCTGGTGTACTGACTTCTCTTACATCTGTTAGATTGAGGCTGGTGTACTGACTTCTCTTACATCTGTTAGATTGAGGCTGGTGTACAGACTTCTCTTACATCTGTTAGATTGAGGCTGGTGTACTGACTTCTCTTACATCTGTTAGATTGAGGCTGGTGTACTGACTTCTCTTACATCTGTTAGATTGAGGCTGGTGTACTGACTTCTCTTACATCTGTTAGATTGAGGCTGGTGTACAGACTTCTCTTACATCTGTTAGATTGAGGCTGGTGTACAGACTTCTCTTACATCTGTTAGATTGAGGCTGGTGTACAGACTTCTCTTACATCTGTTAGACTGGGGCTGGTGTACAGACTTCTCTTACATCTGTTAGATCGGGGCTGGTGTTACATCTGTTAGATTGAGGCTGGTGTACAGACTTCTCTTACATCTGTTAGATTGAGGCTGAGGTACAGACTTCTCTTGCATCTGTTAGATTGAGGCTGGTGTAAATGCTTCTCTCCCTGCCTGGTACCAAAGTAGCATCTCCAGGGAACTGTTGCAGAGCTCTCCTGTCTCTCCGGGGTCTCCGTGGTGAATTGGTTATGCTGCCTGCCTCGTGCTTTGAAGCTTGTGGAGTTGATTCCGGTCTACATTATTCAGTTCACCAGTGCAGTTTTCTCGGAGACATCCTGGGGATCACCGCTGGAGTTAATGAATTCATGCTTTGTATGACACTTTTGGCAGGTCGCCCTGCGGAAAGAGACTGAACCATATGGGATTAAACTTGGTGCAGTGAACAAGATTCTCTTGCCTTTGTTAAAAAATCCTTTCCCTCTAAGCCCAAACACCTCCAGCCTCCGGGGTGTGCAATACTGGTACTAGAGCTACACATCTGCATTCAGGTATATTAAGATGTAACCAGATCATGATTCAGCGCTGCACATGCACACTGGCTGGGAATAGGCCTAGGCTCGTGTCCTAGAGTGACTAGTTAGCAGTCCTGTGTGAACTCCCATGTGGTGGGGATTCACAATTATCTCTGAATGGCTCATTTATCCTTCATATTTTGTTAGACACCAGTTACGAAAGCGACTTATAAACTCAATCCCATTCATCCAGTTGACAAGAGGACAACGGTGTAATTGTAATAATTAAAATATATATATTCATCAACATTGTGCAGCATAACACTACTGATAAAATCACTGTCCTAATTATTGTTTCTACATGCATCTATGTGTAAGATATTGAAGCATGACCTCCAGCCTCGTATGGGCCCTGTATGTCAGCAGACTGGCTATTACCAGGTGTTTGTCTGGAGGTCTGGTCCACAAATGCTTCTGGGTCCACTACTTGATGTAGCTCATTGCATTGGTGTCCCAAGGTTATCATGTATTGCATGGCCCATGCCATGTACCCTTTGTCATGGATCATACCCTTACCCCACCCACCATATAGGCACGTGTACACCTCGGAGGAGCAAATGGATCACCATAGTTTGGTAAGAATGAGGCAGCGAGGTGTGATGAGGGGATCTGGCCGACGATTGACACTCAGAGGAAAGGCGAGACGGACATATAATCAGATTGCTACTGGAACTATTAGTGTTGGAACTCTTTGCTGGCTGCTGAGGATGGGGACGGAGCGCTTATGGGAATGTCCCGAATGCTGTGATGTCGGTTCCTAAATCACTCAATCAATCAATCTATTCATAACTGGGTCATGATCATTGGCAATGTTTCCTCCACAGGTTTTAAGTCTCTCCTTGTCAACAGGCTCCAAGCCAATGCCTAGTGACATCTTCTTATAGTCCATGCTATGTGGCATTGGTGATCATGTCTGTCCACAGCCTTCTGTCTCTTGTACTGCCAATCTTCAGTCCATGCCATGTTGCATTTGTGATCATGTCTGTGCACAGCCTTCTTTCTCATGCACTACCAATCTTCTTATAGTCCATGTCATTAGGCATTTATGATCATGTCTATACACAATCTTCTTTCTCATGTACTGCCAATCTTCATATAGTCCATGCCATGTGGCTTTGCTGATCATGTCTGTCCACAGCCTTCTTTCTCATGCACTGCCAATCTTCAGTCCATGCCGTGTGGCATTTGTGATCATGTCTGTCCACAGCCTTCTTTCTCATGCACTACCAATCTTCTTATAGTCCATGTCATTAGGCATTTATGATCATGTCTATACACAATCTTCTTTCTCATGCACTGCCAATCTTCATATAGTCCATGCCATGTGGCTTTTCTGATCATGTCTGTCCACAGCCTTCTTTCTCATGCACTGCCAATCTTCAGTCCATGCCGTGTGGCATTTGTGATCATGTCTGTCCACAGCCTTCTTTCTCATGCACTACCAATCTTCTTATAGTCCATGTCATTAGGCATTTATGATCATGTCTGTACACAACCTTCTTTCTCATGCACTGCCAATCTTCGTATAGTCCATGCTGTGTGGCATTGGTGATCATGTCTATTCACAACCTTCTTTCTCATTTACTGCCAGTAATTTCTAATACCATATCTTTTTCCTTGCCATGATGTCAAACTATCCAGCATCATCTCTCTTAGTCTCCATCTGCTTCTTCTCCCCTCTTTTTCCTGTTGTCTCACACTCTAGATTTCCCTTACTCATGACAAGCCCAAAGAACGTAGACTCTTCTTCTAATGCGAATAACCAGTTTTTTTGTGTGAGTTAATTTGTTTCTAGATATGTTCATTAAATTCACTGTCACTTCATGGTGTTTTCTCCATGCTTCTATAAAACCACATCTCCACAGCTTTCATATAATTTCTCATGAATCTGTGATTTGTCAGAGGGAATCAGAAAGAGTTATAGAAGTGATATTTTCACCATTCCCTACTACTATCTAATGAATTGTTCTCTGCTTGCAGGAACTACTACCACTTGTGTTCATGTTTGAGCTGCCCGTCACACCGACCTTAGTCCCAGTGCCGGACGTGACGTCCCCTTTCATCCAGCAGCTGCAGCAAACTCACAATGTCACCATCAACTTCAAGCAACGGCCCCGCTCTTACGCCACCACAGCAATTGTCAGAGGGTCGGTCCATGGGGCCAAGGGCGTGAAACAGGCAACTGCTTGCTTGATGGAGCAGCTGACTGGAAATGTAGGTTTGCTTGTTATGTTATGTTATGTTATGTTGCATTATGTTATGTTATGTCAAATGGGGGTCACTGCACATAGGGCATCCTATGCAGGCTCAGTCATCCAATTCAGCAACCATCCCAAAATATTTCTGCTCACTGTTCCCAGTTAGATGAGTTCATTACGATATTTTCTCTTGACCTTGATACAACAACATGCTTGATCAGACTTCACTCCCAGCTTGTGTAGCTGGGCTAGTATGAGTGTCACATTGTACATTTTTCTTGTTCTTGTTTTAGTACAGGAGAAAATTGACTATAGTCTGTCCAGAAAAGAATGCCTTCATTCATGATCAATTATTTTGAAAACTGTCTGTTGCATCATTATGAAATTTTTCCTGCCGTCTTATATTTACTCCCACCCAAGGAATATGTCTTTGATAGGTACAAAAGCAACTTAAATCAAGGAAAGCGGCGACATTTCTTTGATGTACTGGTGAAAAACAAGTGATTTCTCGCTAACAAACTTGTTTTACAGTAATGCCAGTGCCCCCGCCAGTTCGGATGACAAACACAAGGCGTATCCAGATTCGTATGGAAGTGGGTGCAATGACTACTCTCCTGAGACGGAACATAATTACCTGTTTTGCACGACGAATACAGCAGCTGTGAATGTCTCTGTAGTGGGCTTCCTTCATAACAGTCAAGATGTTGGTCCTCTTTTCATTGAAGTTTATAGAATTATTTGTATGTTCGTGTGTAGTTACCTCATTTGACAACGTGTTTCTTCTCACGTTTCTTGTTATGCCACAATATGACAGTTCCCACCACAATATTACTCTTCGGTTGGTATTCAGTGCGTCTAGAGCTTTTTGTTTTTTCAATGTCAGTTGTTTGTCACCGTTGAGGGCTTACGGAATTGAAAATTCATCACTGTGGAATACAAACTGTTGCCATTAACAAGTTGTATTGTTTATGCCGATGCTGTAATGTTTAGGGCCTGTAATTCTTCTGAATATGTGGAGTAAAATATCCCAGTAGGTGTGCATGTGGATTAATGTCTGCGATCTGCCAATCTTAATCGGTGTCGAGCGATTCTAGTAGGTTGATGACTTATATCGGTTGCATAAAATTCAATCCATCCTTTCTCCAATAGTCATCTTCCTCTTTCAACACATGGTCCTCACATTTTTTCCAGCAACTTTTATCAATTTTTAATAGCACGGTCTGAGTTAGTATCTTGACGTCTTTCAATTTGAATAGATTGATTGATTGATGTAGAAACCGACGTCACAGCATTCGGGTCATTCACATAAGCGCTCCGTCCCCATCCTCAGCAGCCAGCGAAGAGTTCCAACACCAATAATTCCAGGAGCAACCTGATTATATGTCCGTCTCACCTTTCCTCTGAGCATCGAGCCTCGGCCAGATCCCCTCGTCACTCCTCGCTACCTCATTCTTGCCAGACTATGGTGATCCATTTGCTCCTCCGAAGTGTACATGTAACAGTGAGGGATTCTAGGTTAGGAGTAAAGAGTTAAGGAATGCTGCGCATTCCTTGACTAGGGGGAAAACCATAGTGAACGTGTGTGCACGAATGAAGAAGGGTATCTAGGAAAACACACACGTCACTTGGGGGCCAGCGAGAACAGATGTCAACACCGAGAAGGGAGTCTCCATCATATGTGCTGAGCTAGAATGATTCATCAATAAAATCCTTTTCTAACAACGCGAAGACTGACTTGTCTGGTGCTATACGTTCACGATCATAGCCTTTGTGTGTAGCACTGTCACACAAGGCTGATTTGGTGCCTTTGACCTTACGAAACAGGGGAGGTCGCGGAGAGAGAATACCGCCATAGTTATGTCGGGCATGTCTGGAGAAGTAATTAATTTGAAAAACAACAGATGAAAGCCGACTGTTGGTAGCTGTTCTGGGTTTGCACTAGATTCCTGATTAAGAAGGAGGTCCAATTTCAAGGTCAGCGCTAAAGAAAAGGTTTGAGTGATACTTATTTTTTTGAAAGACTGATGTTATTGCATAATTATGAAATTAGTTGGAGAACTGACCAACGCAAAATGCTATAAGTAATGCCGTTCTGCATCAAAAATCAGTAAGAAAAAAATGAGTTTTAACCCGTGGGATTGTTGAAGGTGAACTCAAGGTTATGGTACGAATTCCAGAATTATGAAATCAAGGTCTGCAATACTTTATACAGTCACTTCAATTAAAGGAAGGCATAAATGAAACTTGTTTCAACTATTTAAACTGACCATGGCGAGAGTTCCACATGAAAATAAGAGACTGGATAGCGTCAGCTTTAAGTCCAGTTATTGTTGACTGGATTACGTTTGATATATATGAAAGTCACAGATTGCTGCTGGAAAGTAAGTTTTTTTTTGCTGACGTCGTGAGCAATTGTCGATTCTTGCATGAAGGTGAACTTATCTGAAGGGAATCTACAGTAATCGAGCAGGTAATCAAAGTCTTGTTGCGAGCCTGATATCGAGCGTGATCAACGTCAGGAAATAATTGGAAATAATCTGAATTCGACTTCAAGTAAATTAGTAAGGAAAGAAATCCAGACGCTCTTCGTTGTTCTGATCATTTTAACGAGCTTGATTAGAGTCCTTTTTTTATGTGGTGTAGGTCATTTAAATTCTTTTATCAAAATTCAGGGTTGTGAAACAGGAATATTTCTTCGTCAGGATCTTCGATTGGAGGATTTAGTTAAGTTAATTAGATAATATTAGAGTAATTAACAGATTGTGTATTGTTGCTGGTTTGAAATCAATATTGTTGAAATATTTGTATATTGCTTGATAATTATAAATTTTAGGATGGAATCCCAAGATTTTTCACAGGTACTCACTGGAGTTGGCGGGGCAATATCAAGGTTGGATGCGGTGTTAAGACAACAGAATATAAGCAATGATGTTGAAAGATTTAGTGGTCAAGCAAATCAGTTTAAGAAATGGATTATTTCCATTGAAAAACATGCATATTTAGTAAATGCTACAGACGGAGAGAAAAAGAACTTGGCATACAGAACAAGTACAAGTCCAGTTTCTGACCATATTAGAAGAAAGTTAGAAGCAGCAGGAGGTGAAACTTGGGAAGAATTCAAAGATGATCTCGCAAGAAAATATGCTGAAATTACTGATCCACAACACGCATTCTCAGTATTGCGACAGACTAGACAAAACACCACAGAAAGTGTTCAGCTATACAGTGACAGGTTAATCAACTTAGCTGAAGAGTCATTCTTAGGACAGAATGTACGAGCAGAGGAAGTGGAACGGATGTTGGTAGGGATTTTTGTTGATGGAATTAAGTCAGATGGATTGAAATTTAAATTATTAAGAGAGAATCCTGCAAGATTGTCACAAGCGGTAGATATCGCTATACAAGAGGAAAGCTTGAGGAGGAGGTTTAGGCTAAGGGTAGGACGAGAGTTAGGTAGTAGTTCAGAAGATAGAATTGAAGAACCTATGGAAATAGGTCAGTATAGACATGGATGGAGAGGAAGACGAGGAGAAATACAGATGGTGCAAGAAACGAGAATGTATATAATCAAGATAGAAGAGGACAAGTGAGAAATACTGTAAGAAACATGGAAGGTAACACAAATAACTCGAATGTGGTTTGTTGGGGATGTCACCAACGTGGGCACATTTTTCGCTTTTGTGGTAACAGAAGTGGCCCATCGATTACGCAAAATAGTAGAGGTGTTCAGACGAGTATACAGAATAGAATGGCAAATGGTAGACCAGCAAATTGGAATTCTGGAGAAATACAGAGAAATTTTAGAAGGTCAGGAAATCAGGGAAATTGGCATCCCGCTTATTGAATAGGATCGGCAGTAAGAGGGAAGATAGTAAGATCCAAAAAGGGCGTCAATATATTAAAAACCCAAAGGATGAGTATAATAGAACATTTAGAAATAAAAAACAAGCCGAGGTAAAGCAATTGTCATTAAATATGGTAGATCCTAGCTCATGTATAGTACAGATAGGAAAATATAAAGTTAGAACATTAGTTGATTCGGGAGCACAAGTTAGCGTGATTAAAGAAGCATTTTTATATCGAATGTTAAAAAATTGTAAAATAATTAGAATTCAAGAGAATCTTCATTCGGTAACGGGACAAAATTAGAAGTGTTAGGACAAACGATGATAAATTTGAAATTAGGAGGGATAAATGTTAGGCATATGTTCCATGTGGTTAAAGATTTAAATAGAAATATGATATTGGGACGAGATTTTTTATTGAAAAATGGGGTGAGACTTTATTTTGATTTGCATAAATTAAAATTCCAAGATGTTTACGTAGATCTAGAGGAAGATATGCATGTGTCGACATTAGTTAGAGTTAAAACAACCATGAATTTAAAACCACAGTCAGTTAATTTGATACAAGCAAGACTGAAGAGAAACCCATATTATGTAGCAGGAAACATAGTTAGAATCACAGAATTGCAAAATGAAATAATTGATGAGCCAGGTTTAGAAGTTCCGGATGGAATAATAGAATTAGATAAAAGTTTAACATTTCCAGTAATGGTTATTAATAACACAGGTAGAGAAATTAAATTATACAGAGGATGTGTAATAGCTAAGCTAGAACATGACAGCGTTAGTGACATATTGACAACAGATAGAGTAAATATGGTGGGAATAAGTTATTCAGAACCTCTAATGAAAGAAGTAATAATAGACGCGGATACAGAAGGAAAGGGAACGCAAGAATGGATGAATTGATCATCCATATAGAAGAAATACAGCACAAATACATTCACTAGACAAAGTAACAAGAGAAAAAGAATTGTTAGCACAATTAAAAACTTCGCCAGAAAACAAGGAAGTGTTAGAACAACTGATAAAGCAAAATCAAGATGTGTTTGCGATAAATGATTTAGAATTGGGTAAGACACAAACAGTTATGATGGAAATAGACACGGGAGATCATCCACCAATTAGTTTAAAACCATACAGAACTCCGTTAAGAAATAGAGAAGTAGTAGAAAAGACAATAGAAGATATGTTGAAAGCAGGCATAATAACAAGATCAAAATCAGAATGGTCATCTCCGGTGGTAATTGTGGCCAAGTCTGATGGTTCGAACAGGTTCTGTTGTGACTACAGGGCGTTAAATAAAATTACTAAGAATGTAGCGTACCCACTGCCAGTAATTGATGATATTTTGGGGCTACTTAATGGTTCTACATATTTCACAACGCTGGACGCAAGGGCAGGATTTTGGTGTATTCCGATGTCAGTAGACGCGCAAAATAAAAGTGCCTTTTGTACTCATATGGGTTCGTACAAATTTTTACGTATGCCATTCGGTCTCAAAAATGCACCATCCCACTATATGTTCTTAATAAATGAAGTACTAGACGGTATGCAAAGTTTTGCCTTAGCATATATTGATGACGTATTGATTTTTACAAAAGGAGATGTAGAGAATCATTTGGAACATGTTAGACTAGTATTTGACAGATTAAGAAGGCATGACGTTAATTAAAGCTTAGTAAGTGTCAGTTTTTAAAGACAGAAACAAAATATTTAGGCTATATAATAAATAGGGAAGGTATTAAACCAGACATGGAAAAAATAAAAGTTATTAAAGAGTTACCTCCTCCACTAACGTTAAAGAAGTAAGGGCTTTTATAGGAACCTGTGCGTATTATCGGCGGTTTGTACCAGCCTTTTCTAAGATAGCAATACCTATTACGAATTTAACGGGAAAATACGCTAGATTTAAGTGGGATGATGAGTGTCAAAAAGCATTTGAACTTTAAAAGATAGCTTAACGGTGGTACCATTATTAACACATCCAGACCTGAATAAACAACTAATACTATACACAGATGCTTCAGACAATGCAATAGGAGCATGTTTGGTTCAACCATATGAAGGAGAAGAATCTGGAATACCAGGAGTTAAAAATGAAAGACCAATCTATTTCTTGTCGCATAAACTCAGCAAGACTCAAAAGAAATGGCCGATTATTGAGAAAGAAGCATATGCAATACACTACGCGCTGCAAAAACTAAATTATTACTTACATAACGCCAATTTCATTATTAGAACTGACCACATGCCATTAAAGTCGATATTAGAAGCACCAATACAAAATAGGAAAATACAAACGTGGGCATTGAATTTACAAGGGTACAATGCTAAGGTTGAATATGTGTCAGGAAAACATAATACGTGCGCCGATCTTTTGTCTAGGATCCCGTACCCACAGTCATCAGGAAACACGGAAGATGAAGTTGAACCAGAGGTAGATGATCGAAACTGGCAAGTTAATATATTAGATTCTGCCATAATAAATAGGGAAGAATTTGAGAGTTTACCATCGGAGCAAGAGTCGGAAACTAGAACAGAAGACCCACATTTAGAACAGTTTGATATGAAAACAGAACAAGAATTGGATCCGAAAGTAGTACAGATAAAAAAGAAATTGAAAGAAACAGGGGAAAATAGTTTTAAAAGAAAGTTTGTAGAGTTACAAGAAGACAATCAATTATATTATATCAGTGAAAAAGGTGAAGGAGTAAGAAAATATATTCCGAAACATTTAGAACAAGAAGTCTTAAAGGCTTACCACGATAATAATGGTCATTTTGGACGAGATAAGTTAGTGAAGGCTATTAGCAGTAAATATTATTGGCCGAATTTATTCAAAACCGTATATGAATATGTTGAAGCATGTGAAAAGTGTAGGTTAAGGAACATGAAGATAATTAAATGTCCTTTACAAGATACCGATATTCCTCAATTTCCAATGCAGAAAGTAAGTTTGGATATTTCAGGTCCTCATCCAAAAACATTATCGGGAAATGTATACTTACTACATATAGTTGATTCATATAGTCCTTTGGCCAGAAGTATATCCAATTCCAGACAAGAGTGCTGATTCAGTTATAAATATGCTTTTACAAGAATTTATACCAAGGTTGGGTGTCCACAAATAATACTTACAGACAATGGGAAAGAGTTTGTAAATAACAAGTTTGAGAAATTGGTAAAAGATTGGAATATAAAACACATTAGGACTTCATATTACAGACCAACTTCTAATGCAAAAAATGAGAGACAACATAGAACACTATACAATATTCTAGCGAAAAATGTAGAAGAACACGATATGGATTGGGATCTTTATTTGGGGATGGCATTAGCGGCGATACGTACACACGAAATGAAGGAACAGGTTTCTCACCATTTTACTTAGTACATGGAAGAGAACCGATATTGCCAATTGATAATTTATTAAAACCTAGGAGAAAATATTTGGGGAAGATTTTCAAGAAACAAGGTTACAAGAAATGCATAAAGCACATGTACGTTTAAGAAATAATATAATTAAGGCTAGAGAAAGACAGAAGAAATACGCAAATAAAATGCACACTTACAAGAGTTTAACGTAGGTGATAGGGTATATTATAAAAAACATAGAAAAAACTCTAAGTTTGATGCTCATTGGGTCCCGGGATACTATATTTTAGAAAAAAAGGTCCAGTGTCGTATACTATTAAGAATCAAATTTCAGGGCATGTTGCACGTTCACATGTAGAACACTTAAGGCGGGATAATGAAGAAAGGATGCAGAGAATAATAATAATAATTATTATTGTTCCGAAGAAATATTGTCGGGTGGACAGATTGTCAGACAATCGGGTTATCCAAGGCCTATAGAGAATGGAAAACAAGTAACAACAGCATCTAATACAGCTGAACAAGAAGAAACGATACCAAAAACAGTCATGACAGAGGAAAATAATGTGTATGACGATTATATGAGTGAAGAGTCAGTTAGGGAAAATATTGAACCTCCATTTATGAATACAAGACAAGCAGTAAAAAGAAAGTTGGATAGACAGAAAGAAAAGAAATTAAGAGGCAAAGGAAACTTAGAGAGAATTCTTCGAGTGAGGAAGAGATGCCACTTTTTGAAAATCTGTTGAGACGGCAAGACAGAAAAATTAGATTGGATGTAGAAAGGAAGAGATTAGCGGTTGCTAGTAATGGATATACAGATGGGGAACAAGAGATGGATGAAAAGTCAGAAACTGATGAAGAAGCTGATATGAAAGAAGATAGCTCTCCTCGAGAGGATAGAGACATTGATGTAGATATTGCAATTATTGAAAAAAATTTGAGGTTATTAAAGAAATGGAGAAATGATAGAGGAAAAGAGTGATATAGGGTTCTGCAGATAGCAGATAGAAGAAGAAGTTGGACACGATAATTTTGTGTTTACAAAGGTACTTGATGGAATTTTTCGAAAGCGGAAAATTATTATTGGGTACTCAGAAATTGGTCTTGAAATTTATAATGTATGTGTACATTGATTAATGTGGGGGGATAAATATGATGAGGGGATTGAAATGCTTTGTTCAATTGTTGGGACTTCAATTGTGTTGTATGAAATGTGAAAAATAAGTTAACTTAGATGGTTATTTTTACGATGTTTTGGGTTGATTGAGTTACCCTAAGGGTGGTTAAAATGATTATTACTTTGAAGTTCAGTTAGAAGATGAATTAAAATAGTAGTTAGTGAAGTGCAGTAGCAATGGAGGGGTGTGTAGTTATACATGTGGGGTATGCAATGTATATACAAGGTTTATAATAGGAGCTGGATTGAACAGCGTTTAAGGGGAGAATATGGGGGGAATGCCAGGTTGAAATTTGGCATTTAACTGCATATTGGAAGAAGAAGACTGTACTTAACAGTTAGGAGGTTTTTGTGGTTGAAGGAAAGGTAAACAGGAAATTGTTGGTCTGAATAATACAAAGGCTGGCAGTTTTGGATTAACATATTTTTTTGATAATAACAATTATTATTGACGGAAACTGAAGATAAATTTTGAAACTTTATTTTTTGATAAAGTTTTGAGAATGTATGGGAAGAGAAAGGTGATTACTTCTTACTTTCTTACTTTTTCCTTACTTTTATTGATTTCAGGTGCGCACCTACACAAATCTAATCTAGCTATTTTTCCTGTCTATCCTAGAATACTGAGAGAGTGAGAATGTGAATAAGGGGGAAATTAAAGGATAAGGGGAATATCTTCAGTTTTGTCAATCATAATTTAGATGGACGTTTTAAAGTTAAAAGCGGTTCGCTTATGGAGACTTTTGTATTGTGGGGAATTTTATGGAGAGTTTTGTAGAAAGTTTTCTAGAGAACTTTATGACGAGTTTTGTAGAGAGTTTCGATATTATGATCTCTGGTTAGCAATTGGCTATGAGGAGATAGGAGAATTGACTTAGGAAATATATAGAATTGTTGTTATTGTAGTATAGAGAGGTAAAGTTAACTAATTAAAAGTTGGGGTTGAGATTTTTTCAAGGAAAAATTCTCTTTGAAGAAGGGGAGGTATTGTAACAGTGAGGGATTCTAGGTTAGGAGTAAAGAGTTAAGGAATGCTGCGCATTCCTTGACTAGGGGGAAAACCATAGTGAACGTGTGTGCACGAATGAAGAAGGGTATCTAGGAAAACACACACGTCACTTGGGGGCCAGCGAGAACAGATGTCAACACCGAGAAGGGAGTCTCCATCATATGTGCTGAGCTAGAATGATTCATCAATAAAATCCTTTTCTAACAACGCGAAGACTGACTTGTCTGGTGCTATACGTTCACGATCATAGCCTTTGTGTGTAGCACTGTCACACACACATGCTCCCACAAGGCCGCAGCCACGTCTGCCTGGTCATGCATCAATGCCGTAAGTATTTTGTCTTCTTGGGCAACGACATTGTGATATGAGTATTGTCCATAATTAGACAAGATGGTGTATCTAGGGATAGAAGCACTGTATTCTCGAGCCAATCGCTAAATACATTGCCATTCATCTCATTATGATAATCCCTATTGTCTGTATGCTTTGATACAAACACGAGTCCAGCATTCTGTAGTAAACCATTTTGAGTACTACCAGCATGGGCTATGACGAAACGCTGTCCTTTACTACTGGGGACATATCACGTTATCTTTCCGTCCACTTATTGCCATTCCTTTTCACTTGTGTGGTGCGCATTGATCCAGGTTTCAAATGATATTTCTACCTCCCTTGTACTTTCTAAACATGAAGCCTTAATGAAAGGACCCACATTAATGACACACCTCTGAAGATACTGCGACACCACTGAACACTCCCCGTTTCATTTCTCAAGGCTCTTGTCGTAAGGAAGGCCAATCCCGTCAACAACGTGAGAATTTACTATTGAACGCTCATGTTTCCTCGTGAAGATGTAATACTTCTTATAATGTTCACTCCATCTCTGTCCTGTAAATTATATACCGCATATAAACAAACTCTGAAATCTGCTGTACAATCTCTAGAACAAAATTTTTTTTTGTTAGGTGGACATCATGATAAGGTTATATGCTAAATCTCATCATTTTCTCTCAGCTGGTTACTGAGATATGGAATTTTATATTGGGGCAGACAAAAGTAAATGCACTTTAGCAGAGTTCATTGTGTAAATCTTTCTTGTTTTAGTACAGGAGAAAATTGACCAGGAGAGTTCATGGTGTAAATCTTTCTTGTCTTAGTACAGGAAATAATTGACCAGGAGAATTTATGGTGTAATTCTTGCTTGTTTTAGTACAAGAGAAAATTACCAGGAGAATTTAGGGTGTAAATGATTTTAGCGTTAGTAAATTGACTAGGAAAATTTATAGCAGTCTTGTTTTAATAACAATACACTGAGAATTTATGGTGTAATTGTTTCTGGTTTTGATGAATTGACAAGGAGAATTTATGGGGTATATATGTAGCTAGCTTTAATGAAGAAGAAAACTGACATTTTTCTAATATTAGTATATTGACATGTAGTCTGTATGATGTAAATGTTTCTAGTGTTAGTAAACTGACAAAGAGAATCAGTATTATGTTTCTGATATTTAATGGGTAAATTTAACTATCTGACAGTATGTCAGAGACACATTCTGACCCCAAGATCACTCATTTATAAGAGAGATAAATGTGTTTATCTCATGTTTAAAGAGTGAGTATCCTTGGTTGCCAAAGCAACTAACTATGAATACCTGGTTGAGGCTGGTGAAGCTATAACATTAGATACAACTGTAACAAAGAACCAAACAGTATTCTTTAGTGACGTATTAGGAAGAGGTACATTGGAAAATATTGTGATAACTGGAAAGATCAGCAGTAGCAGAGGCAGACAGATAGAAATGATGTTGGATCACCTAAGATGGTGACAAGAAGGAATATCATCAATAGGATTGATCCAGAACACCATGAACAGAGATCTGAAGATACATGAACATCTGTGCTGTTTCCTTCCTTTCTTCGCACTTTATTCTAAATTCCTTCTGTCACCCTCAATCCATTGGGGCGTAAACCCTCAGCCATTTCACTCCAAGATGTTCTGTCCCTGGCCATCCCATGCAGCTCCATCCATGTCCTCCAATTATTTTGCATTCCTTGTCTACTTCTCTTTCCCTGTGTATTTTAGTTCTTCCTTCTATTTCTATTGGCATTTGGATTTTTAAATAAGGCCTTTCCAGTTATTCTTATCCCAAGTTGTCTCACAAAGTATGTCCTAACCAGCACCATCATCTTTTCTTCACCTCTTAATTCACTGGTGTTTGTTTGGCTCTCTCCATGAGCTGATGCCATTTGGCATGGCACATAAGGATGATAATGTTCTGTTTGGGATGTAGCCCATTGGTTTAGCCATTCTTCCCTGCGATTGGTTCAGCCATTCTTCCCTGTTATTGGATCAGCCATTCTTCCCTGTGATTAGTTCAGCCATTCTTCCCTGTGATTGGTTCAGCAATCCTTTCCTGTGATTGGTTCAGCCATTCTTCCCTGAGATTGGTTCAGCCATTCTTCCCTGTGATTGTTTCCCATTATCTGTTTGGCAGGTTGAGGATGACATATGGAAGAAGATGCCAGCAGTTATTTCATTGTCCTCACATGTAATGTAATACCAAATATGACCCATCTATTGATTTGTGTCCTCAGATAAGCCTGACAGTCTCCATGCAGCTGGAAATTGCTCCACAACATCACATGTTCATCATCGGGAGAGGGGGCTTCAACATCAAACACATCATGCAGCAGACGGGGGCAAACATTCTGTTTCCTGACCCTAATATGGCCACACCCCAAAGAAAGGGAACTGTATTCATACATGGGAGCATTGAGAGTGCCTTTCTGGCAAGACAGCATTTGATAGTAAGTTGTTTTATGGCTTTGTGAAATGATACACAATTATTTAAATTGAGTCAAGAATCATTACATCACATCACTCGGGACATTTCCATCTGGGCTTCCATCTTCGACAACCAGAAAAGAGTCCCAGTATTAATGGTGCTAATTAAGGTCTCCTTTATCATGCACAAGTACACCACCAAGCAGTGTAGACCCAGCAAGACTGTCAGCTTATTTGTTTCCCAACACACCAGCATGTCCTGGAGAAAGATCCAACAGATCTTTGATGTTTTAGTAGAACCTTGCCACTCTACATGATGCATGCCTGTCTTCACTCTTCTCAGCATCCAGTGAGTGTCCATTACAATCACATATGTGCTGTTTGTACTCTAGCAAGCAGGACACTGCAGTGATTGCTTTCACCTCCATTCTCAAACTAGATGTCATGGTATCACATGCCAGGCTCTTCTACACTGAACGCCACCCATTAACCTCTACAAACCTCACATGCCATTTAGCACAATGGGGAAGAGTGCCACAAGGAATAGTAATTGCAAATGTGATGATTGAAGTCTTCTTGACTCTCCTGCCAAGGAAGGAACCATTGTCAGACTTAAAAGAAAGCTGAACATAGGAAGGAATTTATATAGATAGAGAGGCATTTTGAAAGACTGTTATTGGGGTAAAAGTTCTGCACAAGATATGGCACTGGATGATGATGACTATTTCATATGGCACACACTTACAGTTAATTAAGGAACTTCGGACATTAAGCTGGCGATGGCTTGAGTGCAGTCGGATGAAGGTTTGTTGCTCTTGACATTTGCTAAGAGAGGGAAAAACTGAACATTTATTCCTTTCTTCCATGCACTCAGACCTGCACAATGTGAATGAAAATGTGATGATTTCACTTCACTTCAGCAAGTTTCTGCTGTGGGATTTTTTAATTTTTTTTGTTTTTTGGTTTTTAAGGAACTTTGTACATAGTCACATAAAACAGGTGGTTCCCTGGCAGATACTGCGATGGATTGAGCCGACATCTTGAACACCCCTATAGAGGATGGCCCATACAAGGACTTTCTCCCTTGAACACCCCTATAGAGGCTGGCCCATACAAGGACTTTCTCCCTTGAACATCCCTATAGAGGCTGGCCAACACAAGGACTGTCTCCTGAATGAACTAACATCAACGCTCAGAATGCAGGGGTTCAGATTGAAGATTGATATGGCCAGGAAGAAGATAGATAGATGATAGCGATAATGATAGTATCCATTTGCCTGTTACTCGCCAATGAAGACTTTGTTTAGAGTCAGTAATTCCTTATTGTGTTTTTATTAAGCTGATTCTCTTGCACATTTGTTTCTTCCTTTAATTCATTGCATTTTTACAGCCTTCGCTTCATTTAATCTGTTTTATGTTTGTGAGCTAAAAATCTCAGAAACAAGAACTGCAATTAATTTGTTTTACGTTTGTGAGCTAAAAATCTTTGAAATAGGAACTGCAGTTAACCAATTTTATGTTTGTAAGCAAAAATGTTTGTAGTCTGAATAACAGAAAAACAAGTCATGGTAATTACAAAGGAAAAACATCTTCCTAAATGTGCACAACAAAGTTAATGTAACCAGTCTGAAACAAGCCTAAGTATTTAAATACTGAAGAAAGTCAGTAGTAGAATAACAGCCTTACGGTAGATTAGTCATCATCATCTCATCGTTATCTTAAGTGAGGGTTGTGGGGGTGTCACAGTGGAAGTATCAGTATTCAAAGTTCTCCACTGCCTTCTGTCTACATCGTGCATAAGTGTGGAAGTAATTAATCCCATCCACTATGTACTGTTATCAAGTGTATAAATAATTAATTCCTTCCACTATGTACTGTTAAGTGTGGAAATAATTAATCCCGTCCACTATATACTGTTACCAAGTGTGGAAATAATTAATCACGTCCACTATGTACTGTTATCAAGTGTAGAAATAATGAATCCCATCCACTATGTGCTGTTATCAAGTGTGGAAATAATTAATCACATCCACTATGTACTGTTATCAAGTGTGATTGATTGATTGATTGATTGATTTAGGAATCGACATCACAGCATTCGGGGCATTCCCATAAGTGCTCCGTCCCCATCCTCAGCAGCCAGCAAAGAGTTCCAACACTAATAGTACCAGTAGCAATCTGATTATAAGTCCGTCTCGCCTTTCCTCTGAGCGTTGAGCGTTTGCCAGATCCATTCGTCACTCCTCATTGTCTCATTCTTGCCAGACCATGGTATCAAGTGTAGAAATAATTAATCCCATCCACTATGTACTGTTATCAAGTGTGGAAATAATTAATCACGTCCACTATGCACTGTTATCAAGTGTAGAAATAATTAATCCCATCCACTATGTACTGTTATCAAGTGTGGAAATAATACATCCTGTCCACTTTACTATTATCAAGTATGGAAATAATACATCCTGTCCACTCTTACACTAGTAAAAGGGAAAGCTAATCCATGCAGAAAAACTTGCCAGTACAATAGAAGTAGCAGCTTGTGTGTGGACTAGGGATTGAGCTCAAAGGGAGCGAATGTCAACACACACACACACGCACGCACGCACGCACACACACACACACACACACACACACATACATTAATTACGCAGAATGTTCCCATAGTGTTTGTATTCACAAGTCTGAATCCTCTGTTAAGTTTTTGCAGTGAGGGACCAACTCTCACACCCATATAACAACTCTTACACGAATATAACAACTCTCACACCCATATAACAACTCTCACACCCATATAACAACTCTCACACCTATATAACAACTCTCTCACCCATATAACAACTCCCTCACACCCATATAACAACTCTTACACCCATATAACAACTCTCACACCCATATAACAACTCTCTCACACCCTTATAAAAACTCTCACACCCATATAACAACTGATTTGTATAATTTGATCTTGACATGAAGGCTGGTGTTGCCTTTTCCTTTAGGATTTGACATTATCATTTAGTGAATTACATTGCACTGTTTTGTCAAGCTTGTGACTCAGTAGATCCGAATTCGACAATCATATTTTCAGGTTTTTCCTTCCCTAGCCTTTGACTGTCCCCAGTCTAGCTAGTTAGTTAGGTAGTTACTCCAGTTCCAACTTCACAGCAACGGGTCGTCCCCATTATGATCCATTCCTGTGCCAGTGAATGTCACACAAAATGCTCCTCACTGCCCCATTGAAAAGTGGAACAGACAGGAGTCTCGAAAAAAAGCAACAGCCTGCACAAGTACACTGTGCACAATACCGCCACCAGAATGTCAACAAAAAAGTCCTCCATGAAAAATACAGCCACACATTACTGCATAAGGCACACCACTCAGTTCTGCGACAAAGCCGGCCGCCATTATTTTGAACATGCAGTTCATGCTACAAACAACCGCGGACAGATGTAAACGGTTAAGGCCTCTGGAGTGGTTATGCTCATGGCTACCGTTTGCATTCTCATTTTCCTCATATTGGACTGGACGTGTATCGTTCCGTCACCTGCTACTGAGTTGAGTGCGTGGCGCGACACTGAGCTGTGAATTTCCCCAATCTAGCTAGACTGCAGCAAGTTTGTACATCTCTTCGTCTGGCCCCTACCTGGTAACACACAGTGAACAATTCAGAACTACCAGCTGGTAATTGAAATTTTTTGTCTGTCCCCAGGGCTGTCTGCCACTTGTTTTGATGTTTGATGTGAAGGAGAGCATTGAGCTAGATCAAAGTAAGTATTCTATGCTTCCATCCTGTACTTTTGATTGTGATCCACCAAATACTGTGCCCTTACATATGTATATATATATATATATATATATATATATATATATATATATATATATATATATATATATATATATATATATATATATATATATATATATATATAACTGCGCGTAATTGCATACGTTGAACATGATCATGTCATAGACATGTGATAAGTACTGACCAATGAATAAAAGAGCATGTACTTATCGTCCCATGATGCTATGGTTCTGTTTCTGACCGTTGAGAAAATGGCCGGGTTGATCCAAAATCCATCCAAAGAAGCTCAAAGAGCGGTCATTCAGTTTCTTTCATTTGAAGGATGTCAACCAGTGGACATTTGTTGAAGAATGCAGGCAGCATAGGTAACAAATGTGTGTCGAAGACAACAGTGACAGATGGCATGAATGTTTCGGAAAGGACGTCAGTTCACGACAGATCTTCGACGGCCAGGTCAAGCGCATATTGTTGCAACAGAAAAAACCATCGTCAAAATTGATCCAGCAGCACAGATGAACCATTGTCAAAGCTTACATTCGCTGGCGACAGAATTTGATGTGTCAATTGGGACAATTCAAAAGATCGTTCAAAAGGAACTGCAATATCGGAAGGTGTGTTCACAGTGGGTATCACGGATGTTGACCAACCACCAAAAAGAGGAACGCATGGGATGGTGTTTGAACCACTTGCTGCATTATAAAGTAGAGGGTGATGCATTTCTCTTCCACATAGTGGCAGGTGATGAATCATGGTGTCACCACTTTGAGCCGAGCAGCAAAGGAGAGAGCATGCAATGGAAGCATGCTGGATCACCAAAAGTCAAAAAATTCAAGTTACAGGTTTCCGCAGGTAAGGTTATGCTGAGCGCATTTTTTAACCATGAAGGGCTATTGTTGGCCGACTTTAAAGAACCTGATGTCAACTCTACCCACTACTTGCAAACACTAGACAAGCTGCAAAAAGCCATCAAGAATAAACGACCTGGCATGCTTTCTCGCTGTGTGATTTTGTTGCATGATAATGCTCGTCCGCATGTCGCAAAGATTGTGTAGGAAGCATTAGCAAGGAAGAAGTGGGAAATTCTGCAACATCCAGCCTCTAGTTCTGATTTGTCACCATGTGATTTTCATTTGTTCGGACTTCTAATAAAAGCTCTCAAAGGGCAACGATTTCGCACAGATGCAGCCGTAATGAACGCGGTAAACACTTGGTTCAGTGAGCAACCACAATCCTTTTTTGCGGACAGCATTCGCCACCTACCTAAGCAATGGGAAGCTTGCCTGAATGCCTACGGTGACTTCTTCTGACCAACCCATGGTGCATAATTCATTAAAAATGAATGCTTTGTTTAATTCTACCACATCTGTTAATGTTTCTTTCATGCTTTTGTAATAAAGCCATTGGAACGGGTTTCAAATGAACGTCCTAATATATATAAACATGTACACACATACATGTACGCACGCCCGCAAACACATGGGGGATAAATATAAAGTACCTGGAATTTTATTATACAGTGTATAGAAGAGTATGGACAACCGAAAAACTTATTTCATGACACAAACTGGCTCTTAAGCAATATCTGTTGTAGGAGTCTTGAGGATTGAGCAGTTTGGGTATGTGCAATAGCAATTACAAAAGAACTGTCCCATCATATTGCATCATAAAAGAACAAGGTGTTATTGGGTTTTTTTAGTCAGAGGGTGTAAAACCTTATGAAATATACAAGAAGAAAGATGGTTCAGTTGACAGTTGGTTTAGTCAGGGGAAAGCATTTGAATGGGTAGAAACATTTCAAAGTGGAAGACAAAACACAACGTATTCAGGAATCTGCTGGGAAAGTTATGATGATCATCTTTTGGGATATCAAGTGCCCTTTAATGGTGCACTTCCAGGAAAGGGTTGAAACTGAATAGTGCTTGATACAGTGATATGCTTGATGCAGTGATTTGCTTGATGCAGTAATATGCTTGATACGGTGATATGCTCAATGTGGTGATATGCTTGATACAGTGATATGCTTGATATGGTGATATGCTTGATACAGTGATATGCTTGATACGGTGATGTGCTTGATATGGTGATAATCTCGATACAGTTATGCTTGATACAGTGATATGCTTGATACAGTTGATATGCTTGATACAGTGATATGCTTGATACAGTGATATGCTTGATACTGTGATAATCTCGATACAGTTATGCTTGATACAGTGATATGCTTGATACAGTGATATGCTTGATGCAGTGATATGCTTGATACAGTGATATGCTTGATTCTGTGATAATCTCGATACAGATATGCTTGATACAGTGATATGCTTGATACGGTGATATGCTTGATACTGTGATATGCTTGATACTGTGATAATCTGGATACAGTTATGCTTGATACAGTGATATGCTTGATACAGTGATATGCTTGATACGGTGATATGCTTGATACTGTGATAATCTCGATACAGTTATGCTTGATACAGTGATATGCTTGATATGGTGATATGCTTGATGCAGTGATATGCTTGATACGGTGATATGCTTGATGCAGTGATTTGCTTGATGCAGTGATATGCTTGATATGGTGATATGCTTGATATGGTGATATGCTTGATACTGTGATAATCTCGATACAGTTATGCTTGATACAGTGATATGCTTGATATGGTGATGTGCTTGATGCAGTGATATGCTTGATACGGTGATATGCTTGATATGGTGATATGCTTGATACAGTGAGATGCTTGATATGGTGATATGCTTGATACAGTTGATATGCTCGATACTATGATATGCTCGATACGGTGATATGCTTCATACAGTGACATGGCTTCATACAGTTGATATGCCAGTAAATAAATTTAAGCCCACAGTCACAATCGAAAGCACTATTGTTAACTGATTCGGTGGTGAAGGATAATATATCATCAAATGTGACCTCCCATTTTGACAGGAGGATGATATACAACCATACTAGGGTCACTGTGTATCCGCAATGAATTGAAATTTACATTATAATCCTTGTTCATTTGATTGTGTACTATGTTTGATTCAAACCTACTCTTTTGTTTGGCACTGAATCAGTTAAAATGTTATTCATAACATTCTTGTTCTTATATATATAATCATCATCATTCAGTGCCTTGCTGGTTGGTGTTGGCGATCATACCCCTCCACAAATTACGATTTCTGACGTCATGGATCAATTCGTGTGTTGACTCCCTTCCATGCCATGATACAAGACTGTCAATAATCTTTTCACGCTGTCTTCCTCTGTCTCTCTTTCTGCAAATCTTTCTGATTGTCACAACATGTTCCAGTTTTTGTCTTCTCATATACATAAGTTGGACACACTGACCTCTGAGATACGTAACCAAGAGTGACACACACCTCTCTCAAAAGAGGAACAAAGAAGTAGAAGAATGTATTGTTTCTAGTTGTAATTGAGAAAGGTGAAAAGTATCTTTGAAAATGTGGGCGTGCCTGTACATCTTTCACTAATTCCATTTGACATTTTCCATGTGAGATGTTTTGATTGCAGACAAGTAATTTCTTGTGGTCCTGTTTCTCTAGACAGGGTATCTCAGCTGATGGAGATGTTGGATGTGTACATCAGCGTCAAGCCAAAGCCCAAACAACCAAGCAAAGTATGTTTACACTTGTTTCATTTCTTAATTTTCTTAATGTACGGAAACATTCCAACTTTCTAGCTTCTTCTTTTTTTTTTCACTCACTTAGAACTCAAACATAGCCCATACACACTACACCTAGTAGTGCTGGACTGAATTTTGCGTGTGGATTCGCTTTCTCTATTGACAGTGTCCCTCACCATCAGGCGAAGGCGAACCCACTCCAACGTCAGAGGTGCCTGTAATTTACGCCCTCAAGTCAAGGACGATAGCGTAACATTTTACTCCAACTGTCCAGTGTAGGAGTTGAACCCTTTACCTCGGCATCAGCACACCTGATGGTTAAGAACATGTGTTCTTATCCATTCTGGCATGCTGACCTACTAGCTTCTTATTATTCTTTCTTTGATGATTGCATGGTTAGGCAAGTTCTTACGACAAGCTTAGCCATTTCTTTGAAGTTCCCATTTAGTTCCATATATCTTGGAGTTAAATGTTTTATATATATATCCCAGCCTAAAATGACGAGCTTAGCCATTGGGTACCAGGAAATGTCTTGGAAAGGAAAGGAGACTGTGATACTGACAATGTCACTCGCTCAACGCCGTTTGGTCCATTAAAATATGGGTCTAGAACCATATGCATAGTGTGCCTTAAGTGTGTACAAGGGATCTTTATATAGTGCTGTTTATAAACCTATTGCTCCCATACTGGCTCTGAGACGAATGGGTTACTAATGCAGTTTGTAATCCCGCATGCTGTGTCCGAAACACATCTATTATCACAACACCATCATCACTTCACCACAATCACCATTCATCAATATCATCACAATTACTATCATTTCTTCTTTCTTCCGCTTGAAATTTGTCTATATCTGCAGCGTTGTCTATCGTTATATCATCGTCATCATCTCTTGTTCTTCCTCTCATTCTATCCAGATTTTCAACGGCCCCTTGCATATCACATAAAGGCTGGGAAGCCAGTGTTTTGGGGCACACATTTCCAAGTGCCCCTCATATATCACATAAAGCCTGGAAAGGCAGTGTGTGAGGCACATATTTCCATGTGTTCTTGGTTTATAATGGGAAAACTTCTATCGAACATTTTGTTTCATTATCATAGATTTTGAAGTATCTTTCACTACCATTTTGTTGGAGGCAGCATAGATGTGGCTTCTGAGGTGAATGTTGCAAAAACCTTTGACTGCCAAAGTAACTAAAATCAATTGCCTGGAAGATACTAATGCTAGTAGAACATTGTAGATGACTGTAAGAAAGAGACAATGTTATTTGGTCATGTAATGAGAAAAGCACTGGAAAACATTGTGACAACTGGAAAGATCAGTAGTAGTAAAGACATTGGCAAATGTTGTGACAACTGGGAAGATCTGCAGTAGAAGACTGAGGCAGACAGAGAGAAATTATGCTGGATGGTCTAGGTCGATGGCATGGAGGAATGTTATTAACAGAATGGATTCAGGAGGTCAGATGGCAGAATGGATAAGAACATGTGTTCTTAAACATCCTATGTGCTAATGCCTAGATAAGGGGTTCAGAACCATACACTTGGACTAAAATGTGGACTTCTTGCCCTTGACTTGGACAAAAATTAAAGTACTTCAGAAGTAGGAGTGGGTTTGCCTTATAGCAATGGACACTGGTAATAGGGAAAGCTAATCCACATGCAAAATTCAGTTCTGTGCGACTAGAAGTAGTGTGTGTGGACTATACTTGAGTTCAAAGCGAGCGGCCCCCCACCCCAAGATGGATCCAGGGCACCAAGGACTGAGATCTGTGGAGAGACATGAACGCCTGTGCCACTGGGCAGGGCACAGGATGATGATTTTCAAGCATTCATGATGGATTAACTTCTACTGAGCATTTTGTTTCATTTTGTGCTGATTATAAATTTGAAATTATCACATTTATGACAACTTATAGCAATATCATTTTGGAAAGCTTGGAAGTAAATTAGCCCACAATCTTTAGCACTAAATTAACACCCAGAGAGAGAAATCTGGCACCTTTCAGAGATATGTTATCTGGCGTCTTCTCTCAGTCTGTGATTGTAAAAAGTATTGAGCGGAATGCAGCCAACATGTACCTGACGAGAGAGATTCTGCTGGGCTTCAAGCCCGATGCCAACACCGTGTCCCACAATTCCAGCCTCCTGAAGGGGAACTTGACCCCACCTGGGCCCACAGCATTGTCCTTGACCAGTCTAGGTGAGCTGAAATTTATGTTGTTTGTTGTCAACACATTTGGCTGATTTGTTTTTCTCAAATTTAGGAATCTTGTTTCCATTCCACCATCATCTTTATCTTCCACCTTTGCCATCAAGCGTTGTGGAGAGAAATAGTTGTTCCATCATGTGTACTGCCCATAATACAACATATCTAGGCAAACTTTCTGGCCTAGAGAGATGACAGTGGAAGATAAACTTCATGGACCACTGAGTGAAATAAAAAAGACAATTAAATTTATATAAGAGACAACATTGCAGTTAAGACATATTTCAAGCGAATGAAAGAAGAAGAAAAATCTGATGTGTGACATTGGATAGTGTCATTCCGTGCGATTGTAGTGTCTTTGATGTCATTAATCCATTTTCTCCTGGGGCATCCTCTTGCTCTCTTTTCATATCTTCTTTGGTGTAGCATCACTGATGGTAACATATCAGTTAATAGCATCATTTTTTACTCGGAGGTGGAGGAAGTCACAGCGGCATTTTGCTGGCTAGCACATGCATGTCGTGATTGTAATGGACTCACAGCATATGATGAGAAAGGTGAAGGATAGTCATACATTGGGCAGACTGGCAGACTTCAATTCAATAATCAACAATAAAAATTGTATTAACATAGACACAAATAATAGATTGCACGATGTATTGCCTGGCATATATTGCTGCATAAATGTTAGATTTTCCCTCCATGACATGCTGGTGTGGTGGGAAACGAGCAGGTGGACAGATTGGCTGGGTCTGCATCGCTTGGCGGGGAATGGTGCACAAGGCAGACGTGGTTGGGATTGTATTTATAGTGCACAATGCAGACGTGGTTGGGACTGTATTTATAGTGCACAAGGCAGACGTGGTTGGGATTGTATTTATAGTGCACAAGGCAGACGTGGTTGGGACTGTATTTATAGTGCACAAGAAGAGATCATCACAGTGGGAGAGAATCGTGATGCAGAATGTCTGGTCAACTCTCAGCACTCTGAGGAAAGGCCAGACGGACACATAATCAGACTGCTACTGCTATCATTATTATTGAGACTCTTTGCTGGCTGTTGAATATGATGGAGTACATATGGGAAAAAGTCCTAAGTACTGAGATGTCAGTTCTGAACTCAACTCATCTCAACTCACTTGGTCTCAGATAAAGTTTGCAGCTCTTCTCAGGCATCTCATCTTGCAAGTGTTTATTTTGCGTTGTGTGTGATTTGGATAATGTCCATGTTTATGACGTATGGGGATATGGATTGTTTAAAAAATAGCAAGTTCCAGAGCAGGAACTTGCTGTGGGTATGTGAAGTGTTAGCACCATCACATTTTTGTAGTTCACAGAGGTGTAGGTGGTCAGTCTTTCCATCCTGTAGCAAGCCACGAGAACTGGCTTCGAACCCTTGTCTGACTGTGCTCATGTCATTGTCAACATAACATCCTGACTGTTACATCAACGCACCTACCATGGTTTTCTAACATTGATTTTTACCATGACATTTCCTTTAGTAAATCGGGGACATTTTCTTTAGTAAATCTGGGATATTTTCTTTAGTAAATCTGTGAAATTTTCTTTAGTAAATCTGGGACATTTTCTTTAGTAAATCTGGGAAATTTTCTTTAGTAAATCTGGGATATTTTCTTTAGTAAATCTGGGACATTTTCTTTAGTAAATCTGGGAAATTTTCTTTAGTAAATCTGGGATATTTTTTTTAGTAAATCTTGGATATTTTCTTTAGTAAATCTGGGACATTTTCTTTAGTAAATCTGGGATATTTTCTTTAGTAAATCTGGGAAATTTTCTTTAGTAAATCTAGGAAATTTTGTTTCTGCTGCTTCTGCTACCAGTCATCACCCATTGGAGCATAGGCCCTCAGCCAACTAACAGCCTGCCCTTTGTGGAGTTGTTCTGGTTGGAGTTTGCAGCCAAAGTTTTTCTACGGGATGAGGTGGCCTGTATCTTGCCAACCCTCCTTAGTTGCCTCTTATGTCATGCATGGTAGGTTACAATGTTACTATTCTTGGCTTCCCTTATGGGACCGGGTAACACATGGGTGCATCGGACATATTTTACGAATAAATGATTTTACTATTAAATGTATTTAGTTGACCTCAGAAGCTGGAGTGGGTTCAGTTCATCTGATGGCTGTGGACACTGGTAATAGGGAAAGCTGGCCCACACTCAAAAATCTGCCCACTGTGAACTACGCTCGAGTTCAGAGCAAGCAAACAAAATAAATGTGTATAGTTCATTTGTATTGCATTTTATTTTTTGCAGTAATGTCCTGTTCAACCTTTGTGGGTTGTAGTTGGGATGTGGGCTATAATTGGGATGCGGGTTATAATTGGGATGCGGGTTATAATTGGGATGTGGGTGTATGTTGTTTTTGTCAGATAAACAAGATAAAATCACAGCTTTACAGAACACAATTATGGAAAACACAGGACGTTTGCGGCGATTAGCCTTCATCAGTAAACAAATACATACACAAAACACAAACATGTAATCACAGGGGAGACACTACAGTGACTACATTAAGGCATAAGAACGGGATGAGAAGAATTAAAAAGAGAACAATGAAGGGAAAATGAAAAAATGAGAGAGAAAAATGTAGTACTTGTCTCAGATTCCCAGGCACTATACTGTCAGATAGATGAGTTTATTTTGTGTTCTACTTTTGTATTTCCATATTGTGCTGTCTGTCTGTCTTTCTGTCTTTATTCCTGCCATTTCTATCTATATCTACAGCTTTTCAATAAGTAATAATTGATTAGTACAGGGTGTATTTTTAATGACTATGGGGATTTTGAAAATATTGCTGTTCCAAGTTTTGTATTTACCTTTTATGTTGCATGAACTCCACAGAGGGTTAATACAAAACTTGGAACCGCAATATTTTCAAAAACCCCACAGTCATTAAAAATACACCCTGTATTTTACTTTGCCATATTGATTGAGAAGCTGTAGTAACACAGTGGCTAGCACACTTGCCTACCTGCCCACCTGCCCTGTGGCCATGTGTTCAAATCCCCATTAAAAATTAGCATGGGCTGCCTGGTCACCCAGCCTAAATGGGTACCTGGAAATGTTGTAGGGAGTCATGGTGGCCCCCCTCTTTCATCAAGGTCTTAAAACAAAAACAACAAGCATTTGGCTTATATGTTGATGCTCAAGTTATACTTTGTGTGATGTGTGTTTTTATGCCAGGTCGTAAAAAACACAACAAGCACTTGGGTGATACATTGACACTCAAGTTATACCTTGTTTGATGTGTATTTTTATGCCAGGTTTACTTAGCCCTGGCATGCTGAATGTCAGCACTGCCAACTTCTTGTTAAATGGTCAGTCTAGCACGTCCAGCATCAACCCCTCCAACTGCCAGTCCAGCCCCGTCATCAGCCCCAACCATTGGCTAGCCCAGAACTCCATGCCAGGTCAGTATCACTCTTATTTTGTCTGAATTTATGAGGCTATTGAAGCCTATGTGTCTACATAGCTTCTCTTTGTTGGAAGAAGTGGTTTTGTAGCCAAATGGCAAGGTCTCTTAAGTTAGGCAAGTCAATAGGTGGTGCCCAGACAGAGAAATATCAATTGGGGAACCCTTTGATTCCACTAAGACAGTTCATAAATAAACACAAATGTATTGTTTGGCACTTGTAAAAGTAGAGAAAAGAAGCAGGGATTATAGGATGCACTAGACAACATAAATATTGAAAGCTATAGTTACCAACCATGCTTCAAACCTGTCACCTCTAAATGAGGACAGCGTCTCGCTGTAGAAACACAAACCTGTTGCCTTGCAGATTGACTGGGAGACACCAAAGGTTAGTTATGATGAACCAAACTGTCTGTTGAATTATAGTGCTCGAACCCAGAGATCTGACAAAAGTGTAGCAAAATTATAATTTGTTGCAACTTCATTAGGACATATATACGACCTTCCTGTGTTTGTGTGCATTAGGTTGTTCTATTTGTCCTTAAGTGGAGCTCTGTAGATTTTTTTTATATGGATACAAGTGGGTATGTTAGCAGAGTTGATAGGGAACTGGACTGATAATGTCATGAGCATGATGGAACTATGGTCTGCTAAGGCTGGCCATTTATTCTTCCGTCCAATCAGGCCTACAAAATGTGATGTCCTTATTCCATCACAGACTCAGCAGATAACTGCTTTGGGACACATTAAAACTCTTTTTTTTATTGTATGGGACACCGTCTGGGTAATATATGAGTATGAGTTAAGGAACAAGAAACTTTATTATCGATTAGAGTGGCAGTAACTGGGACACTGTCTAGATAAGGCAAATATTCTAAACACTACCTATGAAGGAATGCTTGTTGAAGAGACAGTAACAGATAAAACATGTTTAAGTATACGTGAATGTGGGTTTAAGTATGGGTCTGGCCAGGAAAAACAAATGAGAACAAGAGGAAGATGTGTATACAACCAGAATGCTACTGGAATGTTGCAGGAGTCTGAGCTTCTGTGAGTTTGCCTGGTATGCTGTGATGTTGATTCTGAAATCAGTCAAGCCACGTTGTAGCTTTTGCTGTTGTTAAGAACAGTCATATCAGGCTTCTCACACATGTAAAAGCTGTTGAAAGCAAGGATTGATGATGTCCCAGTAGACATTCTTCTTCATCTTTTGTGATTGAGAATGCAAGTGGAGGATAGGCCCACAATCACTCATGCTAAGCCTTTTGTAGGCCATTTCGTGGTTGGTTGATGTTGGGTGTTATTTTTCTACAGTGTAAGACCAACACTGACCAACCCTCCTTAGTTGCCTTTTACAACCTCTACAGGTCTTCAGTGTAACGTTTTTGTACTACTCCCTTTGGGGTGTTGGTAACACACTGGCGCCCAGCAGACATGACAAAACACTAATTCTGAGCATGCTCATGAACTCTCCACACAGGGTGTGCAAGATATGGATGCTGACTGACAACCATCATCATTTAAAATTACTATGACTCTCTTGAAATCTCACAGCATGTAAAATTGCAGTCCTCAGCAGGCTTCATTACAGTGGATTATATAGCCCATCCTCTCTTGTTAATAAACAAACAACAAACAAACATGTATTGTATGACACCCTTATAAGTAGAAGACAGTCATAGAGACCAGAGGACGCACTAGACAACATGAACATTTAAGGCTAAAGTTACTGACCGGGATTCATACCTGCACCTCCAAATGACGATGGCGTCTTGCTGCAGGAACAACTGTACTTGATACATAACCAACTGGACACCCTTATAATAGGTGTCTTCATTAGCCAGATCTATCATCCACATGAACCCACAACTATGGAATATGGCCAGAATTAAAATATAAGCATTCTTCGTTAGCCAGACTTGTCTATCTTCAGGATGCTATAGATGCGTAGTGGCTAGTGCACATGCCTGCAAAGACTATGGTCAAGGTTCAATCCCCATCAGAAGCAGGATTATGTTTGTCTGACCAGTGTAGCTCAGGGATTGACCCAGCCTAATAAAAATGGGCACTTGACAATTTTCATATTTAAAAACGAGACAAAATAAAGATTCTTAAACAGTAGAGTCTGCAATGATATGACGGTGACCCTTGAACCTAATGAATCCACTTGATCCTTTCATTTTTTGTTCTGCTCTGTGAACGCTAATAAATGTATGACTCCAGTAACTTTCACTGTCTGGCCTTTCAGTTTCCCCAGCCATTTACAGTCCTCTCATGGTGGTCACACCTGCCACGGCAGTCACCCCTCTGGATGTACTCAGCCCTAACCGGGGCACCAATGGATTCCGCCATGACTTCAGCAACAGTGCATTTATTAGGGTGCCCTCTGCCCTGGAACCAGGTAAGTCTGATTCAACTCTGTCCCAGGTGGCTGTTGCTTCTACTCTCTATTACAGATGTTTTAACTCTTGTCTTTTCCAGCAGTTTTAACTCTTTTCTACTCCGGCAGTTATTTTAACTCTGTCTCTTACAGCAGTTATTTAACTCTTTATAATACAGCAGTTATTTTAACTCCTATTCCAGCAGTTATTTTAACCCTTTCTATTACAGCAGTTTTAACTCCTTCTATTCCAAACATTTGTATTTCAACTGTTTATAGCTCCAAGCATTGTTTTTTTTTTAAATCTTTCTAATCCAAAGTTATTTTAGATATTTTCCAAACATTCTTTTAAAAACTTTCTATTCCGAGTAGTTATTTTAAATGTTTCAATGCCAAACATTATGTTAAATGTTTCTATTCCAGACATTATTTTAAATATTTCTATTCCAAAAGTCTTTTTTTTTAAACTGTGTTCCAGACAGTTATTTTAAATCTGTCTATGCCAAACATTATTTTAAATCTTTTTCAATGCTAAACATTATTTTAAATCTTTCAAGACAACCCATGTTTATCAACATGGCACATGATGATGATGACAAACACCTCTTACCTTACTTATAAATATAAAACAAATGTTGTACAGTGTGAGCATACATTATACCTCTTGAGCTCGCGGTCCACTTGTGTCTAAAAGACACAACGAGTAAATCAAAAGAAATGAAAATCAGCATATTCAAGACAATAAACATCAAAGTATATGAGGCCCACACCAAAGCTCAGTGTAAAACTCTTATTAGAAGGGCAGAATGTCAAGACGGACTGCATGCCTAATATTTTACACTTTTAAAATAGTTTGTTCATTCATACATTCTCATCCTGACACGTAGAGTAAAGGAAAGATAAATACAATGATAATTTGAATATTTTGAATAGTTTGAAACAGAAAACCTTGCTAGGCACAATATTAATCAGTGTTCTTTACATTTCATCTACCAGTTATTTTACACTCGCCCGACAGGCCAGTAATCATGGGTTCAAATCTGCTTTCATCTCAACCCAGCCCAAAATGGCTACCAGGAAATATCTTGGGAAGTAAAGGCGGGCGGTGTGATACTGACCACATGACCCACCTGGAGCTGATTGGTCTCAACAGATATTGATGTAGCACTATAAGTCCAGTGTGCCTTAAGGCATGTAAAAAGGTCCTTGACTTACTGACCTACTTACCAGTCATTTTACTGAGAAATGGTTTTTGTTGTTGTCTACTCTAGGTCATAGCAGTAACAACAGCTGCTCGACCAGCCCCGCCCACTCGTCTTCAAATAGTCCCACCACCGTGGGTTTATGCAATACAGGCAGGTCAGTAATTGTTTTTTTGTTTTTGTTTTTGGGTGCTAGCTCGCTTTGAACTCAAGCGTAGTTTATGTACACTATTTTTAGCAGCACTGGACTGAAGTTGTGTGTGGGATTAACTTTCCCTATTACCATTGTCACTGGCCATCAGACGAATCCACTGACTACAGAGGTACTTTTAATTTACGTCCCCAAGTCAAGGACAAGAAGCCAACATTTTAGTCCAACTGCCCGGTGTAGGGGTCGAACCCCTTACCTCAACATCAGCACACCGAATGTTTAAGAACATGTGTTCTTATCCATTCGGCTGTGCTGACCCTACAAGTCAGTCATGAGAGCATTTGTGACTAGATGTAGTTTTGATCTCGTTTTAATCTAGTTGTAACCTAATTTTAGTCTAGTTTTGACTTTTAAAGGACATGATATTGTCCCTGTATTTTATGCAGGATGTTTGTCTCTCTGTTTGAGTTTTTACATACTGTTTATTTATAAAAGTTCCTTTTTTTAAAATAAAAGGTCCCTCTCTCCCACACTTATTTTGCCTTAGTTTACACTTTACCCAAACCCACTACATCACTTCCTGTCACCTGGCCTTCGGAGCTCAAGGCACCAAGTTTTATTTATGTGCCCTAAGATTCAAAGGTCTCCTTGACATCAGCTAAGGAATTTTTTTTTAAATTTCATGTAGTTGTATTAGTGTCTTTTTGTTTTTGTGTACTGATGAAGGCTTTCTAGTCGCAGTGTCTATTTGGCCACTTATGCTTGTGTTCTTATAAAGCTGCCCAATTCCATTTGACGTGTTTGTTGATTTACTCATTCTATACACATTACAGTGGTGTACCAAATGTACACCTGCCTTACTCTGAAAGTTGTGGGTTCATGAGTGCAATTTTCTCATCACTGGAGCTACGGAGTTAGTGCTTTGTGCGCCACTTCTGGCAGGGCACCCTGTAGAAAGAGACCGAGCCATATGGGATAAAACCTGGTGCTATGAAGTCAACCCTCTTGCCTTTTAAACCTTGTATGTTAAAATTAGTTGCATATTCTTTGCAGGACATAGCAGTCAACCCCAGCATTGTTTGGCTGTTAGTGATTCCTGGGCAAGTTTATGTTCATTAGTTTGCCATTGCTTTATGAACGACCGACACCCATATCATTTCATAAAAAACCAACACAAGGTGGTCTGCTGCCAAATTGCCTGCAGCTGTGTTTCAAACACAGTGTGGAGAATTAAAACTGTGTCCGTAACTCCTTCGCCATGGAGACGGCATTTATGTACATTTGTTAAAAAAAAGATATTGAACCATCCCATTTGATCTCCCTCACAGCTGACCTGGCCAGTTTGCAGAAGTCAAGGACGCTGGGAGAGGCCCTGTCTCACGAAGCTGCCACACACTTGTTGACAGGGCCCATGCACCATCACCACCATCACCAACACCAACATCAACACCTGCACCAGACACATCAGCTGCCGCAGCACCAGCACCCACTTCATCATCATCACTCCCAGCATTCCCTGGATGTCCTTGGGTTGAGTAAAACATCTTCACTGACACAGCTAAGCACTTTAGCCCAGTGCTCATCACCGACACCCTTATTTAATGGAATCACCCATTCTCATGGGCATTTGATGTAAGTTCCACCTGTTTAATGGAAATCAAATAATCTAATGGACATCTGTTACAAATTCCACTTGTTTAATGGAAATTACCCATTGTTGTGGACATTTGTTTGTTTCATCTGTTTAATGGAATCAAATAATCTAATGGACATCTAAGTTCCACATATTGAGTGGAATAACCCATTTTTATGGACATTTAAGTTTCATCTTTTTAATGGAATCAAATGTACATCTAAGTTCCACATGTTTATTGGAATAACTCATTGTTATGGACATTTGTTTGTTTCATCTGTTAAATGGAATCAAATAATCTAATGGACATCTAAGTTCCACATGTTTAGTGGAATAACCCTTTGTTATAGACATTTAAGTTTCAAGTGTTTCATTGAATCAAATAATCTAATGGACATCTGTTATAAGTTCCACATGTTTAGTGGAATAATTCAGTGTTATGGACATTTTAGTTCCACCGGTTTAACTGAAGTGTGCCATCTTCACAGTCACAGTTGACAACACTGTACCTCTTAACTGTACTCTCTGACAGATCACTGCTCGTCCATCTATCTGTTGATGATGTCTTATCATGTTATCTTCCCATATGTATCACTCTTATGTGTACACTGAATCATCCTGGTCTTATATGCTGGGTAGAGATTCAAACCTGCTGCAATCCAGATCCATCCATCCATCATGTGCCATGCTGGTAAGTGTGGGCGGTCATGTTCTGCCATCTCATTCGATCAACAGAGTCGTGGATCAGTTCCGTGTTTCTGTCTCGACCATGCCACAAGGCCAAGCCATCCAGATACTTGTTTCTAGGTCTTCCCCTTGGTCTGTTCCCCTCGATCTTACCAGTTGTCACCAAGTTCTCCAAATCATTTCTTCTCATAACATGCCCAAAAAATTGTGACTGTCTACGTCTAATGTTTCTGATCAGTTTACGATCTTCATTTGTTTCTTGAAGGACTTCTTCATTGGTCTTTCTGGCTGTCCATGGTATTCTTTGCATTTTCCTCAGAAACCACATTTCTACAGCCATCAGATGTTTTTTCAGCCTGGCTGCTCATTGTCCAAGCTTCACATCCATATAAAAGTACAGGTTCTATGTAGCATCTCAACACTCTTTTTCTCGTTTCAATTGACATCTTTTTATTGGTCAGTATGTTTTTCATCTTGCTAAAGGCTACTTTTGCAATGGCGATTCTTGTTCTAATCTCTTCAAGGTATCTCCCATCAGATGTTATTACTGTTCCGAGATAATTGTACCTATTCACTTGTTGAAGAATATTCCCATTTACTTGTATATTACACTGTGGTATTTCGTTCTTCCTAGTGACGACCATAATCTGTGTCTTTTTACAATTTAATTCTAACCCTCGTTGTTCACTGTGTGTAACAACCGCATCTACTAAATTTTGCAGGTCCTGTTCATTGTCTGCAATCAAGACTGTATCATCTGCATATCTAATGTTATTGATGCATCGTACCCCAATGTTGATTCCTTCCATATTTTCAATATTTCTGAAAATATTTTCACTGTACAGGGAAAACAGATCTGGAGACATTACACATCCCTGTCTCACACCTCTCTTAATAGGCTGATATTGGCTCACTTCATTATCAACTCTTATGGCAGCTTATTGTTTCCAATATATGTTTTTTACAAGTCTAAGGTCTTTCCCATCAATTTGTAGATCTTCAAGCATCCTTATCATGTTGACATGTCTCACTTTATCAAAAGCCTTTGTGTAGTCAATAAAGCAAAGGTGTAGATCTTTGTTTACTTCTATAGAATGTTCGATTACGGTTCTCAGTATATACACAGCATTTACTGTACCCTTGCCTACTACAAACCCACATTGTTCTTCTCCTATTTCAGGTTGTATTTTCCTCCTAACTCTTTGCATGATAATTCTTAGCAAAATCTTCGTGATGTGACTCATTATACTAATTGTTCGATGTTGATCACTGTCAGAGTCCCAAAAGGGTACGATGATGCAGTGACATCGTTACGCCCGCCAGGCGACTTAGCTCCCAGCAGGGAGGCAGCAACTTCGTTACGCCGCCAGGCGAGTGGTAGTAACCGGCCTGCAAGATTGCTGGCTGACGAACGACCAGCGGTCAGGCCTGGACGACGCTAACCGCACGCATGCCTCGTGAAGCCACCTGAGGTGGGAGGCCAGTGGCGAACTAGCGGGAGACAGCTCTGGGACACGGACTTGGACGGACGCAAGAATAGAGAGAAAGGCGTTGTATGGTTTCTGTACTGAAAGTCGAGTGTCTGGACATCTTGAGTGAGACTTGTGAGCTGTATGTAAATGTATTGAAGTATCGAGTATATATTGTTGTGATCCTCGTTCTGTATTTGATATGTGAATAAATCCATAGAACGGTGTGTCGTTGAGTCTTACGTCAAATCACGTTGTACTTGTACTGTCTCACACTGTTAGGTTAGCGAGCCGAGTTTAAGACCCTGACAAGTGTGGACGTGGTGGCACTCGTCCGGCTTTAAAATGAACGTGTTTATGTGATTAACGATTTAAAACTAGAGTTTGTGTACTTATAATTTTTGTCAAACTTTATAGTACATGTAAATGTGATCGTGGAAGGCTCATTTTGATTTATTACTACATTATCTAAACATGTGTAAGACTATTTGTAAACGTACAGTGCATACATATTGTTTGTTCTTGTAAGCGTGCAAAACATTTGTGATTTGTAAACTTGTCACCGTTTTGACCTTGTCGACATTGTGATCTAGTCGCCATTTTGACCTTGTCGCCATCTTGTAAACTTGATGTCTATGTCCTTACTGAATGTCATCTTGATGTAAGTGATGTGTCATCAATGTTGTAGAGTGTTGAGATACATGTAGATTGTCTTTGTGAATTGAGTTGTCGGAAGCAAAAAGTTTGGAAAGAAAGTGACTTGTGTTTTGAAAAAAAAATTGTTGACGGACAAACTTACGACATACAATTACACTCAACGCCATACAAACCTAATCAACACTTAGTGACAAGCAGGCACACACCAACAAATAGACGCTAATTCATTTTCCTCCAAAAACAAAGTAGGTTTTTCCGTACCATCCGAAACCTTGCCGTAGAGGTCATTTGTGTTTTCGAAGTAACGACCCTACAGTTCCTAGCCCGATTTCCAACCATTCTTCACCGCATCCAGGGCACTTGAGTATATTTTTCTTTTTCTATACTTTAAGGATGCAATTTGAGGCACGTGTTGTCAATAGAAATCAATTGTAAATTGTTTATTACTAACCACTTATACCATATTTTGTGTGGCTGGTATTTCATTGACATTTTTCATCATGTCGTCATTATTTGATTTCATTGATATGGGGATAAAATTACATTTAACAGGTGATGAATTGACAAAATGGAGTGAGAATAAATACCCTGAATACCTACTAGTACAGGAGAAAGCTGCTGAACGTGATGAAAGAGCAGCTGAAAGAGCATTAAAGCAGACAGAGATGGCTGCCAAGCAAGTAGAGGCAGAAACAGCCTTAAAACATGCAGAAGCTGAATGGGCCGCCAAGCAAATAGAGGCAGAAACAGCCTTAAAGCAAGCTGAGATAGATAGTGAATTAAAGAAGGCAGAAATAGCAGCTCAGAGTAAGAGAGAAGAACTGGAATTACAGTTGAAAATTAAACAACTTGACACTGAGACTGCGATTAACAAAGAGTCTAAGAAATCTGAGAGACTGGAGAAAGAAAACCAGTACAAGAAATATCAAGGTATTGTACGTAATTATACCTCGGGTGACTGCATCGCAGCCTTTACCCAAAATTTTGAAATGTTAATGGAACATTACCAGGTTCCACTGTCTGAATGGAATATTGTTTATATGAGGAGTTTATCAGGGGAACCTCTTAAAGTCATTGAAACCATCCCCAAAGACCTCAGAAAAGATTACCATTATCTGAAATCTAAGATTTTGGCACATTTTATGTTAGACGAGGCAGGTTACAGAGAACAATTCAGTAAGTTGAGCCCAAAACCGACTCAAACGTTCTCTGATTACCTCTGCTTAGTCCGAGATATATTCACCAAATGGACTTCAGCAGCTAAAATTGACAAAAATTATCAGAGACTAGAAGATCTCATCATTCGAGATAAAATTATTTCATCTATTCCATCAGCATTTTCAAAGTTTCTGCAAGAGAATGAATGCACTAGTGTGGATGAGATTGAGAGACGGGGTTCGACGTACTACACAGCCAACAAACATTGTTTTGCCACTGAAGCTACTGACATTAACTTTGTAGCAGCGGCTAACTATGACAAACCCTACAGTAGGCAGAAACCTCAAAGGCCTACCTCTGAGAAGTTTAAGCATTGTATTTATTGTAAATTTTCACATCATCAGAATGAAATGTGCGATAAACACCCAGAGTATCAGACTTACCTTCTAAACATTGTAAACAGACAAAATAATGAACGTAAATCTTTCAGAACTCTGCGTAAATGTTTCCTCTGTAAGGCCCACAGACACCATCGAAAAGATTGTAAAGGTAAACAAATGTACAACAAAGCAAATGCCGCCTTGTTTGATGGTTCGTCTTCAGATGAAGAACAGCCAGAGAAACATCCTGTGAACTCAGCACAGGCTTTTGACATATTTAGCGAAAATAAATGCTCTGTTTGTAACACCTTCTATGAAGATGGTATCTTAACATGCGGTCACGCCATCCCTATTGCCAATGAAGAAGCTAATTTGGTAGTAGATTCAAAAGGCAAGATAATCATCCATCACGGATATGTGAATGGCAAGTCAGCTACAGTCCTTTGTGACACAGGCAGTTCACTCATTGGTCTGAAGAGAACGTTCATAAGGCCTACAGACTATACAGGCAGGCACGTAACATGCAGAACATTCTCAGGCAATATTGAGAAATACCCATTAGCATGGGCATATATTGAAACACCTTTCCTCACTGGGAAAGTAAAGTGTGCTGCATTAACAAACCCAGTGTGTGATGTAATTATTGGAAATTTACCAGAGGTGAATGATAAACCTCATGACATAACATCTCTATGTATTGATGATACCATAACATCACCATCCAATGTCATCATTGAAAATGTCACACCACCTATTGATTGTATAGTAGCTAATGTAGCACTAAGTTCTCATGACATCATTGGTAACATTGTTCCATCACCATCTAATATCATTGAATGTGTGAACGCAGTAACTAGAGCTACTGCTAGAGTGCAAGATGAAAGTAATCAAACTGAGGCTATACAAATGCTTAGCCCAGAATCACTACCTACTAACACCATGAAGGAAACATTTGTAACAGCTCATAAAGCTGATCCTTCATTGTCAAAATACTTTAATCTGATCGGCCAAAAGCCAAAGGTAACAAAGAATGCAAAATGGCATTTTGCTATGAAAAATGATATACTCACCAGGTATTACACCAAAGGTGACAATACAACAGAGCAAACTGTTTTGCCAACAAATTATCGCAAGCAAGCCTTACATCTTGCTCACGATATACCTCTTGCAGGGCACATGGCATACGTTAAGACCAGATCAAGGTTATTGACACAGTTCCATTGGCCAAAATTTTGCAATGACATTAAAGAATATTGCAGAAGTTGTGACACCTGCCAGAAACTGGTAAAAAAAGGAAAAAACCCACAGGCAAAGTTACAAGTTACTGACTTAGCCAGTCGACCTTTTGAAAAACTATCTGTTGACATAGTGGGCTCTCTTAATCATACAACAACTAGAGGGAATAAATATATTCTAACTGTCATTGATCAATGTAGTCGCTGGCCAGAAGCTATTCCGCTAAAGAACATTACTGCCAATGATATAATGGAAGTTTTCTTCCATATTTTTTCTCGGATAGGTTTTCCAGATACTATCCAATCTGATAGGGGCACTCAGTTTATTGCCGCATCTACCCAAGCTTTCACCAAAATGTTGGGAGTGAAGCAATGTTTCAATTCCCCTTACCATCCTCACAGTAGTGGAATTGTGGAAAAATTTAACGGGGATCTAAAGCACATGCTTGCCAAAGTAACGCAAGAGCACCCCAATAACTGGGATGTATATCTACCAGCTATTCTTTTTGCTTATCGCGAGGTACCTCATTCTAGTACCGGTTTCTCTCCTTTTGAACTTATCTATGGTGCCAAACCACGCGGCCCATTGACCATTTATCACCAAATGTTAACTGATTCTACTCCAGTACTTAAACCCATATCATCATACGTATATGTCACATCATTGCGTGAAAGAATCATCAAATCTTGTGTTATTGCAAAGAATGCACTTACTGACTGATTCTTGGCAGGGACCTTTTAAAGTGACGAGACAGATTTCACCTGTAGACTACGAAATCCTCATAAAAGACAAACATAAAATATTTCACATAAATATGCTAAGACCATACCACAACAGAGACAACGAACAAGACGATACGACAGCTTGTACAGTGATAATAGATCATGAAGACGACGATGCTAGTGACGAAATTCCAACGCCTGCATTAGACACGACAAACTGCTTGAAGGAGATCAAAATCAACCCAAAGTTAACTCAAGCAGAGACAAATAGTTGCAAACAGCTTATACAGCAATACAACACCATCTTTTCCAACAACCCAGGACAAACAGAATTAGTACAGCATCACATCACACTCACATCAAACACACCCATAAAATGCAGACCATACACCATTCCATTACATTACAAAGAACATTTACACCAGGAAATCATCAACTTAGAGAAAAACAACATCATAAGACGATCCCAGTCAGACTTCTCATCTCCAATGGTGATTGTACGCAAAAAGGACAATACAATAAGACTGTGCATTGACTATAGGAAAGCTAAATAAAATAACTGTTCTAGATTTGGAGCCAATGGCAAACACTGACGATCTTCTGACAGAACTGACAGACGCTAGGTTCTTTACGACGCTAGACATGACGAAAGGATATTGGCAAATAGCAGTAGACGAACAGAGCAGACATCTGAGAGCATTTGCCACACCTTGGGGACTGTACGAATGGTGCAAACTTCCATTTGGGTCTAGTCAATGCCCCTGCCACATTCAGTACGTATGACACGACTTCTTCTAAGTAGACATTCCTAACATAATTTGCTATATCGACGACATCTGTGTTCACAGCAGAGACAATGACAGAGCACATTAAGACGTTAGAACAGACATTTGAACGTATTAGACAGCACGGACTGACTGTAAAGCCTGCGAAAGTAGACATAGCCTACCAGGAAATAACTTTCTTGGGGTACAAAATATCCAATGGCTTTGTCATGACAGACGATAAAATTGTGTCCAAGATACTAAAACTCTCACTTCCGACTACTAAGAAACAAGTCAGAAGTTTGTTGGGATTAATAAATTATTACAGGCAGTTCATTCCTGATTTTTCCGAACTGACCGAAGTGTTTACTAATTTACTAACCAAAGACAAACCAGAGAAAATTGTAAACAATGAATGCCTACAAATTGCATTCCGAAAAGTACTAACATATTTTTCTGATAATAGTTTGAATAATCTCATCCTGAAATTGCCCAATCTCCGTTTACCTTTCAGATTGCGCACAGATGCTAGCTCCGTGGCGATTGGAGCAGTCTTGTTGCAGGAGTACAACAACATACTCCATCCCGTTTACTTCGTATCCAGGAAACTAAAGCCCAGAGAACGGGCGTGATCTATCCCTCAATTGGAAGCCCTAGCTTTAGTGGTGGGTATAACAAAATTATCCAGATTTCTTCTAGGACGTCACTTTATCGTGGAATCTGACAGCAGCCCTTTACGGTTTATAAATTCAGGAGTACCCTCAAATCATATGGTAGCGCGTTGGTCTCTTAAACTTCAAGATTACAGTTTTGAGGTTCGACATATTCCAGGCAGATCCAATTCAATTGCCGATCTTTTGTCCCGTTGTCCGACCGACCCAGTAAGCACCAATGTCTGAGTGCAGTGTGTACAAATACACTCAGACCGACACAGCCATTTATAAGTGAATAATTTTTTCCATTCACAAAAAGCTGTGCAATGTCTACAATATTGTGATAGGGATTACTCCCATTATATATAGTGTTCTTATTTTACTAATTCATGTAGTGATTGTCGTGTATAATTGTGTAGTGTGTGGTAGAAAGCGAACTTTATTAATTGTATATACCAAGAACAAGAACAGTGTCACATTTGCTCAAGAACTTACCATAAGCGAACTATCCAATTTGACAGTGACATCGCAGTGTGGAACTTTCCAGGGATATTTTAATGACGTGTGTGAACGTGTAAACTGAACATTGACAGCTACACCACTGCAGTGAACCGAAATCCATAATGTTCGGTAGTGAAGCATCCAACACATGAACAGTCAATCGTAATCCAGAAGGTTTTTTAATGAAACATCCGACACATGAACTGTGAGAGCATGGTATATTCCGTAACTACATCAGACCGGAACAAGTGTGTTCTGCAAGCTTTAACATCAGCTGATTTTAATGTTCGTGTGTACTTCCGGATTAGTTAGAAATTTAGAGTAAAAGTAGCAGACTACAAATAAAAGTCCAAAAATCTATGACGATTCTAAAATCTTTAGGAATCAACAAACTTAAATACACGAATTGTGTATTTATATATTTATGTAGTGTAATCTTAGAATCATATCTTGATTAATGTATTCATATTACCGACTTTTTCTCGTTAATATGAAGAAACGTCAAGCAATGACGCTAAGAAATAGAATAATGATTGTAAATTATTGTATTTCATTAATGTGAAAATTATTTCCCTTTCATTTATTTGTTATTACATCAATTCACAAAGGGCCATAATTTGAAATGTATATTCTAATATGTTGTGTATAAATAGCCAAGTGTTGCCAGACTATTGACACAACAGGTAGACATCTACTAGCATGGCAGAGGGTTGCCGACATTGCAGACCAACACAAGAGCTACTGGCCAAGTAAGGTCAGGGTTTGAGCGTTTTATGCGACTTATAAACAGCCGCATTTCGGTCTAGCTAGATGGTTTTTGTTTCAAGAACCATATTATTACGTTTTTTTCTATTTGCTGCGAGGTAGATGCGTGAAGCTGGTACTACCGATCTGACTGGGTCATTCATGCAATTGAGGTAATCAGCCATCGAGATGATGAAACCTGACATGTGTTAAAGTTTGAACACCACAGGTCGTTGAATGCAACTTCCATTTCTTATATATTTCTATGGCATATATGTATTTGTGTATTTTGATACTAATGTATATAACAACAGAAGGGTAGACTCTGACAAGGTTAGAATATTAACCCTGCATGTACATATATTATACATGAAAGATGACATCTTTCATGAATTTGCCGGGGGAGCGTGTCAGAGTCCCAAAAGGGTACGATGATGCAGTGACATCGTTACGCCCGCCAGGCGACTTAGCTCCCAGCAGGGAGGCAGCAACTTCGTTACGCCGCCAGGCGAGTGGTAGTAACCGGCCTGCAAGATTGCTGGCTGACGAACTGACCAGCGGTCAGGCCTGGACGACGCTAACCGCACGCATGCCTCGTGAAGCCACCTGAGGTGGGAGGCCAGTGGCGAACTAGCGGGAGACAGCTCTGGGACACGGACTTGGACGGACGCAAGAATAGAGAGAAAGGCGTTGTATGGTTTCTGTACTGAAAGTCGAGTGTCTGGACATCTTGAGTGAGACTTGTGAGCTGTATGTAAGTGTATTGAAGTATCGAGTATATATTGTTGTGATCCTCGTTCTGTATTTGATATGTGAATAAATCCATAGAACGGTGTGTCGTTGAGTCTTAGTCTTACGTCAAATCACGTTGTACTTGTACTGTCTCACACTGTTAGGTTAGCGAGCCGAGTTTAAGACCCTGACAATCACATTCCAAGGCTCCTGATTTCTTTGGGATTGCAATAAATACAGAATTACATAACTCATGAGGTATATTTCCAGTATCATATATTGTATTAAGCAGACTGGTAACTTTATCTATTCCATATTCTTCTAAAGCATTAATCATTTCTGTTGTGACGCTGTCTGGACCAGGGGTCTTGCCAGATTTCATATGATTAAGAGCATTCTGAACCTCCATCTTCAAAATTGCTGGCCCTTCATTGTTATCCAGCAATCCAGATGCTGATGAGAAAACTCAGGACAAATGTCTCTTTTCTGCAAAATAAGGACAAAGTCAAACCAATGTTTTCCATAGTGAATTTGAATAATGAAGACACAAACAATAGATTGCATGATTTATTGCCTGGCATATTTTGCTGCATCTCATCAGGTACATAACTGCAGAAATCACACAACATAAAATAAAGTAATTGTACAGATAAATCCTTCCAGCTGAATTATACACATGTTTGTACAGCAATTTCAATTGTCTGTCACAGTAATTTTAAACTGACTATCATATCTTTGTGTGCAAAAAACTAGCATATGCAGATTAATCATGATGGCTTCTTTGACCGTTAACAATCCCCAGGAATTTTTTTACAATTTACAGAGGCAGACGCTTGTCCGTTTTGTAGCCCCGAACAGGCAAGATTTTTTCAGGTTCTGTAAAAATTTCGGGTCGCGTTAGTAAAAACATCACAAATAAGGTGTTAGTCAACTGATTTTAGTTAAATAAACAACACAATGAAGGGAAAAGCATGCAGAATATGTTACTCATGTGATTGTTGCCGGTAATCCATATATGATTACGAAATACGGCATGTTGTTTGTGATTTTCCGTCATCTATACGGCAATTTACAAACACATTTTCAGAATCATAATCACTTTCTTTAAAGTCCGACTCACGACTGCTAATGCAAAGTAACGCTTTGCACTGATATCTAGCTCCGATTAATAATCAACTTCGTGCCCTTTAATGTCATTTAAATTGAACAGAGCGAAATCTCGGCTATCACTTGAAGAATCGCTGAAATCCATTTTGAAAAACAGCGTAAAACTCCCAAAAACTATCAAAACAAGTCCGTAAAAGTCTGTTCAAAGTCATTGTAGCGCGTTTACAAATGGCGGCCACGTTGTCAAGCTATCGGCGAAAGTGAAAGTAGCTGACAGAAGTGTCGGAAAGCCGAGAGATCGCGTTTTTACAATGCATAATAGTATCGGCCGGAATCGGACGCTACACTCATATTTAGAGATCGGCCGGTAACGGACGCTACGCCTTGTAAAGGGTTAATGAAACAAGTAAACAGAGCTGCTCTTGGTATTCCCAGAAGTAGGAAAGATAGATATCTAGAAACTGACCAGCATCTGGCAGTCTGGACAGACAGTTTTTAATATGGAGTTACCTCTCCATAACACAAGCTGGACTGAATATAGATATCATGCGTTGTCCATGCAGCGTGATCCCTCTCTTGACCTGCCTAGTTTACTCCAGAGGAAAGGTAACACCAATACATCTGGAACAAGACCAGCTGTAGAAGCTGCCAGATCAGCAAAGCAATGCTCTAACTGTCCACCTCTCACAGCTTTGATTCTAGCTAGACCCGTTGCTGACCAAGGCTTAGGGCCTGGTCTGCCCTGCCATAATATTTAGTCTTTAGGTTTCATTTCCTCACACTGGAGTAAGGCTTGTACCATCCCAAATGTGCTTTGTCCAAAGCCGTTGACACAATATGAGGTGTCGGCGCTAACAGAAAGCATGTAGAACCGTCTACTGTTATACAGTAGCTCAGTCTTATCTAAGACCTGGCTGTCTAATAACTAAGTTATGAGTAACTGGCTAGACAGGACAGGTCACCTTCCCAATATCCCTTCTGTAAATATTTTTTAAATACAGCGGTAAACAAAATAAAATAACACAGATCAGGCCCTAAGCCTTGGTCAGCAACTTGTCTAGGATCGAAGCTGTGACAGGCAGACAGTTGTAAGATACTAGTGTTTCTAATTATTAGTACAAACATTTCACAAATAGCCAGAATGTTAAAACATAATGAGTGAATGTGTGAGAATTGTTTTCCTCTGGCTGGAAATAATCTCTCATGTAAAAAAAATTCAGTAGAATCGGACAAAAGGCAATTGTCTTCTCTCATTGGTTGGCTTCTCACTGGGGAGTTGTCATTAGGTCTTCTATGACTCAATCAACCAATCATGTGCCATACCGGAAAGCGTGGGCGGTCATGACTCGCCATTTCACTCGATCACCAGTGTCGTGGATCAGCTCAGTGTTCCTGTCTCGTCCATGCCATGTGGCCAAGCCATCCAGGTATTTTCCTCTCGGTCTTCCTCTTGGTCTGTTCCCTTCGATCTTGCCAGTTGTCACTAAGTTCTCCAATCCATTTCTTCTCATAACATGTCCAAAAACTTTTGACTGTCTACGTCTAATTTCTCTAATCAGTTTACGATGTTCATTTGTCTCCTGTAGTACTTGGTCATTGGTTTTTCTGTCTGTCCATGACTAGATTCAGTGAAATCGGACAAAAGGGAGATGTCTTCTCTCATTGGTTGGCTTCCCAATAGTTAGTCTACATATTTTCTGCTTAATTACTTAGCAGTTCTGTTGACAATCCAGCCTCATTAAAAAAGGGTACTAAAGATTTCTCTGGACAATCCACAGACAAGAAAAGAACTGGTCATCTCACCTCACAATACTGTGACTAAGTGTATATCAAACCCTTTCTCTCTCTTAGAACAGTAACAGGTGCATGATTGCCATATTTCCTTTTCTTAAATCTCATTTAGGAATGGAGACAAGTTGGGAGAGTCCCCAGCGAGAGATGAAGACCCCTCAGAGAAGCTAGCTCCAGGAATTGAGAGAAAGAATATGACTTCGTCGTCACTCCTGTCCTCCCCTTTCCAGTTTGCCTTTGATTATGAACAGAAAAAGCTCTTGGCCATGAAAGGTAGTCCTTGTCTCTTTGTTATATTTAACTGTATTTATAATCTTCATGGCTCAGCCGTGATCTTGAAAGTAAAGCATTCAGTTTTAGTGGCTCAGCCATGATCTTGAAAGTAAAGTATTCAGTTTTAGTGGCTCAGCCGTGATCTTGAAAGTAAAGCATTCAAACAGTTTTAGTGGCTCAGCCATGATCTTGAAAGTAAGCATTCAAACAGTTTTAGTGGCTCAGCCATGATCTTGAAAGTAAGCATTCAAACAGTTTTAGTGGCTCAGCCATGATCTTGAAAGGAAAACATTTGGACAGTTTTAGTTGCTCAGCCATGATCTTGAAGGTAAAATATTATAATAGCTATAGTGGCTATGTATTGTGACAACTGGAAAGATCTATGAAAAGAGAAATAGAGGAAGAAAGCAATAGAAAATTCTTGCCAATCTTGTGTCCTGGCATGGAAGTGTCAGCACATGAATTGATACATGACATTGAAGATAGCAAGATGTAGTCGTCACAGTGTTTTGCAATGTCTATCGTCTCATTATATGACGAGAGAATACTGTTTCAACTTCTTTGTTATAGTTGTGTATAATGTTATAGCTGTGTATAATGTTATAGCTGTGTATAATGTTATAGTTGTGTATAATGTTATAGCTGTGTATGATGTTATAGTTGTGTATAATGTTATAGCTGTGTATAATGTTATAGCTGTGTATGATGTTATAGCTGTGTATAATGTTATAGCTGTGTATGATGTTATAGCTGTGTATAATGTTATAGTTGTGTATAATGTTATAGTTGTGTATAATGTTATAGCTGTGTATAATGTTATAGCTGTGTATAATGTTATAGCTGTGTATAATGTTATAGCTGTGTATAATGTTATAGTTGTGTATAATGTTACAATGTATAATATTCTACTTTCATTAGCTGCTTCCAGGCACATGATAGTTACTCTGGCAGTCCATCGTATTCGCAACATTCGTCTTAGAAACCACGTCTCCGTTGCGTTGCTACTAAGCTTTTCCTAATTTATTGGTTCACATTTTAAAATTAATTGCCGTTCAGCAGACCAGGTTTGATTATGAAATTTCAATACTCATCGGTATTCTCAGCTGGGGTGTTGAGAGTATAATTTCCAGACATCTGTGTTGGCTCAGACATGATCTAGAAAGTATGGCTTTTGAACCAGATTAAATGGCTGAGGTAGGATATTGAAAGTAAAACTTTAGGATAGCTATATTGGTTCAGCTAAAATACTGAAATTAAAATGAAGACCGGACATATGGCTGAACTTGGGTCCTGAAAAGTATGACATTAGGGCAGATGCAATGGCTGCATTAGAATATTGACAGTAAAACATAAAGACAACTGTGATGTCTGCACTAGAATATTAACAGTAACACATGTAGACAGCTGTGTTTGCTGCATTAGAATATTGACAGTAAAACATTAAGACTTCTGTGATGGCTGCATTAGAATATTTACAGCAAATCGCGTAGAAAGCTGTGATGCCTATATTAGAATATTGGCAGTAAAAATTGAAGACTTCTGTTGTGGCCGCACTAGAATATTGATAGCAAAACATGTAGACAGCTGTGCTGCACTAGAACATTAATATGGAAATGTTGGCCTTGCTATGATATTGAAATGTAAACGTTAAAACAGGTGTACTGGCTCAGCCATTACAATACTAATAGAATGGTTGTATTGGCTCAGCCATAATAATTGTAAAACAATTAAACAGATGTACTGGCTCAGACATAACAGTAAAACATTAAAATGGGTGTACTGGTTCAGCTATAAAGACATAACATTAAAATGGGTATACTGGCTCAGTCATAGTAACAGTAAACATTAGAATGGTTATCCTGAACAGCCATGATCTTGAAAGTGATTTTTGTCAATTTAAGATGTCATGACAAACATTATTTTTACATCCTCAGCCATGCAGAAAAAGCCAGAAGGTGAATCTCGAATTCCAACTGACATCTGGGCAGGAATGGGTTTCTCAAAGTCAATGCCTGAGTCAGCCATTCGGGACAAACTGGGACAGATGGGCATCAGTGCACGGGTCACAGACCCGTCGTTAAACTTGGGATATGAGGTGATGATCAGTTGAAGCAGTACTGAGTATTATTGTTCACTCTGTCTGGGCGTAGGTTGGAGTCTCTTGAGAAAGCTTAAAGACATGAGGTTCAACTTCATTGCACCTTGTTCTGTCCCATATAACTGTCTTATTTCTACATATTTCTTCAATGTCTCTTTTACTCTATCTAGCCAACTCTTCCTGGTTTGTCCTCTTGCCTTTAACCCCAGTGTTCACACATTGAACACTCTATCTGCTGGTTTATCTTGTTCCTTTCTAGCTAAATTTCTGAGCCATTTCATTCTTTGTTGCTCTAAACAGTCAGTAATCGATGTTATCTTACATTTCTTAGTTTCTCATTTTTCTATCTTTTGTTCCAATTACTCCAGTTCCAATTGTAGAAAAAAAAAAACCTCCCCCACGTTCAACCAGCCTTTGTGGCGTTGGTTATTTTTGTGGTGGTTCATGGTGCAGGTTAAATTTGTCTAGTTTTCTGCACCAGTTTGATTTTGAAATGTTTATACCTGTGACATCAGCTGGGGGATGTATTCCTCCTCAGCCATTTTATTTAGTTCGGAGTACTCATCTAGCATTTCTTATGCGTCTCATCTCATAAGAAGTGATTATATACCTGTGTCTATCTAGGACTATCCATATCTAGTATTAACAACACAGCATTGGGATGAATAAAGTGTCTATCTTTTTTATTTTGTTTTATGCATGTTGATATTTGTATGTTCAGGATAGGTTATAGGTGCTATTTGATAGTTCAGACATCCAGTCAGTCGCCGGCTGCCTGGCCGAGGGGTTAGCAGCTTTCTCCGTTAATCCTGAATAATCTCGTAGTCAACGTGAGCGGACGAGAATTAGAAGTGGTTCGAGTCACGCTGGTGACTTATGAGAGTATGCAGCCGGTCGCTCGGAAAGTTGTGACGTGCTGATGAGCGTAATCTAGCCTAGGAATCAACATACAGCTGAAAGATGCTGGTGTTGACCGCAATATCCTGAAACAGGATGGAAACGCGGGGGAGGGGATTTCCAGTCAGTCAATTAAATGTTTATTTATTCTAGACAACTAGTCAGTCAATGAACTCTTGACATCTATTGTCAGTTAATTCTAGTCAGTCAGTGAATTCTAGAGAACTAGTGAGTGTGAACTCTAGAAATTATAGATTCTAAAGAACTGCTCAGTCAGTGAATTCTAGAGAACTAGTCACTCAATTAAATGGTTGTTGATTCTAGTTAACTAGTCAGTCAGTGAATTCTAGACAACTAGTCAATCAGTGAATGTTTATTCTAGTATATGTGGACTCTACAGAACTAGTCAGTCAATGAAATGTTTATCTTGATATGTTCAGGCCAACCGTCCAGAGATTGATTTAAACATTGACAAGGATTTGTGGAACGATGACAGGAGTCCAGAAAGAGGGCTGACCACTAGGCCTTTGAACAAAGCTCCAGGAGAGTACCCAAGCCCTCGCAAAAAATGTATGTACCTGTTAGTTCAGCCAACTGTTTGTCTTTGTGAATAACCCTATACTGTACTGGTACCTGGCCGTCTTGACAGATGATAGTTTGTTACATTGTGCTTCAAAATCTGGCATAAAAGCCTCTCCATAACACAAAGCCTGGGCTGAATTTAGAGACCGTGTGTTGCCCATGCAGTATGATCCCTCTCTCGGCTTGCCTAGTTTACTCCAGAGTAAGGGTAACACAAATACATCTGTCAAACTGTCATTTACTGCCAATATTATCTTGCATTGTATGGCAGGGGGGTCTTGAGCCTGAGGAATTAAGGGCGCCTGGCTATTGCAGTCACCGCAAACTGTGCAGGTTAGAGTTTTATTTTTGCTGCTGACAGAAAAATACTCCACACCTTATCGACACCAATACCACAGGAACAAGAAAAGCTGCTGGATCTGCAACTAACTGTCCGCCTGTTGCAGCTTCGATCCTCTTTGGTGGCTTTTGAGAAGGGGGACAGAGCATGTGTAAGAATGTTCCATGGGCAGTGATATCTATTTAAAAAAAGGATCTGACCTTTGCCGGGAAAAATAGTTACTGACCTGGAGGACTGAAACCCTAATCCCCTGAAAATTACTTCCCTTGGGACTATAAACTTTTCTCCCAGCAGTCCTACCATTGTTGGAAGCATTTCAGGAAGACCTCTTTGGGAATGGAATACATTGTGAACACCACATTCAGCTTAGTGTCTTCTCTTAACTGACATCAGGTCCCTTTCAGCTGCAGATTTGGTTTGGGGAACAGCCACAAATCACAAGGAGCCCTGTTGGGAGAGTAGGGGGGCCTGGTTAATGAGAGGAATATTGTCATTGGCCAAAGGTCTGATCAATGAGAGGAATATTGTCATTGGCCAAAGATCTGATCAATGAGAGAAATATTGTGATTGACTAAGTCTGCTGCAAAGAATGGCAGGTGCATTTTTTTGACTGAGCTTTCAAGTTCTCGTTACTCAGAAGTCCCTTTGTGCACACATTTGATCCAGGTTTTGTGGGCCATAGACAACATCCATCTGGTTTATCTGACTCTCTACATACATCATTTTTGTGACACCCAGACTGTCATATTACATCATGTATGTGACATAGGCAAATAATATGCTTGTTAATACACCCATGGCAGGTACGTTGTTTACTTGGCAGTGATGATAGATTGGCATCAACAATACAATACTTGGGTTGATACCCATGGTCTGACGCCTTATGGCCGAGGTCACAACCCAGATGATTCTGGTGGGTGCACAGGGCATTCGTTCTGCCCAACACACATCTTGCCTGACCTTGACAACGTGTTACCAGCAATTGAAGAGATTGTGCTGTGGTGCACAGTTTATATCATTCTCACTGTGTGGTCGCTGTAATCTTCTCACTATTGCTGTTTCTCACAATGTCTTAAGTTCTATTTAACTCTATCGCTCTGCACAGTCCACAACAGTTAACTCTTTTAAACAAGTCAACACATCTCGAATAACAGAACACAGTTCAGTTTCAAATATTATATTGACTCCAAGTATTAGACAGTTCGCATTATCACTTTCACAACATGTCTACCACGCTTCTATGATACTTAGAGTACACAATAACTATACATCTCACTAACAATGTAGGGGCTCATTATTTGGCCATTCTACGGGAATGAAAGAACCAGATCCAGCTCTGACCATGACTCCATGCATACTGATTGCCTGGAGGACACGTGTCCCCTTGCTCACGATTCACCTTGCCGTCCTCATGCTAGATGTGAATCTGTGAACCGCCCGAGCTTCCCGCTGAATTGTATGAAGCTCTGTTTTCTATTAGTTCACTATTTCATGACCTAATATAGGATCATGGCAGTATGAGATATCCAGATTGTGTAACATTACATCATGTATGTGACACCCAGATGGTGTAATATTACATCACGTATGTGATATCCATATTGTGTAATATTACATCATCTAGTGACATCCAGATAGTGTAATATCACATCATGTATGTGACACCCAGACTGTCATATTACTTCATGTATATAACATCCAGATTGTGTAATATTACATTATGTATGCAATGGACATCCAATTGTGTAATATTACATCATGTATGTGGCATGCAGATAGTATACAGTTACATCATGTTTGTGACATGCAGACTGTGTAATATTACATCATATATGTGATATTCTGCTGGTCTCTGTGGCTAAGGAATGCCCGTTTACCCACGTTTGAAACACAGCTGCGACTGATTTGGCAGCAGACTGTGTTGCGCTGGGTTTTAATGTGTTGGTCGTTCAGAAAGCAATAGCAAACTACTGAACGTAAACTTGCCAAGATATCAACAACAGCAGTAAAATGTGTTGACAGCGATATCCTGTAAATAGGATATGCAACCTAAAAAAATTGATATTCTACTTTCCTGACAGTTCAGTACCTGAGTCACAGCAACCACGTGGACAGCGCGAGTCTGCCCAGCAAGTTTATGTGGTCCAACAAGACAGACCTGGCTGAGCTGTTCAGTGCCCTTGGACTGGGCAAGTACACTGATTTATTCCAACAGCAGGAGGTGGGTTTCTTTCTGTTTGTCTGTGGTAATGTGGGTGTCACATATAGAGACACCACTCTGTGGGTTGTAAAGGCATTAATCTATGGGATCTGGAGTTACCACTTTGTCTTGTAGAGACATTGATCTATGGGATCTGCAGTTACCACTCTATGGATTGTAGAGGCATCCGTGTGATGTAGAGAACACTATTGGATGTTAAGACACCACTCTATAGGATGTAGAGGCATTGATCTATGGGATGTTGGGACACCACTCTGTGGGATGTGGAGACACCACTCAATAGGATGTCTATTGGAAACGCCACTCTATGGGATGTTGAGACATTACTATGGGATATGGAAACATCACTATGGGATATGGAAACATCTCTATTGGATATGGAGACATCTCTATGAGATGTGGAGGCATCACTCTATGGGATGTGGAGACATCACTATGGAATATATTGAGACATCACTATGGGATGTAGAGACACCACTCTATGGGATGTAGAGGCACCACACTATGGGATCTAGAGACATGACTATGGGATGTAGAAATACCACTCTATGGGATGTAGAGGCACCACTCTATGGGATGTGGAGACACCACACTATGGGATGTGGAGACACCACACTATGGGATGTGGAGACACCACTCTATGGGATGTGGAGACACCACACTATGGGATGCAAAGATGAGGATGAGGATCAAGAAACTTTTTAACTAGCCATGTCAAGAGCGATCTTCTGGACATGTCCTGCTATATGATGATGCTGCTGCTGTGGAGTCAGGTGGTCAGTCTCACTTGTACAGTTAGGGGATATGTGGCATGTTGAGATGATAATTGTAATACGGGCAGGTGGAAGTGCTCTTTGTGTGGTCTCATGTTTATGGTTTGTTTGTATGGCATACGATTATTTGGTGGTGCATTATGTTGGTTGTATGGCATACGATTATTTGGTGGTGCATTATGTTGGTTGTATGGCATATGATTATTTGGTGGTGCATTATGTTGGTTGTATGGCATACGATTATTTGGTGGTGCATTATGTTGGTTGTATGGCATACGATTATTGGGTGGTGCATTATGTTGGTTGAGCCACTGTTTCCCAAGCTAATGTTGGATTGTTGTTTGAGCTTCATTGTACGTGATAGTGCTTCTATTGGGGTTATTTGCTGCCACGTTGTCATGTCTCTACTTTCTCATTTTCTTATATTGGGAGCCCAAAAGATACACAGAGGAGAGGCTTAAGATCAATTATGAGAAAGACTGGAGGCAACTATCAGAGGTAATAAACAGTAGGAGGGCCTGGCATGTGACCGTTCAGGGTTTGCGCTCCATTTGGGGACAAAATGCTAGTTTTTCAGAAGAGGAGAGAGGAGGTAGTGGTTGTGCTAGTAGTTATAGTAGCTGCAGTAGTATATGGCAGTCAAGAGTTAAATTGTATTGTATTTATACCAACAACCTGTTCAAACCTTCTACATTATAAATTTTTATTTGTTATTTGTTTGCTCGATTGCTTTGAGCTCAGGGTAGCCCAAGAACGCTACTTCTAGTAGCACTGGACTGAATTTTGTATGTGAATTAGCTTTCCCTATTACCAGTGTCACCTCTATCAGGCGAACCCACTCTGACATCAGAGATACTAGTAACTTACATCCCCATGTCGAGGGCGAGAAGTCAACATTTTAGTTCAACTGACCAGTGCAGGGGTTGAACCCCCTACCTCGGTATCAGCACACCGGATGTTTCAGAACGATGCTCTTGTCCATTCGGCCATGCTGATATCCATGTTAGTTGTGTGTCCTTCTACAGGATGTTGCAGTCAGCCCCTGCATCTTGTAGGCTGTTTGTCATTTACTGGACAAGTTGAGTTCAATTGTGAGCCATTGCTTTCTGAACAGCTGACACCTCATATCACTGAAATCAGTGCAAATAGATTTGCTTCCAAATTGCCTGTTTCTGATTTAGAACAATCAGTTCGGAATGTCGAGGAATTGTTAAATACAATTTCACTTGTCACCTAAGCCACAGCACTGATAAGATTTATACTATCTGTTGTTATTTCATGTCATGGATGTTTTTGTTTTTCTAACTCATACTTTTGCTATTTCAACATCAATGTTAAATTGATAAAGTTTCAAAAATGGTGGTATTTCAGATTGACCTGTCCACGTTCTTGACCCTCTCTGACCATGACCTCAGAGAGCTGGGGATTTCTACATTTGGGGCCCGGCGCAAGATGCTTTTGGCAATCGCTGGTAGGATTTTAGTTTTTCAGACATATTTGTGTGTGTTGCTAGTGGATTTTGGTATTCATTAAGCTAAGATATTTATGAGGTATAGTGTGTGTATGTACTTATTGTTTTCTGAATGTATTTGTTGTTTTCTGAATGTACTTGTTGTTTTCTAAATGTACTTGTTGTTTTTTCAGCATATATGTACTATTTTTTAGGCATATGTGCTAGGTATTTTCAGCCCACAGACATGTTTTTCTGCAAAATCTTAACCCTTTGAGTGCCAGGCATGTTATTTTAACCCATCCTATCCTAAGCAGAAAGTAAAATAAAAGACACTTTTAAATGCCTTTAGACGTATTCATTATGTTCTTGTATTAACATGATCTTGAACACACACACACACACACCCCCCCCCCCCCCCTCCCCACAGAAACTCAATTTCCCCATCGGTTGAGAACCACTGGTCTAGAGCAGTCAATTTTAGACAAAAGCAAGTCCAAGTCAGACACACTGACCTTTGAGGTGCATGACTGGGTGTGATACAATGATACATTTCCCTCGAAAGAGAAACGAAGAAAAAGAATTTTCAAATAATTTTCCTGGAGTAGCTGCCTTGCGCCCTACTATTTGTGATTTCCAACTGCCATGGGATTTTTACCGGCACACAGGATTGAGAGGTTTTTGCCCTTATCCGAGAAGACTAGATATCCAGACTCACTACTCAAGAGATCAGGGGACGTGTGATATCATTAGTATACCAATGGTTCTTGGAGACATCCCCAGCCTTATGCTGAGATCAAACCTGGTACCTTCTGAACTTGAAGAGGATACCGTAATCTCTCAATCGTGGCTTCCCCTAAAAAACTCCATTTCATTGAAGTCTTGTCATTTCATGGTAACATGATTTCAGTCACGCTTTTCTTAGTTTTAGAGTCAATCTAAATCATCTGTAGTGAATGAAGTTGTCCAATCGGATGTTGTTGAACTCTTCAGCCTATGGAGGTTACGGAAACTGTATTCAGCACATTTTTACCATAGTTAAGTTAGTTGCATATCCTTTACAGGATGTTGCAGTCAACTGTAGCGTTTTTTGACTATTTGGGATTTTTTGGCAAGTTTACGTTCAGTAGTTTGCCATTGCTTTCTGAATGACCAGCACTCATACCATTGTATGAAAACCAACGCAAGGCAGTCTGCTTTCAAATTGCCCGCAGCTGTGTTTCGAGTGCAGTATACAGGATTATGAATTGCATCCTCAACCTTTTCGCCACAGAACCAGCTTTTACCATATGGAGCCACAAAATCAACCATAGACATCATCATCATCATCATCATCATCATCATCATCATGGTCATCATTATCAACATCACCATCAACATCACCATCACCATCATCATCATCATCATCATCATCTAGTGCCCTGCTAGCTGGCGTAGGTGTTCATGACTCTCCACAGATCTCAGTCTTTGGTGTTCTGGATCAACTCTGCTGCTGATGCCACTGTCTCAATCCATCCAGCATAATTTCTCTTGGTTTGCCTTTCGGGCAATTGTTGTTAGTTACTCTGGCAGTCCAAGGAATTTGCAATAATCGTCTAAGGAACCACATCTCTTTTGCTTCTAAGTTCTTCATAATTTGTTCATTTACATTCCAAGTTGATTTAATCTGTCTCTACCCTGCGAAACTGCTGGAGGAAATTACTTAAAAAAATGCGTAATGCAAGGAGAAATTACTTTAAGAATATTTAACTCAGAATTTTAATGTGACATTGCAGTAGTAGGTAAATTCCGCATTTGCAGTGGAACCAAAATCAATGAAAATTCCCTCGGTGACAGATATATCCCAATTGTAGCCCAGAAGATTTGAACAGGCTATGCTTTGTTTTACCAAAGGTCAATAAACAATGGGATTGATCAAGTTTGACAAAGTTTTGAAGTTTGAGAATTTGGGGACATAAAGAAGTTCAAAGAATGTTTTTGCTTTTTTTCAGATTTGAACAAGCGCCGCACACTGACACAGTCCACTTGCTCAAGGACATCCACTGTGGACCAGGCAAATTCAGAAGTTGGTCAAGGCAACATCCCCGGGACTCACAGGAGTACCACAATCGGCGGGGGAGGTTTTTCTCCCATGGGAAACAGGTCTTGCGAGCTGTTCCCCTCACCAAACTCTGCCCCTTCTCTGATGAACTCACGTGGGGGGCCAGATTTAGGCAGCCTAAGTGGTCACTGGTAGTTGGCATTGTAATTTCCCAGGGTTTATTCAGTATTGTTTTGCAATCCAGGTCTACAGATTATGACAAGTTTTATTTCATTCTTCTTGAGTCGAAGTTACTAGGCATAATTTCTTGATATCCTGAATGCATTAGTGTGTGTATTGCTCAGTTTGGATCAGCTATTCTGAGCTTCCACTGAGAGCATGTTCCTCTGTTAGGTTGTGCTCCAAGAGAATCTGTTCTAGTTCCTGAAGCAGAGGACGTAACAGTAAGTGAAGCTTAGTTCTCAGTTGCACGCCAGTGTGGGGCCAGTGTTAGTAGTCAGCTGTGATGTATGAGCAGATTCTATTTTTGTAGTCGGTAAATGTGGAAACAAATTGTACTAACTCTTCATTTGAGGGTAATAAAATGTAACATTAAATCTTGCGAATAACACTACTTTTACTCGTTTCTGCCCACTAAAACTCAGTGCGTATTACGTGCAAGTTCTAAAAAGTCATTTTCTAATTTTGGATGTAACCTGTTTACCAGATAATTTTGGGCTAAATCTAGCTTGAATATAATACTTGAATGCACATTATATGTGATATTTTACGGTAATAATACCGATATTTTACATGATACTTATATTACATTCGACAAGACATTAGGAACACTGCAAGTATCACTCCCTGCATTGAATTTGTAGATAGGCAACAAGTCATCTTGCAAGAATGAGGCCCAGTCAGTTTGTGGCTACAGTCCAAGAGGGTCAGGCTAAAGTGCTAGAGGAAGACCAAAAATCAGGATGGTAGTGTCAAATATTTACTACACACACTCAAACTCAACACACCTGGCTCAAAATAAAAACTTGTCCATATTACCCATCATCATCAGTTGCCTTGCCTAATGGCTTGGGCATTGATGTACCTCCGCAGATGTGTAACAGATTATGATGTTCTCAATGTGGGGATAGGTATTATATAGGCAGCCTATCATACTCACAGTATGATTGGTTGGTTGTGAATTCTCTAAGACAGATTATTTGTGTCCCATTCATTAACTTTTGGGTAATTTAAGCCTTGAAGAGGACTTATATCTGTTAGAGTCAGGTTGGTGTAGAGTCATTTCTCCCAACATGGTACTGAAGCAGCATCTCTGAAAGTTTGTATTCCATATCAATGCTTTGTGGTAGCTCTGTTACTTCTTCAGTAGATCATTGCAACAAAGAAGTCGTAATCTTTAGAAGTTATAAAAGCTGTTACAACAGCTTCCACCCTGCTCAATGCTGAACATATATACTCACTGCAACACTAACAAATATCGAGAATTGACAACGTATTATTTTTTAAAATTAAAATGCAACATTCTTTTTCTTCTGCCTTTTAATTCCCCCTTTGGAGCATTGGCCTTCAACCAACTGGTGCCAAGCTGTCCTCTCTTTCACAGTCTCCTGTAGCTCCCTCCATGTCCTCCTCATATTATTCACCTCCATCTCTAATGTCTCTAATTCTCTTATCCTGGTGTTTTAGACTCCATTTTGTTTGTCTTGTCTGTTCCAGAGACTCCCCCCACCTCAATCTTAGTCTACATTACTAAATAAATGAGGTGTATGAACCACCTTTTGAAGTGGTTTCACTAAGGGAGATTGCATTATTAAATAGTCAACTCAATCAATATTTTCCAAATTATTTGTTATTTGTTTCTGTGACGATTTATTTGTTTCACTTTCTTCTCAAAACGCCAAAATAATTTTGACGAAATTTCCTTGATGGATTTGTTCTGAAACATGTTTGATTATTTGTTTGACAACAATCTTGCTCATCTTTGAACATTGGATCTTGCTTGCACTTCTCATATGTGACAAACTGTTGTCTCTTGTTTAAATCAAGCCTTTGAAAATGCTTGTGCCCACAGCAAAAGATATGACATTTACAAGACATTGGCATCAGGATGCTATAATGTGTCATTCACGTCAATTGTACTGTTTGTATTACATCATGTCACATATTGTTTGCTGGAGTTTGTTGATAGCAGCAGCTCAACAATTTCTGAGTTTATTTCATGTTATTGCCTATTGATCTTTGTTATATGATTTTTTTTATTGATGAATTTTAAGTAGTGACACCTGGGAAATGTTGATTTATAAACTGTTGGTCTGTACACTGTTAGTATGTGGGTTACCAGTCTACAGGTAGACAGACAGATAAATAACAGACTACAGGCTCTTAGTCTGTAGGCTACTAAGCTGTAGCCTATTGGTTTGTAGGTTACCAATCTGTAGCCTGTTGGTTTGTTGGCTATCAATCTGTAGCCTTTACTCTGTAGACTACCTACCAATCTGTAGCCTGGTAGTCTGTAGACTACCAATCTCTAGGCTGTTAGTCTAGAAGCTATCAATCTGTAGGCTGTTAGTCTGTAGGCTACCAGTCTGTAGTCTACAAGTTTTTAGACTACCTACCAATCTGTAGTCTACAAGTTTGTAGACTACCTACCAATCTGTAGGTTATTAACCTGTAGACTACCAATCTGTAGGTTGTTAGTCTGTAGACTACCAATCTGTAGGTTGTTAGTCTGTAGACAATCAATCTGTAGCCTGTTAGTCTGTAGACAATCACAATCTGTAGGTTGTTAGTCTGTAGGTTACCAATCTGCAGGCTGTTAGTCTGTAGGCTACCAATCTGTAGGCCGTTAGTCTGTAGCCTGTTAGTTTGTAGGCTGTCTTAATGTAGGATATAAGTTTTGTCTGAAGGTTGTCTGCCTATGGTAGCAGCTTTCAGTCTGCAGGCTGTCTTTCTGCAAGAAGTAAGCTTTCAGTCTGTAAGCAGTTAATGTTTAAAACCATGAACAAATACAATTGCTAACATTGTGCCGCTCAGCCATGACTATGTGTCCCTAGTGTATTTTTGCACAATGTGCATCATTATACGTGTTTTGGTTTCACTTTCTTCAAGTACACTTCAGTTTTATCATGTTATTAACCCCACTGATTGCATGCAAGTGTTAGTTTTCTGTGTTAAAGACAGTTGTCATAGGTTAACAGTTTGTCACCAGTTATCAGATGCCATGGGTTAGCAGAATAGTATCATTTGTCAAATGCCATGAATCTAGCAAACATTGTCAGATGTTATCAATGCATTCAGTCTGGTCTCATAAGCACAAAGCAGAGTCACATAGCTATTATATGACTGTCCATCACACAGGCCCAGATTTAGAGCAGTCAGATAGTTGTATGACTGTGTCCATCACACAGACCCCCCCCCCCCCCTCCTCTACAACTCCAATCGCACAAACATAGACATCAGGACCAGTAATGGCCAGGCAGGTTAGCAGTCACTATTCGAACATTGAAATAAAATCATTGCTCTGTTGTATGCATGCAGATAATTCACTGTATCATTTTCTGTTTTACTCTTGCTCAGGTGTACACATTGTGTGTACATGGTTGATGTACGCTTTATCTCACAGAAGCATATGCATTTTGTTTTCTTAGGTTTTTTTTTGGAGTTTAGTCAGCATCCACACTGTTTTTGCTGTTGTGTTCAAACAGTTGTATGCGCTGATTCTTGATGTGATCAGATTTATAAAAGCAATGAAAGATGTGTAATTTTAGTCTATGCAACCTGTACAGATGTAAATCATATATATTTACACCATAATATCTGCCCATTATTTTTATACCGCCATTGTTCTTGATTGTTCCATATCTGCATTGTTAAATATATTTGGCAACTACTTCATCACTTATGCGCAGTCACTGTGCTACATCACGCAGTGTCCATGGTATCTTTATTGAACTGGTCTCCGTTGCAATCTTACTTCATGTTCACTATTTGTGTATTGTACTGAATCATTCAAAGTTTGTGTTTCATGCACTTCATTGTTCTTGAGTTGTTTATTACCTGCGGTCAGCGTACTTAATCATTGTGTATCCATTGCAACTGTACAGAATTATCTGGTATCTGCAGTCACCAGACACAATCATTTAATATCTGTGATCACTGCACCCAATCATTCAGTATCTGTCATTGTTACTTATTTGAATGTAAATTGATTTATATCAACCGTCCAGTATCTTGTAAATTTATCAATATCAACCATCCAGTATCTAGTAACTTGATCAATATCAGCCGTCCATTGTCTTGTAAATTGATCTTTACTAGCCGTCCAATATATTGTAAACTAATCAGTGTCAGCTGTTCAGAGTCTTGTAAATTGATCAATATCAGCCATCCAGTATCTAGCACATTTATCAATATTAACCATAATGTCTAGTAACTTGATCAGTAGCAACCGTCCAGTGTCTAATAAATTGATCAATATCAACCATTCAGTATCTAGTAAATTTATCAATATCAACCATTCAGTGTCTACTAAATTGATAAATATCAACCATTCAGTGTCTACTAAATTGATCAGTATCAACCATTCAGTATCTAATAAATTGATCAATATCAATCATTCAATGTGTAATAAATTGATCAATATCAACCTGTTAATGTCTCATGAATTGATCAATATCAACCGTCCAGTATATTGTAAATTGATCCATGTCAACCATTCAGTATCTTGTAAATTGATTAATATCAACGATCAAATGTCTTATAAATTTATCTATACCAGCTATCCAGTATATTGTAAATCTATCATTGTCAACTGTTCAGTATCTTGTAAACTTGACTAACCACCAAGTAACTTGTAAATTGATTAATTTTAGCCATCCAAATCTTGTACATTGTTTCATACCAGATTTTGTAACGTGATCAGTATCAGCAGTCCAGTTATTGTAAATTGATTAATATCCAGTGCAGATACTGTAAATTGATCAGTGTCAACATCACGTGTGTCCTGTAGTTATCACAATGCAGATGAACCAGAAATCAGTTGGAGTATTAAGATGGCCGCCTTTCTAACAACATGCACGAAAGATCAGAAACATAATGTCATGACATTTCAAATTGTTGTTGTAAATTTAAGACTCATTTAAAGCCCCCTTAAATATTAATCAATTGAAGTCATTTTGATAACATTTAAATAATTATGTACTACAGTCATGATAATATACCTTATCTTATTCATCAATATTTATCGAAATTTTTTCAAATCTGGTGCTATGCTAAAATGTTAACAATTGTCATTCAGATTATGTAAATATATTACAATCTCCGTCCTCGCTATTTGCCATTTGTCATTTTTAGCTGTTTTTTTAAGACACCTGTGATTGTCACATGTTTACTATAGTTAATTGAGTTTATGAATAAACTTGAGGTCAGATGTATATTTTTGCAAGTAAAACAGTAGGAGGTGAGGTGCTTTGTTCTGTGCTAACTGTTGTAATAGATGTGTTGGTAGCACAGTGGACAATGCAACTAGAAACAAACACAACAGAAGTATACTGCTCATTGATAATGTGAGACAAAGACTGATCATTGCTGACTTATATACCATGTTAACATAATGAAAATTAGATTTTAACATAATGAATATTAGATATTAACACAATGAAAAGAGGCAGAGGTAGACCAAGAGAAATGATACTGGATGGACAGACGGTGGCATGAAGGAATATCATCAGAGTTGATCAAGAACACCCAAGACCGAGATCTGTGGAGAGACATGGACGCTAATGCCAGCTTGCAGGGTACTCAGTGATGGTGATAGCCACAATGAAATTTAGATATTAGGCACACTGTAAATTAGATCTTAGCACAATGAAAATTAGATACATGTGTCCATGTGGTGAGAACCGACAGTGGAACATTGATGTCCTTCACAATTTTCGGCTTCAAACGAAGAAATAAATCTGTATTACTTTTGTGGGTCATATGTTGAAAAATGCAGTAAATGTACAATGAATAAATCAACAACTGGGAAGGATCGCTTTACAAGCAACACAAATGACAGAATGCATGGTGCAGCTAAACAAAAATGCTAATGTAACTATATTAGTTTTAAAAACTACCAAATATTGGTAATTAGCTGAATAAGGTGGGTCCTCCAGTGTACGGTTTCTCCACAGGTGGAACAATCAATTGGTCCACCTGCGTACAGTTTCTCCACAAGTAGAATAACAAATCATTCCTCCTGTGTACGGTTTCTCCGCAGGTAGAATCATCAATCACAGATTGATTTTTGTGTTCAAAGGAGGAACTGTACATAAGATGACCTGCGTTTCTCACCTAAGTACCATTTTTGTAGTGTTTCTAACATAGTTTTATTAGTGTTTTTGTTTGCTGTTGAAGGCTTTCTAGCTGCAACATCCATTCTGTTACTTGCGATTGTGTACTTGTGAAGTTGATCCTTTCAACTTGGTGTATTTGTTGATTTATTCACCGAGTCATGTGCTATGCAATATAGAGAAATAAACCCACAGGTATTGATCGGAACTCCCAGATAACATCAAAGAGAGGTGCAAACCGCAGGAATTATTAGACAACAAATTGAAAGCCGTGGTGTGCACACTAGAATGGAGACCTCTGAACAGGCTCAGTACAGTCTTGAGAATCCTTTCATTTGTGCCTCTTTAATTCATCTTGAGAATACCTGTGAATTGATTAGTCATTGCGTTTCAGTGCTGTCAGAAGTTCCCCACAAACTGGCATATGCAGTATAGCACTGTAGACATAAAACCTGACTGAATGTTGTCAGTTAAGTACTGAACAAGACAGTATTTTATAGAAATGAAAATGTATCTTTTTTATCAAGATGTTGTCAAGACTGTTGATTGCGTCTCATAGAATTCTATTATTATTTACTATATTATCTCAGCCGTCCAACATGTTCTCTCTTTATATAATCTGCTGTTAATTTTGCTGTTCAGTGAAGAATTATTTTCTGGTGTTTGTTTCAGGGTTCACCCTCAGACAACACACGACTATTATTTAGTTCAAAATGTTTTCCCATTGTGAATTTGAACAGAAGACACGAACAGTAGATAGCATAATTTGCCTGACATAGCTTGCTGCATCTCCTCAGGTGCATACTGAAGAAAGCTTTAATGATTCACTGTTTGCTTTATGTTGAGTGATTTCTGCAGTATACGTCTGAGATGCAGTGAAATATGCCAAGCAATAATTTGTGCAGTATACTGTTTATCTTCATTATTCAAATATTATTCAGTTTTTTTCTTTCTTTCAAATTGGCCAGACAAGAAAATATACTATTCAAAAAAAAAAAAAGAAACGCAACATTATTGCAGTTTCAATTGCAAATTTGTACCAACATTTTATTGACGATGCTGATTCACCCACCCAGTCGGTTCCGGCGATGCCGGTCCGTAAGAACAGGATCACTATAGGGTCTTCTAGCCCAAAGACCAGCGTCGTGCAGCCAGATCCTGACCATTTGATCTGAAATTCAACAAGCTCCTGTTATTGACTGAACTGTGGAGGACGCAGATGCAAATCGGTTCCTAAGGTGACAGCCGTATGAAGCGATCTTCGGCAGCAGTTGTGATTCTAGGTCTTCCACTGAGCCAGTTTCTTGAAATCGCCTCTAAAGGTGATTAATGGTGCTTGTAACCACATTAAATTCTCTGGCTGCTACACTTTGTGACTGTCCAACCTGTAAACGTTCAATGATGATGAGTCGTTCTGTAGTGAGATGAGCCATACTTGCGCATTGAATTTTCAACTGAATTTATTCGAGGAGCTTCAATCTTTTATAGGCATTCAATAATATGGTCAGAGAGTTTTGTGTTCAGTAAGTTTCAGAGGATTATCATGAACCTGTCACGAGTTATTGTCAAAAATGTTTTGACCTTTTATGACCTCACACAAATCATGAGGTGAGTACAATTCAGGTAACCAAGAGAAGTTAATGGCCAGATGGGTACAGTCGATAGGTTGACTGATGTCCAATCAGTGAATATCTTTTATAAAAGTAACACCGAAAATGTTGCGTTTCTTCTTTTGAACAGTATGTATCGAGACTGGATAAAAGTGGAAGTGTGATATTACCTTCTTAGTGCCCACACGAACACAAATGACGGTTTTCTGTGTTCATTTTTGCAAGTAAATTTTGAGTTATAATTCGTAGTTGCTCCTTTCTACAGATTGACTTATACACTGACAAGTTCACGTGTCAATACACAGATTACAGAAGTGACTTTTAGAAACAACAAAATAGAATATAAGCCATATATTTTACTTCACCAGGACTTTAATACTTTATTTAACCGTGACTTTTAAACTTTCCTTAACCTGGACTTTCAGTCTCGTCCACCGAAACCACTGCAAGTCGAGATTTTGAGCCACTTCAAATGGCACACCACATACACAAAGTTCATAGATGAGGTTAAAACTGGCCTGAAGCAACAGTGCCAATGTTAGTGCATGTGCTTACAACACAATAGCTAGGGTTCAAACCTCAATCATGGCAGGTTGTTTTTTTTTTTCAGCATGGCTCTGGGCTCAGCCCAGCCTTATCAGATGAGTACCAGATAATTTTCACATAATTCTGGCAATGAAAGATGGTGAGGACTGGAGCCGGTCTCGGCATCTTAATATCAAGTGACCTAGTATTTATGATGAACATTTCACATACCTGCTGCAATATATGCCCCAGGCCTATATTTTAGATTAGTTTTACCTTGTACTGATTATGACTAATTCACTGTATCATGGTATAGTTTAGTTTAGTCGACTGATCAACATCACAGCACGGGTGTAACCCATAAGTGCTCTGTTCTACTCCTAACTCAAGCCTGAGTCCAGAGAATCTCAGCTCAGTTTCATGCACGAACTCCGTAGCCAGTGAGGATCCTGAAATACTTTGGGTAGATTTTTAACTTGAAATTTTGCCCGGGCAGGGCCATTAAGCTACTCTTTTTCGATTTCCAACTGCCAAGGGATTTTATACATGCGCAACAATACACATGGGCTTTCGATCTCACCTCCCAGAGACCAGGGGAAATTTTGTTACTAGAAGTCCACGTGAAAAAATCCCGACCCTCACCGAGGCTTGAACCCGGGACCTCCACTTGAGGCGGACACCATGCCTCAAGACCACTTAGCCCCTTTACTGCATCATGGTATGAGTGGTCTTATTCTCTTCCTCATCATATTGTTCCTTCCCAAGCTTAAAAGCAGTTTGATGGCTTTTGATAACTTTGCATTGTAACAGCAGTGCTATGACATTTTTTTAAACCAGCAATTTATACTTCACATCGCACAAACTGCCTAGCCACACATAAACTGCCAAGATACCCCACCACACAAACTGCCTTACCACACCCCACAAACTCAACCAATCACACAAACAACCAAACCACACCACACAAACTACCCAACCACACCACACAAACTACCCTACAACACCATTCGTCTGTTTCCTTGAGAATATTATACTTTAAGATTGTAGATGTTTACACTTTTTTGTTGTCACATGTATTGGATTGGTTTAACTTGTGAAATGAAATGATTAACTTGTACTGCTAGATGAACGACTTGCATGGCAGGTCACATTTTGTATTGTTAAACTGTTGAACATTGATGGATGTATAATTGTTCATGTCTCCGAGCAAGGTCCACACTTCATTGCACACACACACACTGTCACCCTCATGTTTACAACAACCATTTGGTCCTGGTTACGTTCCTGCCCCAGACAAACTGGATGTTTCCTGTGCAGAACTAGTCATTTTCATTGTCTTTTTTGTGTGTCTCTTTTCTTTCCCGTCCAGAGCACCCCAACATTCCAAATTTAACCCAAAATGAAAGATTGACAAAGTATCTGAATTGTTTCCACGGATACAATGTCATGTAGAAAATGTCACTGTTAGCAGTTCATTGCACTGCAAGGAAGTTCTTGTGATGATGTAAGTTACTAGTACGATAGATCAGATTGTATACAATATACAGCCATGTTGCATCAAGATCAGATTGTATACAATATACAGCCACAGTAGCATCAAGATCAGATTGTATACAATATACATCCACAGTAGCATCAAGATCAGATTGTATACAATATACATCCACAGTAGCATCAAGATTAGATTGTATACAATATACAGCCACAGTAGCATCAAGATCATATTGTATACAATATACAGCTACAGTAGCATCAAGATCAGATTGTATTATACAATATACAGCCACAGTAGCATCAAGATCAGATTGTATACAATATACATCCACAGTAGCATCAAGATCAGATTGTATACAATATACAGCCACAGTAGCATCAAGATCAGATTGTATACAATATACATCCACAGTAGCATCAAGATCAGATTGTATACCATATACAGCCACAGTAGCATCAAGATCAGATTGTATACCATATACAGCCACAGTAGCATCAAGATCAGATTGTATACAATATACATCCACAGTAGCATCAAGATCAGATTGTATACAATATACAGCCACAGTAGCATCAAGATCAGATTGTATACAATATACAGCCACAGTAGCATCAAGATCAGATTGTATACAATATACAGCCACAGTAGCATCAAGATCATATTGTATACAATATACAGCCACAGTAGCATCAAGATCAGATTGTGTACAATATACATCCACAGTAGCATCAAGATCAGATTGTATTATACAATATACAGCCACAGTAGCATCAAGATCAGATTGTATACAATATACAGCCACAGTAGCGTCAAGATCATATTGTATACAATATACAGCCACAGTAGCATCAAGATCAGATTGTGTACAATATACAGCCACAGTAGCATCAAGATCAGATTGTAGTATACAATATACAGCTACAGTAGCATCAAGATCAGATTGTATTATACAATATACAGCCACAGTAGCATCAAGATCAGGTTGTATACAATATACAGCCACAGTAGCATCAAGATCAGATTGTATACCATATACAGCCTCAGTAGCATCAAGATCATATTGTATACAATATACAGCTACAGTAGCATCAAGATCAGATTGTATTATACAATATACAGCTACAGTAGCATCAAGATCAGATTGTATTATACAATATACAGCTACAGTAGCATCAAGATCAGATTGTATTATACAATATACAGCCACAGTAGCATCAAGATCAGGTTGTATACAATATACAGCCACAGTAGCATCAAGATCAGATTGTATTATACAATATACAGCCACAGTAGCATCAAGATCAGGTTGTATACAATATACAGCCACAGTAGCATCAAGATCAGGTTAGAGCACTTGTTTATCAACACAACAGTCTGGGTTCAGTAGCAGAATTGTTCTTATTCTGCGTCCTTTCGTGACTAGGACCCATAAGAAAGCCAAGAATAGTAACACTGTAACCTCCCATGCATGTCGTTAGAGGACATCTAAGGAGGGTTGGCATCTTGTAGAAAGCAGCACACGAACAAGTCTATGAAAGGCTTGAGTAGATTGAGGGTTTATGTTCCACTTAGAGATGAAAGGCAGAAGTGGCACAGCTCATAAAATGGATACCGAATAATTAGGGATATGCCTGGGAAGGGAATGTGGAAGAGAATGAGCCACCACACCTCATAATGCAGTGGCCTAGAATATTAGTTAGTTTAGTTAGTTATGGATCAACATCACGGCACACGGGTGCAACCCATAAGTGCTCCGTTCTCCTCCTAACTCAAACCTGAGTCTGGAGAAACTCAGCTCAGTGCACGAACTCTGTAGCACCGCCGAGGATCCTGAAATACTTTGGGTAGATTTTTAACTCGAAATTTTGCCCGGGCAGCGCATCACTCTTGTGTGATTCCAGTGTTAACGTATGGATGTGAAAGTTGGAAATCAACGGTAGCTTTAGATAAAAAATTAGACAATTTTGAGAACAAATGTCTTAGAAGACTTCTAAACATCCACTGGACAGACTTCAGAACCAATTCGCAAATAAGACAAGAGACTAAGCAAGATACAGTATCCAATTTCATAAGAAGACGCCGTTGGAACTACATCGGCCATGTACTCAGAATGGACAAGTCAAGACTCCCCTACCAAGCCCTCATATGGTCACCAGTAGGGAAAAGAAAACGGGGAAGACCAAGAGAGACCCTGCGTAGAACCATCATTAGAGAAGGCTCATTCAATGGCCAAGTAAATATCCAAGATCTACAACAGGTAGCAGCGAACCGCCAAGCATGGAGAGACAGGACTTCTGCCCTATGCGCCGCCTTAGGCTCAAGAGGAAAGACTAACTAAGCGCCGTTAGGCTACTCTTTTTTGATTTCCAACTGCCAAGGGATTTTTTTACGTGCGCAACAATACACACGGGCTTCCGATCTCACTACCTAGAGACCAGGGGAAATTACTTGAAGTCCCGGTGGATTTCTTAAATAAATCCTGGTCCTCACCGGGATGAAGGTCTAACACTTTACAACAGACAGGCATCTGCAGTGGGAACTACATTTGAAGGTCTAACACTTTACAACAGACAGGCATCTGCAGTGGGAACTACATTTGAAGGTCTAACACTTTACAACAGACAGGCATCTGCAGTGGGAACTACATTCTTAGTACTCCAAATGATGGTAGGTGAAGGTGAAATGAAGGTGTAGTGCAAATTGTGCAGCAGACAGTGAACAGTTTCAACAAGATAATCTAGTAATCTCTCTACTGAGAATATGAAAATAATAAAAGTCAACAATAGATTCATGGTAAGTAAAATCTGTTTAATCCCAAAATGGGACCTGACACATAGCATAAATACATGACAACATAGCATAGATGCCAGACATACATTTACAGCATAGCATAGTATAGATACATGGCTTACAACATAGCAGATACATGACTTATAACTAATAAATATTAAAATCACTATGTGCCATCTTCACACTCAATCACTAGAAATGCATGTAAACAGTGAAAGGAAATAACACTGATGTATTGACGGAAATAGTATACACAGATGGCGTCAATGCCAGTCAGTGGACAAAGAAAATAAGTCATTTCTGTTCAGAATTGTTCAAGTATATAAATCTGAACTCCACATTTTTGGATTAAAGAAAAAAGATGTTATAATCAAACTAGGTAGGAGAATGTTTATGTAGTTGCTGTCTGCCTCATCATACACAAACACTTTCCTGTATAACTTTCTTAACTTTTTTTTGTGTGTTGGTTTGGTTTGAAGCATGAGGGTGCCAGTTACTTTCTAAGATTGGCTTTTCATTTGAACACAAAATGAGCTTGATTGAGCAAATAAAATGAAAACAGTTGACTCTGGTTGTAATGAGGAGGCTAGCAGCTCATTCTCTCCAAGTTAGTCATCACCACAACTCCATTGGGGGGAGGGGGAGAGAAAAGTACCTTATCCACCCCACCCACCACTGGGGGAATTTTTTTTGGTGCTCGCTCGTTTTGAACTCAAGCGTTGTCCATACACACTATTTATAGTATTGATGGACTGAATTTTGTGTGTGGATTAGCTTTCCCTATTAACCATGTCCCTCGCCATCAGGTGAACCCACTCTGATTTCAGAGATACTTGTAATTAACGTCCCCAAGTCAAGGACGACAGGTCAACATTTTAGTCCAGCTGGCCGGTGTAGGGCTTGAACCGCTTACCTCAGCACAGCATCATCACACCAGATGTTTGAGAACACACGTTCTTACTCATTCGACCATGCTGACCTGCACTGGGGGGAATTACTTTATCCACACCTCCACCGTATCCACACCACGGGGGGGAGGGGGGCCCTCTCTCAGACAGTTGTTTCTCCTCAGAAGTTAGCAGTGGAAGTGTGAAAATATGCAGGACAGCAGACATCTGTAGAAGCACTGGGCTAGCCTGGAGGTCACGTGTGAACACCTCATTGATGCTGGCAGTGTGTGCTGAGTCCACCCAGCCTACAGCTGGTACAAGGAGTCCTGGGAGGTCAATGCAGCTGGCATAAGTACACAATCTATCCATGCCATGTAGTCATGAGGATGTGGACAAGGGCAACTTCCTGTTACAATCAGACATGGAGGATGAACCTTGCTGTTTGATGTATGATCGAGGTTGTTTTTTGTGAACTCCCAACAATTGCATCAGATGAATATACAATTTCTTGTTGCAACAAACTTTGGCAAGCAATCTAGCCATGATACCACAGTGGTTGCCTGCTGGTTTCCTAGAGTCTAGTTAAATCCCCAGCAGTTGCAAGATTCCATTTTCTGAACATGTCTGGAGTCAACCCGGGCTCATAAAATGTTCACAGAATAATTTGCATAATTACCAGCAATATAAATGGCCGCCCCACCTCATTAAGCTATGTCCTAAATGTATAAAGGCATTTTACAACCCTCAAAGGCAGCATCTGCCAAGGGACGTCGTTCCTTTTTGGAAGGTTATGCATCTCAAAGTTCAGCGTATCGGACTTTGCTTTCACACTGAAGTTATTGTGTATGCGGAGGGGGGTATTCACGCCACACTAACAACCATAATTGCCATGGACTGGTGGAGAAATTGCATACAGTTAAACAATTAGTCAAAGTTCATCCAGTCCACATTTTGAAACAACAGACGTGCTCAGTTGATATTCTACCACTGAAATCGCTGTAAGAGTCAATAAATCATCTCTCACTGCAATTTGTTTTAGTCCCATAGTTCAAACAAAAGAATTGTTTTACACGCCTGAAATTATATCGAGCCCATGGTGCTAGTCCCAGAGTTCTATAGACCCCTCCTACTCCAGGGATGATGTCTTCAATATCACACCGGCCGCCTTCACTTTCCAAGACACATCCAGGTGCCCAGTTTAGCTGGGGTCAGCCTAGTAGTATAGGTTCAGTTTACAAATCTGCCGTGATCGCAGGGCTGACACGCAAGTCTAGCCACTACACTCACCCCCTAGTGAACAAGTTTAAACTGTATAGCCCGAAGGACAGTTTTAACCTTGCTGACCACGAAGGCAGGCCGACCGGCCTCCTGTCACAACTTGCAGCCCCGGTTCCCAATTCTCTTGCCCTTTTGGGAATAAATATAACTCCAGGGCTCAGTCTCCACTATTTGTGGTTAGGTTACTTGCTTTGTGAATGAGCTGCCTGCCTAGATCAGCCTAAGCCGTCAGATTGTCTCTGCTAATTCAGCACTTGTTCTTGAAGTTCTGTTGAAATGGATTACCATGTCACTGTTGTTACACACCCTGTATTTTCTCATGGTTTTTTTTTTTTTTAATTGTTTGTTGTTGTAACTTTTTATGCGATAAGAAACTGAACATGGACATGTAGATCCTATCAGATAGTTTAGAGGTTCATTTCTCTAACATCTGATATAGCCAGTGACGTTTTGTTTCCACATGGTTACCTTGTGAACAGTGACAGCTGTTATTTCATCATGATGATTCTCTTGCCGTCCTGAATTTCTGCAGTATTTTATCACACAAGTCCTGGACCTGAGGTCTTAAGCTAGTATGGTTTCAAGAAGGAAGACAGTGTGAGTGAAATATAAATTCAAAACAATGTTTCTCCCGTTGTAAATTTGAATAATAAAGATAAAAATAATATAGTGCACAATTAATGCCTGACATATTTCACTGTATCTTGTTAGGTGCAATCCATACAAAAAAGTTTAACATATAATGAAGTAGTGTAATGAATCCTTGTAAATCAAACACACATAAGACAGTGTTTTTTTTGTGTGTGTGTGAAAGGATTCATTACACTACTTCATTATGTTGAACTTTTTTTTCCCCTGTAGTATGCACCAGACGAGATAAGATGAAATATGCCAGGCGTATTGTTTGTCTTCATTATTCAAACTGAGTGAAATATGTGAAGTTTTATCTAGTGAATCCGTCCAGACAAGATTGATCTTGTACAACATTAACAAGCCAGTACTTCTGGACATACATTTGAGATTGATGTTTGGTAATCAGCATCCCCTTTCCCATAGAATTAACATGTAGTCTCCCAGTTGAGGAAGTTGTGGGGCTGGCTTACAATAAAGAGGAAATATGTTTACAGGAGTTGGTTTGAGTTTGCAGTATAAGACAAGCTGTGACTGTGTGCATGCTTGAGATGAATGCTTCTGTGTGAATACTACATGTGACTGAATACTAGAAATGACTGACTGCATCTGTTGATTCATCAACTAACTGGCCTTGGGATACAGGCTTAGTATGTCACCCATGATGTTACCAACATTCTACCATAACAATTCATTACTATAACAACTGTTACCATGTCTTCCCCCCCCCCTGAAGTTAACAGTCCATGTCTATAATGACTTACCATTATCATGATCCCCCATGAAATTAACAATCCATGTCTATAACAATGGTTACCATGTTGTTCCCCCCCCCCCCCCCTGACATTCACTTGTCTGCTTGAAATATGAGTAACATTAGTGGAACTGTAGACAATGTAAACTGATTAGAGAAGTTAGATTTAGACAGTCAGAATTTTTTGGTCACATTATGAGAAGAAATAAATTGGAGAACTTGGTGACAACTGGCAAGATCGAGGGGAAGAGAACAAGGGGAGGGTAGAGAAGTAAATACCTGGATGGCTTGGTTGAGACAAGAACACTGATCTGATCCACGATTCTGGTGATTGTGTGATATGGTGAAATATGATCGCCCACGCTTACCGGCATGGCACGTGATGATGATGAAACAATACAACATAACACAAAGTAATGCAGCTTTACAGAATAAAATCTGGGTTGTTTGTAATTGTGTCTGTAAAGCTGCATTACTTTGTGTTATTTTATACAGTGCAGACCTGATAAGGCGAACTCACCTGGGGACCCAAGAAATAGTTCTTCTTATCAGAAATTCCTCTTATAAGAGACAAAGAAGAAAAATTGCTGAGGATAAACAAATTGTTCTTGACAAGAAAAATTCGCCAAATCTGACATCGCCTTAAATGGTTTGCACTGTATTGGATCATGTGGAGACGGTTGTGACAAGATCTCAAAAGGGACTCAACACACTTAAAACTATGGCTGCAACGGGCATAGAGCAGAGAATGCTTTTCACACTATACCAGCACTTGATCCTCTCAGTGATTGATTATGGACTAGGACTGCTCACTGTCTCAAAGAGTCAGCTGGTGAAATTAGAGCGCATACAGAACGAAGCTATGTAAGTCATTCTTGGATGCACCAGAGACACCCCAGTAGTGTATATGCGTTACATCCTTGGTCTGCCGACTGTTGCTGGTGGGCTCAAGGTGATGCAGGCGAAGGCATTCCTCAGAGTAGCTGCAGACACAGATCACCCACTGTATGAGGCACTGGACGCAGTTAAGGGTCAGTGACTGATAAGAGGGAAATCATGAATGGCTCAGGCGGAGGATACGATCTATAACTAAACAAGAAACAACAACAATTCACCTAAATGAACATCTCTTGAAACAAATAAAGAGTTTCAAGTGCCTACGAAGTATATCATCATCAAATGGCAAATAAGAAGATGAGATCGAAAATAGAAGGCAAACCAATACTAAAGAACAAACGTATCAAGTTACTATGAAAGTACTTTACAACACAATCTTCCTACCAACTCTATGTTACCAATGCCAAACCTGGACAATGACAGAAAAAGAGAAAAGAAAAATCACAACAACAGAAATGAGATTCCTGAGAAGAATACTCAACATATCAAGAAGAGATAAGATCAGAAATGAAGAAATCAGGACTAAAGTAGGGGTTATAGCAGAGCTAGATTTTATTAGAAGGCAGCAAGTAAAATGGCTTGGCCATGTAAGCAGGTTACCAACTAACAGTACACCGCAACAAGCAATGATGTACAAACCAGAGGGAAGCATAAGAAGAGGCCGACCACATAAACAATGGACGGAGGGAATAGCAGAGTCCATGAGAATATCGATACATGAAGCCCATAAGTGGGCACTCTCCCACTGTTTATACTTCACCTCAACACCCCAAGAGGAACATGATGAGATGAGGTGATACAAAAGTTTATTGTTCAGTTCACAGAGCCACAACAAGAAAACATCCAGGGTGCACTCATCATTCGCAGGCTATATCTACATTCATCATCTCTTTAACCCACATATTGTAAGCAGGAATCAGATTGTTCACGAAGTAGCTCTCAAACTCTGCCCTCAAACTGGCCAGGTCAGGCTGCTGATCACATGATGGAATATTGAGAAGCTCCTTGAAAAGTTGCTTCCATAGTGGCTGGTTCCATTTTCTGTGGACAGACAATGCCAAGTGTGATCAGTGTTTATGGACAAACTAGAATCATGGCATGGACATCCAATAGAAGAAGTTGTCAACAGATATTATGGTTACAGTATTAACCCTACCAGACCGCTATACCCATTCTTCGGGAATTTCCTATTCTGCCGCTAGACTGCTGAACCTAATTTTCCGTATTTTGCCTAGTACGTGAAAAAAACTAAAAATAACCAACCAATCGTGGTAAAATCTCATGGTTAGTCATTGCAAATGTCTGCCCCCATGTGTTTGAATTGACTTTGTGTGGGTTAACGTGAAAAAGTGAAAAGCTGAGAAGTGTAAAAAACCTTGCTAGGGGTGACAGTCGCTATCTATGTCAAGGAAGTGTAACAAGTTTAGTTTGGCAGGATAGAAAGCCCATCACATTTATTTCAAACTACCACGATCCAACCCAAAATGTTGTAATAAAGAGAAGAAATAAAGATGGCAGTGTGCAAGAAATACAGATGCCACAGCTGGCGAAAGACTATAATAAATATATGGGTGGCTGTGACAAAAATGACCAGATGACCCGCCTTCACCGGTCTCGTCGTCATTACCGCTGGCCCTGGCGGCTTTTTATAAAAAATTTTTATGTGGGCCATTTATAATTATTATATCTTGTATGCTTCAAAGCAGCAAGCTGCTTCAAAAAAGCCAGATTATTTCACCAGATATATTCAGGAACTGTGCCTGCAACTTATTGGTAGATACAGGACATCAGCCCACCGCCACCCACAAAAGGAACCCTGCCCTCAACGGATGACCCCTGGCAATCATTTTCCAGAGATTCCCCCTGGGACATCGTCTAATCATATCTGTGTTGTGTGCATGGAAAAGCACTCCAGGTACAACAAGCAAAATCCTGGAGTGTCTTACAAAGACAATCCATGCAAGAAGGTGAAGAGCAACATCTGGTGCTCACTTTGCAAGAAGTACTTCTGTGTGAAACAAGGCTCATCCTGCTGGGTTGATTGGCATACACAGGTGGAATATTGGCGCTAGATGAAAGGTAGACCTATTTTCTACAGTGTCTCCAAGTTCCATCTTATTCTAACCACTTGTTTGCATGTAACTAATATTTTTCTATATCATTTTGTTTTTTTCTCTTTAATGCTCAGGAGCCCAGGTATAGGGGACAGTTAGGGTTAGGGCCTCAGGTCTGGTAGGGTTAAAGAGTGAGGAAACTGGTTCTCTTCAAGACAACCTTCTCCTGAGAGTGCATATATGATCACCCAGTGCTGGGCCACACAGTTCCTAATCAGACAAAAATTGTTGAGTTTAGTTTAGTCGCTGGATCAACATCACAGCACATGGGTGTAACCCATAAGTGCTCCATTCTACTCCTAACTCAAGTCTGAGTCCGGAGAATCCCAGCTCAGTGCACAAACTCTGTAACACTAGCAAGGATCTTGAAATACTTTTGGGTAGATTTTAACTCAAAATTTTGCCTGGGCAGCGCAGTTAGGCTACTCTTTTTCGATTTCCAACTGCCAGGGGATTTTTTTACGTGTGCAACAATACACAATACCAATTTCTTCTTCTTCTTCGTTCATCCGGAGTTTTTTTTCCGGATGTGATTGCGTTGTGCCTGTTTACAGCAGAGCTGCGTTCTTGCGCCGTTAGGCCGACACATCCGACTTCTGCGGGCATTTGTTGACCGGGTTAACCTTCCCGGGGATACCAATTTCACTACCCAGAGACCAGGGGAAATTTTGTTACTAGAAGTCCACGTGAAAAAATCCTGGACCTCATCAGGGCTTGAACCCGGACCTCCAGCACTCGAAGCGGACACCATATCTCGAGACCACTTAGGCCCAAATCAGACCAAGTGCCAAGGATCACATCCCTCTCCACAGCTGTGAAGTTCCAGTATCGATCCTGTACACCTCAGCGGTTCTGAGCTTGAAGAGGGGAAGAAGATATCTGTGATACAGTCACCGTGGGTATGGTAGGTTGGTACCAGGTATGAAGTAGTCACAAATCTCACTGATAGATGCAAGCCCTTTTCTGAGCTCAAATGACCTGAACCTCAATGACTAGTCTTCCATGCGATTCACACCCAGCCATGACTTCATGCTGCAGTGATGTTATCAGCTGCTGCCAATGGACGCACAAAATAAATTAGCATTTTAATTAATGTCTTAAAATAACAATTTGAGCTTGGATTGCCTACTCACTCACCCACCCCCTTTTCACTTAGATGAAAATATACAATTGGCATCTGGAATGCAAGAACTATATATCAACTGGGAGAGAGCACAGGTGGTAGGATTCTTCTTCTTCTTTCATTAGCTTGAAAATTGTCTATAACTGCCATGTTGTCTTGGTGATAGGATAATATGAGGAAGACATGGAGGGAACCAAAGAGGAAGAGGGGGAAGCGCATCTCTCAAAATAGAGCTAAGAAAACAACAAGTAGTGACAAGTCTCAAGTACAGATTATTTTTAAACAATTTTAAAATTGTAGCAAAAATTCAAATATAGTGGTGCTAACTACAACGCTTTTAAAAGTGTAGTGAATAACAGGAAAAACAGGAAGTGAAGACAAAGTCTCTTCACAAAAAAACTAAGTATACAATAAGAAATTGTAAAATATACAATCAGAAATTGTGAAAGCATGCAGTCAGATAATGCAAATCATTTTATACAAAGCTGTAGGTATACAATCATAAATTGTGAAAGCATAGTCAGATAGAAATAACATGAGTATATACAGCCGGCTCCGTGGCGAAGGGACGCAGTTTGTAATTGTGCATACCTCATTCAAAACACAGCTGTAGGTAATTTGGCAGCAGACCAACCTTACGTTTTTTTTTTTTTAATGAAATGGCATGGGTGCAGGTCATTCAGAAAGCAATGGCAAACTATTGAACGTAAACTTGCCCAGGAATCACAAACAGCCATGAAATGCTGCGGCTGACTGCTACATCCTATAAAGGATATGAACTAATTTTATATACATCCTAGAACCTAGATCATATGAAGTAGTTAAAGTACAACACAACACATCAATATAAAGAATGTGAAATCACAATGTCAATACCATAACTGTTTGAAAGACATACATGAAATCATAGAGAATTCATCATCTGAAACAACTACAGACTATACATCCCAATTATATCCTTAGAACCAATTGGTCTAACACAATATGGTGCTAACACCACATACCCAATATGCCTCAAAGTGTTGAAACCAGTCCTTAACTTATTATTTTTAAAAAAATATCCCAATTATAACCCAGAGGAGTTGAACAGGACTGAGGTCGGGGAGGAGCAACTTTTAATGCTGATGCATTGATGTTCAGGTTGCCTAGCTGTAAACATGGCTTGCATCTATCGGCATAAAGATTTAGAGATTTGCTCCCAAGCTTACACCAAGAGACTGCTGCAGACCTCTTCCTTCCACTCTCCAAGATTATAAACGATGGGGTATGCAAAGTTAGTACTGGAGGGGTATATTAGGATGTAATCCAGGTCATAAGACATATGGACTGTCTATTAGTAAGCCCAGGTTGGTTTTGTTTCCTCCACAGGTTGTAGTACTTCACTGTCAACAGAGACTTCCTCCACAGGTTGTAGTACTTCACTGTCAACAGAGGCTTCCTCCACAGGTTGTAGTACTTCACTGTCAACAGAGGCTTCCTCCACAGGTTGTAGTACTTCACTGTCAACAGAGGCTTCCTCCACAGGTTGTAGTACTTCACTGTCAACAAAGGCTTCATCCACAGGTTGTAGTACTTCACTGTCAACAGAGGCTTCCTCCACAGGTTGTAGTACTTCACTGTCAACACAGGCTTCATCCACAGGTTGTAGTACTTCACTGTCAACAGAGACTTCCTCCACAGGTTGTAGTACTTCACTGTCAACAGAGGCTTCCTCCACAGGTTGTAGTACTTCACTGTCAACAGAGACTTCCTCCACAGGTTGTAGTACTTCACTGTCAACAGAGACTTCCTCCACAGGTTGTAGTACTTCACATGTCAACAGAGACTTCCTCCACAGGTTGTAGTACTTCACTGTCAACAGAGACTTCCTCCACAGGTTGTAGTACTTCACTGTCAACAGAGACTTCCTCCACAGGTTGTAGTACTTCACTGTCAACAGAGACTTCCTCCACAGGTTGTAGTACTTCACTGTCAACAGAGACTTCCTCCACAGGTTGTAGTACTTCACTGTCAACAGAGACTTCCTCCACAGGTTGTAGTACTTCACTGTCAACAGAGACTTCCTCCACAGGTTGTAGTACTTCACTGTCAACAGAGACTTCCTCCACAGGTTGTAGTACTTCACTGTCAACAGAGACTTCCTCCACAGGTTGTAGTACTTCACTGTCAACAGAGACTTCCTCCACAGGTTGTAGTACTTCACTGTCAACAGAGACTTCCTCCACAGGTTGTAGTACTTCACTGTCAACAGAGGCTTCCTCCACAGGTTGTAGTACTTCACTGTCAACACAGGCTTCATCCACAGGTTGTAGTACTTCACTGTCAACACAGGCTTCATCCACAGGTTGTAGTACTTCACTGTCAACAGAGGCTTCCTCCACAGGTTGTAGTACTTCATTGTCAACAGAGACTTCCTCCACAGGTTGTAGTACTTCACTGTCAACAGAGACTTCCTCCACAGGTTGTAGTACTTCACTGTCAACAAAGGCTTCCTCCACAGGTTGTAGTACTTCACTGTCAACAGAGACTTCCTCCACAGGTTGTAGTACTTCACTGTCAACAGAGACACGACCAGTGCTCAAGAGAAGCGTTCCATCTGATAAAACCTGAGTTTCCAACAACAGAATTAATCAATCACGCAGGAGTCGCTGGCATGGAATGATCATGTAACAAATAATGCTGTAAGGATGTGAAATGATATAATCTTACCTTTACTAGATCATGAAGGATGTGAAGTGATATAATCTCACAGTTACTAGGTCATGGTATTATGAAATGTGGTGACCAGATAGTCCCACAGTAATCGGCCTGAGAAATCCCTCTGGCTGTGGTTGCTGAGTGAGTGTACTGAATGATCACACAGACTGTTACTTTTACAAGAACTGTTATCGCCAACTGCCTTACCGACTGGTGTGGAAGATCAAGCGTGTGCACATCTCACCATCTCTAACAGAAAGTGAACAAATGCAGCTCAGTGTGAAGAGACACTTGTAAGTCAGTTGCTAGCAAGCACTGGCAGGTGTCAGACAACCTGCAGGTGCACCCAAGCCAAGCTGGAATAGAGTAACCTACCTCATAAAGTTTCCAGTCACACGCCAGACTCCTCGTTCCTCAAACACATTCATATAGGAGCCGAATAAGACCACATGGATGGTTCCGATGAGGCCAAACAGATCAGTCTGGAAATCAATTGTAAATCAAGTGTGGAATTGCCAGGTATGAATAATATCAAAATCATGACATCAGTTTGATTGATAAATGTGTGAAGATGATAAAGTGTGATGATGGTGATAAAGATGATGACAATGCAAATGAGAAAAAAGATATGAAAGATAAAAGTATGATGATGATTACAACAATAAAGGGGATGATGAACCACAACATAGAACATAACAATATGATGATCATAATGAATAACACCATGGAACATAAAAGACTGATGATGATGAACCACAACGTGGAACATAAATGTATAATGAACCACAACATGGAACATAAAGGTATGATGAACCACAACATGGAACATAAAAACATGATGAACCACAACATGGAACATAAAGGTATGATGAACCACAACATGGAACATAAAAACATGATGAACCACAACATGGAACATAAATGTATGATCATGATGAACCACAACATGGAACATAAAAATATGATGAACCACAACATGGAACATAAATGTATGATGATCAAGATGAACCACAACATGGAACATAAATGTATGATGATCAAGATGAACCACAACATGGAACATAAATGTATGATGATCAAGATGAACCACCACATGGAACATAAATGTATGATGATCAAGACGAACCACAACATGAAACATAAATGTATGATGATCAAGACGAACCACAACATGAAACATAAATGTATGATGTTCAAGACGAACCACAACATGGAACATAAATGTATGATGATCAAGATGAACCACAACATGGAACATGTATGATGATCAAGACGAACCACAACATGGAACATGTATGATGATCCAGATGAACCACAACATGGAACATGTATGATGATCAAGACGAACCACAACATGGAACATGTATGATGATCCAGATGAACCACAACATGGAACATAAATGTATGATGATCAAGACGAACCACAACATGAAACATAAATGTATGATGATCAAGATGAACCACAACATGGAACATAAATGTATGATGATCAAGACGAACCACAACATGAAACATAAATGTATGATGATCAAGATGAACCACAACATGGAACATAAATGTATGATGATCAAGATGAACCACAACATGACACATAAATGTATGATGTTCAAGGCGAACCACAACATGGAACATAAATGTATGATGATCAAGATGAACCACAACATGGAACATGTATGATGATCAAGATGAACCACAACATGGAACATAAATGTATGATGATCAAGACGAACCACAACATGGAACATGTATAATGATCAAGATGAACCACATTGTATTGGCACCTTTCCGTCTTGACAGATGATAGTTTGGTACATTGTGCTTCAAAAAGGCTTAATAACTGTCATATGGCAATAACTACAATCCATGGCGGTGGCGAGTGTGGCTGGTAAGGCCAATTCTTGCTGCAAATGTTTGCCCACAGTAGGTGCATGTGAAAACATGGTCATTTCCACCATTTTGCACCATCTTACGTCTCTCACGCTCTGTGTGTGCTTTATCTGCAATCATTTTCTCCTTTGTCTTTATTCCATTTCTGATAGTTGCCCTCCATGCAACACGTTCAGCGGCGACGTGCTCCCATTGTGCATTATCAATGCCTGTATCAATCATGTCCCGCTTACACACATCTTTGTATCGTAGTAGAAGCCGACCCTGAGATCTCCTACCCGTCTGTAATTCACCAAAAAAGATGTCCTTTGGTATTCTACCATCATCCATCCTCCTAACGTGTCCTATCCATCTAAGTCTACGAAGACTGAGCATGGAATACACCGTCACACAACCTGATCTTTCCAATACTTCAGTATTTGTGATTTTGTCTTGCCACTTAATACCAAGTATTCTTCGCAGACACCGCATATGAAAGCTGTTTAAACGTTTCTCTTGGCGTGAGTAAGTTGTCCAGGTTTCACTGCCATAAAGAAGAGTACTAAGGACACAGGCTTGGTAGACGAGGACTTTTGTTTTGGCAGTAAGCTTCCTGTTCTCCCAGACTCTTTTTGCTAACATGTTCATTGTTGTTGCTGCCTTGCCAATCCTGATGTTGATTTCCTGATCGAGGGATAATTTGCTATTTACCTCTGATCCAAGATATGTAAAATGGTCTACTATCTCCAGTTCGGCGTCGTCAATAAAGATTGATGGTACACCATGTGCACCTTGTGACATAATCTGTGTCTTCTTTTTGTTAATTGTTAAACCAAATTCAGAACAAGCATTGGAGAATGCAGATAGTAGATGTTGTAATTCTTCCTCAGAGTGGGTCGTAATCGCAGCATCATCCGCAAAAAGCAACTCTCTGATTAGTACCCTGCTAATTTTGGTCTTGGCCTTCAATCTCTGAGCATTATAGAGGCCACCATCTGAGCGTGAGTGAATGTATATACCATCATCCTGATCACGAAAGGCATATTTCAGTAGAAGTGAAAAGTATATCCCAAAGAGGGTGGGGGCTAGTACACAACCTTGCTTAACTCCACTCTTGATTTCAAACTCTTCTGAAGTTGAGCCATCAAACTTGATTATACCCTTCATGCCTGTGTGGAACGATTCCACAATGGACAGAAGAGTTGGTGGACAGCCAATCTTCTTTAGTGCTTTGAACAGACCCTCACGACTGACCAAATCAAATGCCTTTGTGAGGTCGATGAAGGCAATAAACAGTGGCTGATTTTGTTCCCGGCATTTTTCTTGCATCTGTCGCAATGAGAATATCATATCAATGGTAGACCGGTTCTGACGGAAGCCGCACTGTGATTCAGGGTAGACTTGATCTCCCAGGACTTGAAGTCTGCGCAGGACAATTCTGACAAATACTTTCCCAACAATACACAGAAGTGAGATACCCCTATAGTTGTTGCAGTCGCTCCGATCTCCCTTGTTCTTGTACAGCGTTATGATGTTTGAATCTTTGAAATCCTGTGGGACTTGTCCTTCTCGCCAGCATAGCTCTATTAGCTGGTGGATCTGTAGAGCGAGGGTGTCTTGCCCACTCCTGATCACCTCTATTGGAATCCCATCCTTACCTGGAGCCTTGCCAGATGCAAGCTCATTTATAGCACACTTAACTTCTGTTATAGTGGGAAGTGTGTCCAGGTGGTCAAGAGTTGGCAGGGCCTCTATGGCATTGAGGGCATCATCCGCCAGCTTGGTCTCACTTGAGTAAAGCTCTAAATAGTGCTCGACCCATCTATCCATCTGCTGTTTCTTATCAGTGATGATTTCTCCAGTCAAGGTTTTCAGCGGTGCACTTCTTTTGATCATTGGACCACAGGCTTTCTTTATCCCTTCATACATGCTTCTGATGTTTCCTTTATCACTTGCGATTTGAATGGACTCACATAACTTGATCTAATAGTCATTCGCACACTGCCTGGCAGCCTTTTGTACATCCTTCCTCGCTTGCTTCAGCTCACTCAGAGTGTTACGCGTTGGTCTTTCCTTGTTTCTTAAGAGAGCTATCTTCTTTTTATCAATCAAGGGCTGCAGTATCTGGCTGTTTGCCGCAAACCAGTCCTGCCTCTTATGATCCACAGTGCCATAATATGAACCACAATATGGAACATAAATGTATGATGATCAAGACGAACCACAACATGGAACATAAATGTATGATGATCAAGACGAACCACAACATGGAACATAAATGTATGATGATCAAGATGAACCACAACATGGAACATAAATGTATGATGATCAAGACGAACCACAACATGAAACATAAATGTATGATGATCAAGACGAACCACAACATGGAACATAAATGTATGATGATCAAGATGAACCACAACATGGAACATAAATGTATGATGATCAAGACGAACCACAACATGAAACATAAATGTATGATGATCAAGATGAACCACAACATGGAACATAATAAATGTATGATGATCAAGACGAACCACAACATGAAACGTATGATGATCAAGATGAACCACAACATGGAACATAAATGTATGATGATCAAGGCGAACCACAACATGGAACATGAATGTATGATGATCAAGACGAACCACAACATGGAACATGTATGATGATCAAGATGAACCACAACATGGAACATAAATGTATGATGATCAAGATGAACCACAACATGGAACATAAATGTATGATGTTCAAGATGAACCACAACATGGAACATGTATGATGATCAACATGAACCACAACATGGAACATAAATGTATGATGATCAAGATGAACCACAACATGGAACATGTATGATGATCAAGATGAACCACAACATGGAACATAAACGTATGATGATCAAGACGAACCACAACATGAAACATAAATGTATGATGATCAAGATGAACCACAACATGGAACATAAATGTATGATGATCAAGACGAACCACAACATGGAACATAAATGTATGATGATCAAGATGAACCACAACATGGAACATAAATGTATGATGATCAAGACGAACCACAACATGAAACATAAATGTATCATGATCAAGACGAACCACAACATGGAACATAAATGTATGATGATCAAGACGAACCACAACATGAAACATAAATGTATGATGATCGAGATGAACCACAACATGGAAAATAATAAATGTATGATGATCAAGACGAACCACAACATGAAACATGTATGATGATCAAGATGAACCACAACATGGAACATAAATGTATGATGATCAAGATGAACCACAACATGGAACATAAATGTATGATGATCAAGATGAACCACAACATGGAACATGAATGTATGATGATCAAGACAAACCACAACATGGAACATGTATGATGATCAAGATGAACCACAACATGGAACATAAATGTATGATGATCAAGACGAACCACAACATGGAACATGAATGTATGATGAACCACAACATGGAACATGAATGTATGGTGATCAAGACGAACCACAACATGGAACATGAATGTATGATGAACCACAACATGGAACATAAAAGTATGATGAACCACAGCATGGAACATAAATGTATGATGATCAAGATGAACCACAACATGGAACATAAATGTATGATGATCAAGATAAACCACAACATGGAACATAAATGTATGATGATCAAGATGAACCACAACATGGAACATGAATGTATGATGAACCACAACATGGAACATAAAAGTATGATGAACCACAACATGGAACATAAATGTATGATGGTCAAGACGAACCACAACATGGAACATAAATGTATGATGATCAAGATGAACCACAACATGGAACATGAATGTATGATGAACCACAGCATGGAACATAAAAGTATGATGATGAACCACAACATGGAACATAAAAATATGATGATGAACTATAACATGGAACATAAAAGTATGATGAACCACAACATGGAACATAAAAGTATTATGATGAACCACAACATGGATAAAACCAGAATGGAACATGATGATGATGATGACGACAACAATGAAGAGGTAATGAACAGCATGGAACATAAAAATGTGATGAAGATGATGGCAACAATGAAAAGGACGAAGATGAACCACAACACGGAACAAAGTATGAAGTTGATGGTGAAAAGATGATCATGAGGAGGATGATATAACCACAAAATGACTCTGGTGATCGAGTGAAATGGCGAGTCATGACCGCCCACGCTTTCCGGCATGGCACATGAGTGATTGATGCAGTGTAACGGCACTGTAACTCACACCAGTCATAACTGACTCAGCTCACCTGAAAAGTCCAAGGTCTGTTAGTTCTCATTTCAATGCACTGAAAGCCAGATGTGGCAACTTTGGCCAGGAATGTTGTTCCCCTGGCAAACTTGGTCAGGTCAATACTTTGCCCGAAGTCGATCAGCTGTACCAGACGCACATGTGAGCCAAACACCTCCTGTGGTCTCGTGCATCCTGTCTTGATTTTTGGTCTGCAATAAGTAACAAAGACAAGAGTAAACAACACATGTGAGCTAAACACCACTTATGGTCTTGTGCATTCTGTTTTGACTATAGCAAATCTTCTAATACCATGACTCATTTTGACTTATTCTAACAACTGTAAGTTTGTAAATTACTAGAATTGTTTCCCTCTTACTTCTTATATGCCGGCTTCCTGGACTAGAGGTTAGCAAACTTTTCTCTGTAATCTTGTAAGTAATGTGACAACGGTGAGAATCAGCAGTGGTTCGAATTGCATCGGTAACTTATGAGGTATGTGAGCCGGCCACTCAGAAAGCAATGGCAAACTACTGAGCGTAATCTTGCCAAGAAATCAACAATCAGCTGAAAGATGCTGATGTTGACAGCAATGTCCTGTAAAGGATATGCAAACAATTTTTTTTTTTTTTTTTTTGCTTCTTATATATATTTAGCTTATTTGGCACTGATGTATTTGCTATATGGTGTTCATCATTAACATCAAATGCCCAGCCAGCTGGCGTAGACAATGTACCTCCACATATCTCGGCGCCTGTTGTTAGTCACATAATTGTTTAGTCCAACTGGCATTTGCTGGTTCATGATGTCAACATTACACCAGATGCCTTTACTTCATTGTACCATGGATCTCCAACACTTTGTACCTTACTCTGGTGATAAACTCAAAGCAACTTATGTTCCCCTCATCTTTTAACAAAAACTTCCAAAGTGCACATTGCATATATGACTTTTCTCTGCAATGTAGCTTTTATCTGTCATCTGTCCACACACACAAAAAACTCATTTACTGCCTATACTACCTTGTAGTGTAGGACGACAAGGGGGTCTTGAGTCTGATGAATTAAGGCCACGTGGCTAGTGCAGTCGCCGCAAACTGTACAGGTTATGGTTTTCTTTTTCCCCCGACAAAAAAATACACACCTTGCTGAGGATTTGAACCCATGTCTCCCGAAGGAGAACCCAACATTCTAGTCATGCGGCAAGCTGCTCCTCAAAGCTTTCACCAAAGTATTTTAATATTGCATTGTGTAGAATGTTGCCTCCGTACCTCTTTTGAAATGTCTATGATAAGCCAGATGTCTTACCTCTGTTACTGTCGTGAATAAATTATCTACCACATCTTGAATCTATCCACAACATGATCCTCTTCTCCTCAATTTCCCCGGCACACCTCTCTTCACAATTATCTTTTCCAGACCACGTTTCTTTACCTATTTCATTGTCCTCACTAGTATGTCTTAACCAATTTTCTTCAACAATATTTTTCTATGAAAAATCTCTTTTTTCTCATTTCTGTTTAAAGAAATTTTAGTACTTTTTTTATATTTAAATTCAAAACAATGTGTGAAGTTACACACAGAAGCCAAAAACAATATGTTGTACGATTTATTGCCTGGCACATTTCGCTGCATCTCGTCAAGTACATACTGCAGAGTTAAATATTATAGGAAGTGAATAATGAATACTTTATCTGAAACAATTCAAACACAGTCACAGGTATTGTTTAAATGTGGAATATCTATTATCCACATGGTAATTTCAAATTTAATATGAACTTTGCAACCGCTTCATTATATTTGAGCAATCATTTATTGTTTGTTGAATACAGTATACAAAATGCTTTTTCTTTGTTCACGTTATGGCCATACTTTATGAGAAGAGAAATTGACGAGGATGGCATTTTAACTGTTTCAGCTAAAGCATTATTCATTTCATATGAAATATAACTCTGCAGTACATAATTAACGAGATGCAGCGAAATACGACAGGCAATAAATCATGCAACTTATTATTTGTGGCTTCTGTGTTTACAACTGTATTCAAATAAAAATAGTTCCCCAACATGTGAATATTTTAATCATTCTGTTAAGTGAACTTTGGCAAAAAGGCGAGGACAGAAATACTACAACACTTACATTTCAAGGAGTAGAAAGTTGTCTGGCTTGACGTCGCCATGAATGAATCCACAAGCGTGGATCTGTTCAAACATGTGCAGTAGTTCAATGGTCAACAAACATGCAAATGGCTCGACTCCGGCCAGCAGATTTTTGTCATTCTTGTATTTGTTCACCAAGTTCTGAGGACATGTGATTGATTTAGGTATTATGCAAACATTTATTTATACTGACTCTTCCCACCCCTCCTCTCTGTGTTTCTCACTTCCTTATCCCCTCACTTTTTCACACTCCCCTTTCCCTCCCTCTCACAAACACATTCTCTATTCCTCTCTCGCATGGTGCATGTTTTCTTGGCCTTGTTAACACTCCCCCCTTTTTAACACCCCCTCATGCACACTACTCTCCCCCTCACATACACACTCTCACAACTTTACACACACTCACTCTCTCACTGTTACCCTCTGTCTCCCTCCGGTATACATACATTTTGTCTCTCTCTCCCTTTCTAAACTCTCCCTCCCCATCACTGTCTCCCTCTCTCCATCGGTATCTCCATCTTTCATACATGCATTCTCTCATTTTTCTTCTTTTACACGCTCTCTCCCCTAATCTCCCTCTCTCACAAATAGTCTCTCACTCTTTTTCTCTTACGCACAAGTAATCATTACTATAGCAATACAAACACAAACAATCTTGACTATAGCAACACAAACATGAGTAATCTATAGACTCTAGCAATACAAACATGAGTAATCTAGACTATAGCAATACAAACATGAGTAATCTAGACTATAGCAATACAAACATGAGTAATCTAGACTATAGCAATACAAACATGAGTAATCTAGACTATAGCAATACAAACATGAGTAATCTAGACTATAGCAATACAAACATGAGTAATCTAGAGACTCTAGCAATACAAACATGAGTAATCTATAGACTCTAGCAATACAAACATGAGTAATCTAGAGACTCTAGCAATACAAACATGAGTAATCTATAGACTCTAGCAATACAAACATGAGTAATCTAGACTATAGCAATACAAACATGAGTAATCTATAGACTCTAGCAATACAAACATGAGTAATCTAGACTCTAGCAATACAAACATGAGTAATCTATAGACTCTAGCAATACAAACATGAGTAATCTAGACTATAGCAATACAAACATGAGTAATCTAGACTATAGCAATACAAACATGAGTAATCTAGACTATAGCAATACAAACATGAGTAATCTAGACTATAGCAATACAAACATGAGTAATCTATAGACTCTAGCAATACAAACATGAGTAATCTAGACTATAGCAATACAAACATGAGTAATCTAGACTATAGCAATACAAACATGAGTAATCTAGAGACTCTAGCAATACAAACATGAGTAATCTATAGACTCTAGCAATACAAACATGAGTAATCTAGACTATAGCAATACAAACATGAGTAATCTAGACTATAGCAATACAAACATGAGTAATCTAGACTATAGCAATACAAACATGAGTAATCTAGCTATAGCAACATAACCAAGTAATCTGGATTACAGCAATACAAACACAAATAAACTTGGCTTTTGCAATACAAACATTAGTAATCTAGTCTATAGCAACACAAACACAAGTAATCTTTACTATAGCAACACAAACACAAGTAATCTTTACTATGACAAAATAAACATGAATAATCTAGACCAGTGGTTCTCAACCTTTTTTGGCCCGTGCCCCCCTTCACCATATTTTCAGAACGTCATTCCCCCCCCCCCCCCCTTTCGTATTTCCTACCTAAAAATCCCCCCCCCTCCCCCTTTTGCTCCTGCCCCTACACAGTATACGTAATAATGGAAGCACATACCAAATCAAGTCTAGATGTCCACATAAAACGTGATTTGTGGGTCTACTTACTTTATAAAATGAATTTTAGAAGGGTGAAACGTACAGAACCATAAGTATCAAGGGAAAAACAATATCAAGTAATCGGTTCTTGTATTAATACGATCTTGAAATAATCTTCATTCCCCCTTGGAAACCCTAAAATTTCCCACCGGTTGAGAACCACAGATCTAGACTATAGCAACACAAACACAAGTAATCTTTATAATAGCAACTCAAACATCAATAATCTAGACTATTGTAATACAAACACAGATAATCTAGATTAAAGCAATACAAACACAAGTAATCTAGACTATAGCAATACACACACAAATAATCTAGACTATAGCAGCACAAGCACAATTTATCTTGAATATAGCAACACACATACAAGCAATTTTGACTAGAGCATCACAAAGAAAAGTAATCTTGATTACAGCAATACAAACATGGGTAATCTAGACTATAGCAAAAGAAACACATAATCTTGACTATAGCAATCCCCCCCCCCCCCCCCCCCCCCCCCCCCCCAATATCCTTTTACAGAAAATTACAGTCAACACCAGCATTTTTCAGCTGCTGTTGATGCCATGACAAGTTTTACGTTCAGTAGTTTACCATTGCTTTCTGAACGACCCGGCTCACATGCCTCCTTAAGTAACCAGCGTGATGCGATCCACTGCGAAGTCTCGCGGAGCTGTGTTTCGTACGAGAGTATACTGGATTACGAACGTCCTAAACCCCTGTGCCAGGTTGACCGGCAACTATAGCAATACAAAACCAAATAATCTTGAATACACATGCAGTCTTGACTATAACAATAGAAACAAGTAATTTTGACTATAGGAAATGAAAATACATGTAATCTTGACTATAGCAATGTAAAGACACAGTAATTTTAACTATAGCAATAGAAACAATCTAGGCTCAAAATTAATACAAGATATACAATAACATTAGACATGTTGACAACAAGTGCTGAACACAAACATACCAGCAGGGATCCACGTGGAGCATGAGCCATTTGTAATACACTTCCGTCATCAAAGAAATAGCCTTTCTCAATTTCCATGATTGAGGGAACCTAAAAGGCAATGGTGAGAAATGTTACTGGACATTAACCTCCTACATTACACCTATGGTACCAGATTGTATGTGTAGTGTGTAGTAAGCTTCGCCTCACATTTAACACATGATAGCAGCTACCTTGGAATGAAAATTGCAGGATTTTGAAAAGAAATGTTAGTTTCTGTGCATCCTTATATTCAGCATACAGTACATCACCAATATTTAGCACAGCAAAAGGAGGAACTGCTTCAACAGCTGAGGCTGACAGGTTCAGTGAAGAGAAGGGCGAAAGCAGGAAAGACAGAAAGACGCAGAGAGGAGTCAGAGAGTATAGTGAGAGAAGATAAGAGGGACAGAAGAGGAATAAGAGAAGGTAGAGTGAGAGTGCAGAGAGACAGGAGAGAATGAGGAGACAGAGAGACAGAAAGACAAGAGAGAAGGAAAGAGTGTGATAAGAGGGGCTGACAGTTCAGTGAGAGGGGAGGAAAGAAAGAGAAGCAAACATGGGAAAGGAGAGAGATAGAAGACAGTAAGAGACAGTATAGAGAGAGAGAAAACTGAAAGAGTGGGGAGAAGTGAGAAAAGGCAGAGAGAGTGCACAGAGACTGAAGAAAAGAAAGAGAGGTAAGAGACAGAAAGAAGAGTGGAGAGAGAGGGAGGGAAGAGACAGAAAGAAGAGATGTGAGAGAGAGTAGAGAAACATGGGAGAGGGGGAGGGATTATTTAAAAAAGAGAGAGAGAGAGAGAGAGAGAGAGAGAGAGAGAGAGAGAGAGAGAGAGAGAGAGAGAGAGAGAGAGAGAGAGAGAGACTGAGACTGAACTAGATGCTCAGTTAAAACTGTTACCTCCCTTTACCAATACAGCACTGAACAGAGATAACTTCCCCATAAAAACAAAAACATATTCATTCATTCTGCATACATTCTAGATGTTATCTCATCATAGAAATGGAGGAGCGTAAGTGTACATAAAATACCCAAATAATGCCAGGGATACGACCAGAGTACCAACAGGAAAGTACTGTCTTAACCATGATGCAGAAATCCAGGCAATCAAAATAGCAACAGAGAAATTCTCATCTCATCTCAAGTTCCTCTTGTACCTTGTGGTGTCGAGGTGACGTATGAACAGTGGGAGAGTGCCCGATTATGGGCTTCATATATCGATATTCCCATGGACTCTGCTATTCCCTCCATCCATCCTTTACGTGGTCAGCCTCTTCCTCTGCTTCCATCTTGTCTGTATATCATTGCTTGTTGTGATATACTGTTAGTTGGTAACCTACTTGCATGGCCAAACCATTTAACTTGCTGCCTTCTAATAAAATCTAGGGATGCTATAACCCCCACTGTAGTCCTGATTTCTTCATTTCTGATCTTATCTCTTCTTGATACATTGAGTTAGTTAGTTAGTTAGTTAGTCGACAGATCATCCTCGTTGCACATCGGACCATTCAGTCCATAAGTGCTCGGATCCCCTCCTCAGCAAATCTCCGCAGCGTGTAGCGGCTAACGACGCCAGTTCTGTGTTGGTTTATCAATCTTCTTTGGCTTCCTGTGTAGTGTTCTTGTTTGGCCACCCCTCTTTTAATTTGCTGCTCTCGCAGTCTGGCCATTGTTGTAGATTCACAGTCATCACTTGGTTCTTGCAAAAGTCTCACTTCTTGTAGAGCATTCAGAATGTCAGCCTGGTCCATGGCGCGTCCGCCCTCCACAGTAGCCTCACCTGCGAGCTTGTCAGCCCGCTCATTTCCTTGTACTCCCGCATGACCTGGCACGAAGATGAAACTAATCTTTGCCAGCCGAGACCGCTCCAGAGGCAGCAACCATTCTCTTCGGATCAACCCCTTGAGTATTCTTCTCAGGAATCTCATTTCTGTTGTTGTGATTTTTCTTTTCTCTTTTTCTGTCATTGTCCAGGTCTGGCATTGGTAGCATAGAACTGATAGGAAGATTGTGTTGTAAAGTGCTTTCTTAGTAACTATTGATACATGTTTGTTCTTTAGCATTGATGCCTTTTGTCCAATGAGTTGGTTTGCCTTATTGCATCTATTTTTGATCGCGTCTTCTCATTTGCCATGTGATAATATTATACTTCGTAGTTACTTGAAACTCGATACTTGTTTCATGGGATGTCCGTTAAGGTGTATTGTTGTTTTTTCTTCTGTAGGTGTAGTCATTACCTCTGTTTTACTTGTGCTGATTTTCATAATATGTTCCCTACACATTTCATTTAGACTATTCATGTGGGCTTGTAATTCAGCTTCTGATTTTGCTATTAGTGCTTGTTCATCCACAAACAGGAGTTCTCTAATGGTGTAATTTGCAGATGGTTCTTTTTCTGTGTTCTCGTCATGCGGTGTTCTTGCGGTCTCTGTTTGGCTAGTTTCTTTACATATGTTATGAACAAGAGAGGGGACAGGACACAACCTTATTGTACTCCGGATCTTATGGTGAAGGGTTCTGAGTTTCCTCCAGTTGCTCACACTGTGCATTCACTGTTGTTGTATAAGCTTCTACATAAGTTTGTTAGATGTGTACTCACTCCATATTGTTTAAGGATTTCCCACAGACTGTTTTTATCTACTCTATCAAATGCCTTTTCTTTATCGACAAAGGCGAAGAAGATTGTTTCATTAAATTTGATTGATTTTTCAATAAGTTGTCTAAGAGCAAAAATGGTATCTGTGCATCCTTTGAGACATTACTGAATACCAATCATGGTACACAACCTGTGGTGCCACTGACAGATGCAAAATAAATACTTGAGACACTCTAATCTGGGAAATTGCAAGTGCTACGCACATTATTGTCTGATCAGTCTGGGAAATTGCCAGTGCTACGCACATTATTGTCTGATCAGTCTGGGAAATTGCCAGTGCTACAAACTTTACTATCTGATCAGTCTGGGAAATTGCCAGTGCTACAAACTTTACTATCTGATCAGTCTGGGAAATTGCCAGTGCTACAAACTTTATCTGATCAGTCTGGGAAATTGCCAGTGCTACAAACTTTACTATCTGATCAGTCTGGGAAATTGCCAGTGCTACAAACTTTACTATCTGATCAGTCTGGGAAATTGCCAGTGCTACAAACTTTACTATCTGATCAGTCTGGGAAATTGCCAGTGCTACGCACATTATTGTCTGATCAGTCTGGGAAATTGCCAGTGCTACAAACTTTACTATCTGATCAGTCTGAGTCTGAGTAGCCTTACGATACTTCCGACGGCTGCTTTCGCTGATAGCTTGACAAAGTGGCCGCCATTTGTAAGCGCCGACTATGAATTTGAACGGACTTTTATGGACCTTTTTTGATAGTTTTTGGGGTTTTTACGCTTAGTTTTTCAAAACGGATTTCGGCGATTCTTCAAGTGATAGCCGAGATTTCGCTAGGTTCAATTTAAGTGACATTAAAGGGCACGAAGTTGACTATTAATCGGAGCTAGATATCAGTCCAAAGCGTTACTTTGCATTAGCAGTCTGAGTCGGACTTTAAAGAAAGTGATTATGATTCTGAAAATGTGTTTGTAAACTACCGTATAGATGACGGAAAATCACAAACATGCTGTATTTCGTAAATATTTGTGTTCATATATGGATTACCGGCAACAATCACGTGAGTAATATATTCTGCATGCTTTTCCCTTCATTGTGTTGTTTATTTAACTAAAATCAGTTGTCTAACACCTTATTTATGATGTTTTTACAAACGCAACCCGAAATTTTACCGAACCTGAAAAAATCTTGCCCGTTCAGGGCTAAAAAACGGACAAGCGTCTGCCCAGTAAAGGGTTAAAGATTTAGACAAATTTCAAGCGAGCGAAATAAGAAGACATCGCTCAATTGTGACAAAATATCCCCTGGTTAATGTTATACCACAATGGTTGAGAAGACAATCACTTACAACATTCATCTGGGTCTTGAGAGTGGTCAGTCTTCTTCTCAATTCTGAGCTAACATAGAACTCCCAGTAGCAGGGAGGCGTTTGTACCTGCACAAGACATTTTCCATTAATAAACATAATTATACATGTCTCTATCTTACCTGCCTATATTTTCCATTAATAAATATCATAATGGGGACGACCCGTTGCTGTGAAGTTGGAACTGCGACTAACTAACTAACTAACTAAATATCATAATTCTATATGGTTAATTCTATATTACCTGCATATATTTTTCATTAACAAACATAATCATACATGTCTGCATGTACTGTCCATAAATAATCATGACAAATATACATATGATAAATAAACAGGTCTGTGTCTTATCATCATCATCATCAAGTGCCATGCCGGCTGGCGTAGGCGTTCATGACTCTCCACAGATCTCGGTCTTTGGTTTTCTGGATCAACTCTGCCGTTGATATTCCTCCATGCCACCGTCACAATCCATCCAGCATCATTTCTCGTGGTCTGCCTCTGCCTCTCTTCCCCTCGATCTTTCCAGTTATCATGATGTTCTCCAGTGCCTCTCTTCTCATCACACGACCAAAAACATCTGTATTGTTGTATATAATGTTCTAGTTTCGCCAGCCTCTTTAAGGCATTCGTCGTTAGTTACTTTGGCAGTCCAAGGAATTCGCAACATTGGTCTAAGGAACCACATCTCTGTTGCTTCCAATCTCTTCCTAATTTGGTCATTTATACTCCAAGATTCACAGCCATACAGCAAAACAGGTTCTATATAGCTCTTTAGCACTCTCTTTCTTACATTCAATGATAGTGACTTAGTGCATAAAATATTCATTTTTTAAAATGCAGCTTTTGCTTGCATTATTCTTCTCTTAATCTGTTATGCATCTTCCATCTGATGTTATAAATGTCCTTAAATATTTAAAACTATCCACTTGGTGAAGAATTTTCCCTTCTATCTCTATTTCACACTTGGGTGTCACCTGTTTCTTTGATATCCCCATTGTTACTGTTTTCTTGATATTCAAGGAGAGTCCTTTCTTTGCACTCTCTGTTACTACAATGTCCAACAATTGTTGTAGATCTGTTGCATTACCCGCTATCAATACTGTGTCATCTGCATAGCGTATACAACAACATTATTTATATAATAACCTCCAAATATTATTCCTGGCTTTTCTGTGATCTCTCTCATTATTACTTCGATATAGAGGGAGAAGAGATCCGGTGACAAAACACATCCCTGTCCTACTCCCAACTTTATGTGTTCATAATTTCCTTCTTTATTTCCCATTTTAATTGCTGCTGTTTTTTTTATTATTCTGAGATCTTTCCCATCAATGTTAATATCTTCCAACATTTTAATCAGTTCCATCATGTTTTACTTTATCAAATGCCTTAGTATAATCTATGAAGCACAAATATGTGTCTTTCTTTGTCTCTACTGATCTTTCTAAAGTTTTAAAGTTTTTATAAAGTTTTATGGGTGGAGTTTTGTGTGGGAGGGGAGATGTGTGAGAGGTGGAGGAGGTGTGGGATGTGCAGGTGGATGAAGGATGTATGTGAGGATGGGGGATGTGTGTTTGGCTGGGTGGTTGGGTTGTGTGTGGGTGGGAGGGTAGATGAGAGATCAGTTATCGTGGGTGATATGTGGGTGTGAGTGGCTGATGGATGAGTACGTGAGTGGGTGGATGTGTGTGAGAGATGAGAGTATGGTGGGGGATGTGTGTTTGTTGGAAGATGTGTGTGAGCGGTGGATGTGTGTGGTGGGGTATATGTGTGTGTTAGGGTATATGTGGGTGGTGGGGTGTGTATGGGTGGGAGGTGTGTGTTTTTGGGTGTTTATGGGTGGGTGATATGTGTGGGCAGGTGGGGAGATGTGTTTGTGGGTGGGGATGTGTGTATAGGTGGGGGATGTGTAGTTGAGAGGTGGCGGATATTCTGTGAGTGAGTGGGTGTAGGTTGGCTGATGTGTGTGGGGAAAATTGTGAGGTTGCGGGATGTGTGTGTGGATAGGTGTAAGATGTGTGGGTTGGAGGGGGTATGTGTGTGTGATTTTGTGATGTGTGTTTTGCTGGTTGCGGGTGTGTGGGTGGGTGGTGGTGAATGTGGGTGGGTGTGTGCATGTCAGTTATGGGATGGGTGGGGGATGTGTGTGTGGGTGGGGAAATGTGTGTGGGTGGGGGATCAGTGGGTGGGTGGCGGCATGTATTTTTGTCTGGGTCTGTGTGAATGCGTGGAGGTATGTGTGGGTGGGTGTGGGAGGTGTGGTGGGTGGGGGATGTGTGGGTGGCTGCGGGATGTGTCTCACAACATTGCAATATGCACTGTTTATGTTTACAACTTTCATTTGACAATTTTCTTTTTCCCATGTGAATGTATCATGCGTAATATGCATTGTCTATGCTTACAAAATCCATTTGACAATGTTTTTTTCCCCTATGTAAATGTAACATGCACATTTGATGAATGAAAGATGAGTGATTGAAAGGGCTGAGTGTAAGACGGAACTGCGTGCCCAATTTGCTACCCTTTTAAAATAAAGATCGTTCTTCGTTCTAATAGCATTCTTCATGTGTATATTACATTGTTTGTACCTTTTCCTTCCACAAATCCATACTGTTCTTCACCAATTTCCATTTTTATTTTCTTCCTTGTTCTTCTCATTATAATTCTGAGTAGAAGCTTAGTGACATGATTTATGAGGTTAATTGTACGAAAATCTTCGCATTCAATTCTTCTGGTCTTTTTGGTATAGCTATAAATACAGATTTCAACATATCGCTTGGTATATATCCACTGTTGTAAATATCCTTCAGCATTTTGGTTAATATATCTACTCCAAATTCTCCCATTACTTCTAATTCTTCTATTGTGATTCCATCCGGCCCAGCTGATTTTCCTTTTTTCATATGCTTGATAGCATCATAAACTTCTTCTTTTAGAATAGGTGGACCTTTTAAGTTACTTTCTTCTGTTAATTCTGCCCTTTTGCCATCATATAAGTCTCTTATATACTCATTCCACCTCTTCATTATAGCATCTTCCTCCAACAATATATTTCCTGTTTTTGATTTTAAACAACCTGTATTTATTCTTATTTTTCTTCCTGTAATCTCACTGATTTGTTTGTGCATATTTTTTGTATCTTTAATAGAATTCTTATAGCTGCATATATTTCCCATAACTAATAATTCTACATGGTCGTATATTATCTGCACACATTTTCCATTAATAAACATGGTAATTCTCAATGGCTGTATATTAACTGCATATATTTTCCATGAATAAACATAACTTTACATGGCTATACATTACCTGCACATATTTTCCAATAATAAACATGATAATTATGCTTCTGTGTATAATCATGTTGTCACAAACAGATATTTCACTAACATTTTAGCTATTTTTTAAATGAATTTTTGGCAGCGGTGATTTGTAATATTGTAAACATATATTCTTCTCGTTTTAGTCTTTACTCCAGTAATTCAATAGTGAGATCTCAAACCAGCCCACTCACAGCTGGGATTTATCTGCAAGAGAATACCATCTCTCCAAAACGCTGAAGCTATGACTGGCTACCTAGCACTCAATGAGCATCTCATGGATAGGTTTGAAATCCCTCTGCTGTTCATGGTCAGAAAGTGCAGGTCACACAGGCCTTTTCCACGCTAAATTTGCTAATTAATGGGGGAAACTCAAGCCATAAAAAAAAATCACATTTAAAGCATGTTTGATTCCAGCACACACAAACATGAATTCTTGATGGTGCTACGGAGTTCATGCACTGAGTTTAGATTCTGGTTGTGTGATCTTCTTCCTCTTCTTCTGCGTTCATCCGAAGAGTTTTTTGGGACATGATTGTGTTGTGCCTGTTTACAGCAGAGCTGTATTCTTGCGCTGTTAGGCCGACACATCCAACTTCTGCAGGTATTTGTTGACCGGGTTAACCTTCCCGGGTGTTTCGAAAGTCTTTTGACTCTCACTTAGACGTAGTTGTGTTGTGCCTGTTAACAGCAAAGCTGTGTTCTTGAACCATTAGGCAGACACATCCGACTTCTGCGAGTATTTGTTGACAGGGTTAAGATTCCCCCGGTCTTGAGTGATCTACGTTTCACACCAAACCAGCCTGAAATCAATCCCAGAATCAAGAAGGATTTCATAGCCAAACATAGACAGACGCTCTGAAGTCAAAACTAACCTTCCAGCACCGGAGATTTATTTCGAAAGAAGATAATTAGGGCGAACCTCTGACCTTGTGACCCAGCATATGTTAAGTTTTCTGCCACGTCAAGCCCACAGGGCAGTATCTAACAGGAAATTAAAATCTCATCCATGGAGGAAATTTAACTTTCTACCTTTAGAACATAATGTAAACATTTTTATATGGTATAGCTCACAGGTTGGGATATCAGCCTCTCAAGCAGTTTGCGTTTCATTCACAACATAAAGTGCATGGGGGAAAATGGTATACTCCCCATGATCCTGGAATAGGGGATAAAAACACACACAGAAGAGATTAGGAGATTAATAATATGGAGAGCACACGGAGGAGCTATAGGAGACTGCATAGGATAGAACGGTTTGGCATAAGATGGCTGAGATAGAACGGCTTGGCATAAGATGTCTAAGACAGAACTACTTGGCATTAAGATGGCTGAGATAGAACGGCTTGCATAAGATAGCTGAGATAGAATGGCTTGGCATAAGATGTCTAAGACAGAACTACTTGGCATTAAGATGGCTGAGATAGAACGGCTTGCATAAGATAGCTGAAATAGAACGGCTTGCATAAGATAGCTGAGATAGAACGGCTTGGCATAAGATGTCTAAGACAGAACTACTTGGCATTAAGATGGCTGAGATAGAACGGCTTGCATAAGATAGCTGAGATAGAATGGCTTGCATAAGATAGCTGAGATAGAATGGCTTGGCATAAGATGTCTAAGACAGAACTACTTGGCATTAAGATGGCTGAGATAGAACGGCTTGCATAAGATAGCTGAGATAGAACGGCTTGCATAAAATAGCTGAGATAGAACGGCTTGCATAAGATAGCTGAGATAGAATGGCTTGGCATAAGATGTCTAAGACAGAACTACTTGGCATTAAGATGGCTGAGATAGAACGGCTTGCATTAAGATAGCTGAGATAGAACGACTTGCATAAGATAGCTGAGGTAGAATGGCTTGGCATAAGACAACTGAAGGTCTTTACTCCAATGGCAGATTAATGGCAAAAGAGAAGACAATACACAGACAGGGACCAACCTTGATGACTTTGCTTGGTATCATCCAACTGTCCATGCTGAGGGTATCCTCTGCACCGAGGCTGCTGACTAGGACCTTGTAGATCTTGGCATAGCCCCCTTCTCCAATGCACTCTTGCAGGTCTATGTACGCCTCACCTGGTCATTACAATCATCAATTCATGAAAGGCAGTTCATTCACAAGGTAATAAATACAGGTTATTACTCCAACAAATGATGGATCTACCACCATGACGACAATGAAATTACTAATAATACTACTACCACCATCATCAGAACAGAAAAAACTACACTAACAATTAGGGCTGCGACCGATTAATTTAAATTTAATAGTTAACTTTTGAAAAATTAACGATTAATTAATCAATAAATTAATTAATAAATGTCAAAAATCGAAATAACACTGGATTGTCTTGTTCATATGTCATCTAATAACCAACTATGCAAACAGACGAGTATGTTGACAGTATTTGCTTCAAGTGACGAGCGTGTTTTATTAACAATATAACCAGCAGAGCTGAACAATCGTTCACATGGAACTGACGTAGCCGGTATGCACAGAATGGTCTTGGCAAGGAATGCCAATTTTGAAAATCGATGTTCATTAAGTTTCCACCATTGTAAAGGGTCAGCTGATTCAGCAACTTTTTTGTCCATTTCAGATTCAATCAACTTAATACTCTCTTCATTTGGTTCACATATAGTTTCATTGTCAATATCAGTATTATTCGTTGCAGCAGTCTCCATCTGCTCATCATGAACATTAACTGCTATTTGTTGTTCAATACGTGACCAAGTTCATTCTTTTACATCTTTTGACAAACACATTGCCAAGTAGTAGCGCAACAAATTTGTCATAAACAGATAGGCGCGACAAAGTCGTGAACCAAAGATTAACAGAAACCAAGACCCTGATGTGAAAGACATATACGTCAGAAGATGTGAAGAACTACAAAAACATTCGGATCATAGAGCTTGACTAGAGCAGCAGCACGTTCAAGTCGTCTGTAATTTATAAAGATATTTACGGGCAGGACAACTTTATTCATGGCTAATACATATTAGACAGGTGGACCTGTATACTGTCGCCTAAAAATGTCAGGGTCGACTTAATTGCACCGGGTTTTATCCCATATGGCTCGGTCTCTTTCTGCAGCGCGGAAAGCGTCGCACAAAGCACGAACTCTGTAGCTCTAGCGATGACCCACAGGAGTCTCCGAAAAATTTAACTCGTGAACCGAAGGGCGCGGCCCGGAATCGAACCCACAACCTTCGGAGCCCGAGTTAAACGGCTTGACCACTTCACCACGAAGACTCCCAACCAGTATACTGTGGCATCCTATATATCAAGATAAAGATTTTGGGACAGATGCAGAATCCAGGGATGAGATTTAGAACATCACACTAGAAGGACACTTCGGTAACCTTGGATGGACAGAAGGACTGCAATACTCATTTGATAGTTCTCAGTAGCTAGGCTAATCAACAGTTGAATATTTATCATTGATAATTTCTTACGACCGTCCCGTCTGACGTTTACAGACCTGGTCGAAACTTATGAAGATTCATAAATTGCCTGATTGATCACAGCTTGAGAATGTCGGCTAATAAACTTAGCCTCATCAATCACACTGCCAGCCTTCGTGTGAGTCCTTTTTATTGATGTTTCCGTTGATGCATGCTTCTTTGCTGGATCGTTTTCTGCACCTCTAGACGGTTTTTGTTCGAGCTTATGTTTTGATGTTATGCCAGATTACCTCACAGCACACTTCAGGTATTTGTAGCGTGGATCAAGTGCTGTTGCAATCTGTAGTATTTAAATACTTGTCATATTAGCTACACGTTCACTGAAGTCATTAATACATGCTGCCTTAAATTTAGCGATGTATGATCATCATCGTGTACAGTCATATGCTTTGTCAACGATGATAGCAGTGGCAATACACAGCTACATGAAACAAAATCTTGACCGCCAAGCAGGGGTCTGACAGAATAAGTCCAAAACTTTGACATATTTCGAAATCTCCCAATCTGAACCTGACAGTTTTGGACCTTTGTATTGCTTCTTTTCATCTGACACGTAGACAGTTAATGCTTCTCTGACCTGTAGAAGACTCTGTAGCATAATAAACATACTGTTTCATCTTGTTGGTACATCTTGCTGCAGCTTACACAATGGTGACTCAGTACAATTTTGCAACTCAGTTGTGTTTGCAGCACTATGTTTAAAATGTCCGACAATTTTTCGACATCCAGTTCATTTGTATAAGTGATAGGAGAAAAGTTTTCAGTTTAAAATCTACCCAAAGTATTTCAGGATTAATTGTTTTTAAAAAAATTAATCGTTAAAAGAAATTAACGATTAATTGATTAGTTAATCGTTAACTTCCGCAGCCCTACTAACAACCACAACAAATTATCGTCACCACCATCACTATTACTACTATTGCTAATATTACCACCACAACAAACTACTATCCTAACAACTACAATAAATTACCACAATGACCATCATGTCCACCATCACAATTACTACAAGAATCACCACCACAGTAACAGAAACTACTATCCCAACATCTACAGTAAATTACAGTAATGACTGTCACTGCCAACACCACTATTGCTATAAAGGTCGTTCGTTTGAAATCCGTTCCAATGGCTTTATTACAAAAGCACGAAAGAAACATTAACAGGTGTGGTAGAATTAAACAAAGCATTCATTTTGAATGAATTATGCACCAGGGGTTGGTCAGAAGAAGTCGCCGTAGGCATTCAGGCAAGCATCCCATTGCTTAGGTATGCAGCGAATGCCGTCCGAATGCTGGCTGCTCAAGGTATGGTGTCCACGTCGAGTGCTGGGGGTCTTGGGTTCAAGCCCTGGCGAGCGCCGGGATTTTTTCATGTGGACTTCTAAGTAATGAAATGGTCTCTGGGTAGTGAGATCGGACGCCCGTGTGTATTGTTGCGCACATACAAACTCACTTGGCAGTTGGAAATCGAAAAAGAGTGGCGTAACGGCACTGCTCGAGCAAAATTTCAAGTTTAAAATCTACCCAAAGTATTTCAGGATCCTCGCCGGCGCTACAGATTTCGTGCACTGAGCTGAGATTCTCCAGATTCAGGCTTGAGTTAGGAGTAGAACGGAGCACTTATGGGTTACACCCGTGTGCCGTGATGTCGATCCGTCAACCAAACAACTAAACTAGTACTACCCTTAGGTCTGCTATTGTCTGTCCAGAAATGATTGCCGTCATTCACAATCAATTATTTTGAAAACTGTGCATCGTTATGAAATTTTTCCTGCACCCCCCCCCCCCCCCCCCCCCCCCCCCCCCCCCCCCCCCCCCCCGCGAATATATCTTTGATAGGTCTAAAAGCAACTTAAATCATGGAAAGCAGCGACATTTCTTTGATGTTTTGGCGAAAAACTAGTGATTTCTAGCTAACAAACTTGTTTTACAGTAATTTTTCGCCAGTTCAGATGACGACGCAAGGCACTTGTCATAAGGCCAATCCTATGTCCTACAAGAAAATTAACTATTCAGAGCTAATGTTTCCGTGTGAAGACATAATACATTTAATAAGATGGACTTCATCTCTGCCCCGTAAATTATATACCGCATATAAACAAACTTTGAAATCTGCTGCACAATCTCCAGAACAAACATTTTTTTGTTGGGTGGACATAATGATAAGGTTATATGCCAAATCTCATCATTTTCCCTCAGTTGGTTACTGAGATATGGAATTTTATATTAGGGCAGACAAATGTAAACAGACTATAGTTATGCTCTTCAGTACTGAAACTACTAACTTCGAATAATGATGAAGAACATACACACATGTATATTTTGTTGATGAAATAAAGAAGAATATACACACAGATATATGTATATAAGGCTGGGGTGGTGTACAATGAAGAACATCACACATAAATTTGAATATATTGTAGGAGCATGAATATTTTGCTGATGGAATAATGAAGAACATACACATGTATATTGTGCTGATGGAATAATGAACATACACATATAAACGTGAATATACTGTTGGAGCATGGAGTGATGAAGAACAAATATACATGTATATTTTGTTGATGGAATAATGAAGAACATACACACAGATGCATGTATATACAGCTGGGGTTGTGTACACACACACAAACGTGAATATATTGTAGGAGCATGGAATGATGAAGAATACATACATATATTATGCTGACAGAATAAAGAAGAACATATACACAGATACATGTAAATACAGCTGATGGTGGGTGCGATGAAGAACATACATGTTATACTTCTGCAGTATGACATTATGAAAAACATACATGTTATACTTCTGCAGTATGACATTATGAAAAACATACATGTTATACTTCTGCAGTATGACATTATGAAGAACATTGTCATCGTCTTGCTCCTATCTAGGTATCTGAGCTCGGGTTCACACAGGCAACAATAAACTTCGTTCGCTATGATATAGAACATTTATTGTATTGCATTGGCGCAGTGGGTTAACAGCCCGCGCTATATTACATATCACAGATAGTTAACAGCAACCACATAGTTATCATACAACAATCTAGCACACTATCTAGCCTATGTATATATATATCTATGAATATCTATTGAGTCCCTCTCAGGCAGGCCTTGTTGCCTCTCTCAAGTCCGTCTGTCCTCTGCCGGTCTCCACGTGTCCCAATCCGACACGGGCGGTAACTCTGTCCGAGTTCCTCGTGGACCCTGCATTAGCCGGGCCACATCAGTGTCCACGGAACCATGGACTCGATGACCAGCCTTTCGAGAAGGCTCTAGATTACTCAGGCCCTGAGCGACCCGCTTCTATCCCTTGGGCTGGAGTTGCAGCCCTTTAATAATATATATAAAGGTGAGGCAGTGACAGGATCCCCCCCCTCCCCCCTGATATGATTTGTTCTTGGGTAATTAGATCTGTTCTACTTCTGTTACCGAATCACATAAAGTTGGTGTTTGTAGTTTGGTGGACAGTAACCTGGTAACCTACATACTGGCACTAAAACTCATGTATTCTCCCATACAACACTTCTCTGATTTGGTGAAGAGATCACTCTGTCTCTCGTGTCCTTAAAAATGCTTATCTGACCGAAGTTACGTGACGTTTTAGTAGTTGTATTTACAACCCGCCCTTCTCATAGTACCCCACTGGTACCAAGACAATTAACCTCTGTATTAAAGAGGGTTAACAAGACCGAAGTCCTGGCTAAATAAGTACACCTTCAAATCTTGATCTGTGTGTGCATTTCAATACACTTTTACTCTCGTATGTTATATAATGCTAAATATGTAGTTACCTTGTTCTTTTATCCCCCTGAGACTACATGTGTCCCTGTTGGCTTGTTAGTGTGTTGACTAATAGTTGCTGTTTCTAATAAAGTGACTGTATTTTAAATTGATAGTGTTGAGTTTTACGGTTTGTGTAACATGTGTGTTGAATGTGTGGCGTATTTCCAAGCGTCACGAGTTGGGATAACCTCAATCATGAATTACTCCACTGTGTGCAATACATGATCAGGCATTCCAAGTAGTGGTGCTTAGATGTATCCTAACTGCTAAACTAAGTATATTACACTAACTATTAAATTAAACTCACTATTAAACTAAGTACTACACATGTATTGACAAATTAGACAAGTCATGCAATTTTACATGAAAGACGCAGACAAATTAAAATAAATACGTTTTGCGTACAATTTGTCCGCCAAGTGTATCGTTCTCTCATTTAATCCATTCACGCAGTCATTCACTCAACTTTCATTCAAAATAGTATTTGGTTAAAATATATAATTAAAGTTGAGGTAAGTGTTATTGCCCTTAGAAAAAATGGACTAGGCGATATTTGCCCTTCAAGAAAATAAGTACTTTTTGTACGATGAATCAAAAATAGGTTATAATTTAAATAGAGACAATTGTATAGGACGGTTCTTTAGCCTATGAATGGCACCGCCTGTAATATTAAAGTAGAATATGTACAAATTACAGGTTAACACATTTTATATACATCATTAATGCAAATATAATAGATATTTAATACTAAAGTAATTAATTAATTAAATAACTAACTCCAACGATGATGTGAGCGTTGTCCTCCTGTCGTTAGCGTTTTATGCCATGAATGTTAAAGTTAGTATGGCTGTCTCTTGAGTGTTGTAGTCGATGTCGTTCTGTTTCGGCTGTTTGCAAAGTTTCGTAGCAACAGCAAGTATGGATTGTTCTCAATGTCCCAGTATGAAATATTACAGTATTCAGAGTCAGTTCACTGGTTGATATTATTGGTTGAAACACAGTTACCGTTTCTTGATGGGATCGTTCTAGAGCTTGGGCACTTGATAGTATAGTTCTTAAAGTATAGCTCTTAACGTATCATGTTCATGGGTGTCGTAATTAACCTAATCACTGAGAGTACTCTAGCAGGTGTAGAGTTACACTGTTATATGCAACCGACTAAAAGTATCACAGTTTCTAGTATGGCGAATGGCGAATGGTCGATGTGCTAAGAGTCATTCTACTGGCGCATTCGTTTGCTGTGATAATAGGTCAGCCATAATGTTATCGGTGTCTCTGATATGGCGGATTTCGAAGTCGAAATCTTGAAGTAGAAGACACCATCTTTGTAACCGGTGGTTTTTGGGCGACCCATGGTTAAGGACTAATAATGGCGAACTGTCTGTGAGGACCACAAAATGACTACCCAAGAGGAACTTAGATAATCTCAATATACAAAACAATAGGCTTAAAGCCTCCAATTCCACTGTGGCATAACGAGTCTCAGCCTTCTTTAGTTTGCGGCTCACGTAGAGAATCGGGTGTCTAACTCCATCCACTTCCTGCATTAAACATCCTCCTATTGCGATAGCACTCGCATCTGTGGTCAAAATAAAGGGTAAATTTATGTTGGGTAATCGTAAAACTGGTGGATTAGAAAAAATATGTTTCAATCTACACATTGCATCATCTAAGCTGGTACTTTTACAAATTTTTGATGGATGATTTTTAGTTAACATATCAGAAAAGACTGAGGTGAGTTCTGCCCAATGTGGAATGAATTTAGAATAATAGTTAATAAGACCTAGTAAACTTCTAATCTGTTTCTTTGTGGTAGGCACTTCTAGATTAAGGATCTTGGAAACAATTTTATCATCAGTCAACAATTTGCCTTCAGCAATTCTATGACCAAGGAAGTCTATTTGTGTATAGCCTATTTCAACCTTGGAAGGTTTGATAGTAAGTCCAAAAAGAGAGATTTGGTTGAAGACTTGTTTCAGGGTAAGTAAGTGAGAAGTCATATCAGAAGAATGGACGCATATGTCATCAATATAGGCTACTACATCTTTAATTCCGTGTAATAACAATCTTGTTAACCTAACAACTGTGGCCGGTGCGTTCTTCAGGCCAAAAGGAAGATATAGCCATTCGTACAAACCGAGGGGTGTTGCTAATGCTGTTATATGTCTACAAGAAGGGTGTAGTGGAACTTGCCAATATCCTTTCGCTAAATCGGTCTTGGAAAATAAGGATGATTGAGCCATATTTAAAATAAGATCTTCACAACTGTTCATTGGCTCTGCATCCGTTGTTGTTCTTGTATTTAATACTCTATAGTCGATGCACAAACGGATTGTCTGGTCCTTCTTTTTCACCAGGACAATCGGTGAAGAATATTGAGACATCGATTTTTGAATTATGCCATTCTTCTCTAAATCTAAAATTTCTTTATCTAAATTAGATCTGTAATGGAGAGGAATAGAATATGGTCTACATTTGACCGGTCTCAGATCTGTCAGCACAATTGAATGTGTTATTTTATCAGTGCGTCCAGGTTTGTTAGAAAAGATAGATTTATACTCGTCAAGGAGAGTCAAAATGTCTTGTCGCTGTTGTTGTGTCAAAGTGTCAGAGATATGTATGTCATTTATGCTCCCGTCGTCAGTCATAATTGGTACAGGGATTTCAGTATTGTCCAAATGTAGAAAAAACTAGCTTGCCTGTAGATGACAAAGCAGCGTTGGCTGTTTCATTTGAAATAGGGATAGTGTGGCCACATAGTAATGTTGTGTCAAGTTGGAACTTAGTACAGGTGTTGCACTTACTGTCTGTAATGGTGTTAATAATGTGTACAGCATTCCCAAGCTCGCTTTCATTGTCGTGTTGATTATCACAATCATTCAGTGATTCAATCTCTTCGTCTGACGACGTTTCTACTAGTGCAGCATTGGCCTGTTTCAATAACTTTCGTCCCTCACAGAAGCGACTATAATGGCCAAAACTCCGGCAAAAGAAGCATTTGACCGCTCTCTGGTAAGCGTTGCGCTTAGTCTTCTGCTTCTCCACCATCATTTTGAGGTGGTGAGGATAGTTAGGCGATTTGTCGCACATAGAGTAAGTGTCGTGACTCAAACCGCAATATTGGCATTTCGCTACTTTACCGACATTGGAGCGCGGTTTAAATTTACTCTCTGTTTGTTTGGAGTATTTGGTGTTCACTACTGCTGCTGCTGTATCATTGTGACTTATGTTTAGCTGAAAAATGTCCCTATTTGCTGTGAAAAATGCATTCCCCTTGGACTCGATTTCCTGAATACTTTTACAGTCCATTTGTTTTAAGAACTTAGCAAAAGGTGTGGGGATGGTGCTAACTATTTTGTCTATAATAATGAGCTCTTTAAGTTTGTCATGGCTGTTGTTCGTTTTAGCCGAGTTAATCCATTTTGTACACACGTCTTGGACTGTACTGACATAATCTATAAAGGTTTGGTTTGGTTGTGGAGATAATTTGGCAAATTGTTGTTGGTAACCTGCAGTATCTGAAGAAAAATGTTGGAGAATGCGTTGTTTTAAGTAGTCATAGTCTTTTCGCATTTCCTGTGGCACTGTTTCTATTACTTTTAATGGTTCAAGAGCTAAGTTTCTCATTAGAATAAATGCCCAATCTGATTTTATGATCTTATGGTAGGCCATGAGACACTCAAAATTTTCCAAGTAGGCGCTGATGGAATCTCCTGAGCAGAACGCCTTCACGAGGCCTTTATACTTGTTATATTTTTGTTCTTCCTCTTTGCTTTTTAGCTTATTGACAGATATTTCTGCGTTGGACTCAATCTCCATCTGTTTTAGTTTTATCTGTGTCTCGGCATTCAATTGGGCTTGTTTGGCCGCCGCCTCAAGCTCCATCTGTTTCTCCTGAGCCTGCAATTGTATTTTCTTCTCTTCAATTTGTAATTGCATCTTTTTCTCTTCTGCCTCCATTTGCAATTTCTTTTCTTCTGCCTGCATTTGCCTTTGTTTTTCCTCTCGTTCTATCGCTCTTTCTTCACGGGCAATGTTTTCTGCGTGCGTTTTCTGTGCCCATTCTGACAGTTTCTCTTCTTTATAACCTAATTTTATTCCTTGCTCAATGCATTTATCTAAGCTAGACATTTTGTGTTTTACTTGTTTGTAATGTTTATAAAGTTAAATCCCTTAGAAAAAATGTTGGGGAGTGGAAAATTTGGTTATCTCCCTTAATTATTAAATGTGTAAATCAAAATGCAAGGTTATGTTGGTTACAAGGTCATGAATATGCAAACAAATCAATGTGAAACAAAATGATACATTGATGATAGGTGAGAAGTACAGCTTAGAGTTGCAATGGGTATGATATGAAACTTAGCTTTCAATCCCAGAACTCGCTGATGTTGTCTTGTACTCTCGTCACTGTTGGAAGGTTACATAAGTTGCGGAACACTATTCGCGGAACAATCTGCTCGTAGAGTGAGAAAACATTAGTCACAGTCAAAAAATGTCACAGTCATGTCAAAAATAGTTTACAGAATTCCAATAATGAGGCACACTGCTGAGGCACTGTTTAGACGCCGCTGAGGGACTCAGATTAATTCTATTTTATTGCTAGATAGCTACTAATTTTTGTAAACTTGTAAAGTTAACAATTTGTGGTACAACAATCAATTTGATATGATTAATTAAGTAATTTTACATGGCAATTAATAGCTCTTTCACAAAAGAATTTATGCCAAAACCGGAAAACTAGCCCCCAAAAAGCCTGTCATCGTCTTGCTCCTATCTAGGTAACTGAGCTCGGGTTCACACAGGCAACAATAAACTTCGTTCGCTATGATATAGAACATTTATTGTATTGCATTGGCGCAGTGGGTTAACAGCCCGCGCTATATTACATATCACAGATAGTTAACAGCAACCACATAGTTATCATACAACAATCTAGCACACTATCTAGCCTATGTATATATATATATCTATGAATATCTATTGAGTCCCTCTCAGGCAGGGCTTGTTGCCTCTCTCAAGTCCGTCTGTCCTCTGCCGGTCTCCACGTGTCCCAATCCGACACGGGCGGTAACTCTGTCCGAGTTCCTCGTGGACCCCGCATTAGGCGGGCCACATCAGTGTCCACGGAACCATGGACTCGATGACCAGCCTTTCGAGAAGGCTCTAGATTACTCGGGCCCTGAGCGACTCGCTTCTATCCCTTGGGCTGGAGTTGCAGCCCTTTAATAATATATCTAAAGGTGAGGCGGTGACAAACATACATGTTATACTTCTGCAGTATGACATTATGAAGAACATACATGTTATACTTCTGCAGTATGACATTATGAAGAACATACATGTTATACTTCTGCAGTATGACATTATGAAGAACATAAATGTTATACTTCTGCAGTATGACATTATGAAGAACATACATGTTATACTTCTGCAGTATGACATTATGAAGAACATACATGTTATACTTCTGCAGTATGACATTATGAAAAACATACACACATACACATGCATGTACTGCAGAAAAAAACACTCATCTAGCCATGAAAAGTGAGTGGAGCCATCAGCAGCACACACAGAAGGATACAAAAACTGTTCCAGACACAGATCTTCAAGAACACTCAGATATGTATAGGATGCAGTAGAATACAACCGAGAAACAAAGATACATGAACACACTGACAGGCAAATCTGCTCACGGATAACACGTTACTTACCCAAGCACATCATATTTTCTTGTACAATGTTCGGCATTTGACCCGAACAGCCAACAAAGTTAGGGTACTCTGTGATGGGAGGTTTCAAGCTGTGCAGAATTTGGGCTGGAAGGAAAGTACATTAAACAATAATAAGGGTTTTGTACTACATATCTCGGACATGTACTCATGGATGATGACAATGGTAAACTACTACTTTATTCCTCTTTCTAGGGAAGTGCACCACATCTAGTTGTGCACCTCTAAAGGTTAATGTCTTCAACATGAAATTGTGTAAAGATGCTTCCTCTAGACCAGTGGTTCCCAACCGATGGGGAATTTCCCCCCCCCCCCCAGGGGAATATTATGTTTGGGAAGGGGGGGGGGGGGGGGGGAGAGAGAATTAAGATTATTTCAAGATCACGTTAATACAAGAACCAATTACTTGATATTGTTTTTCCCTCCATACTTTACAGTTATGTACTTCTCACCCTTCTGAAATTTGTTTTATAACGTAAGTAGACCTGCAAATCACGTTTTATGCCGACGTCTAGACTTGTTATAGTATATGTTATTAAATTTAGCTTCCATTTTTATGCATACTGTGTAGGGGGGGGGGGGGGGGGGGGGAGAGAGGAAGAGAATATAGAGAGGAAATACGAAAGGGTGGGATGTTTCGTTCTGAACATATGGTGATGGGGTGCATGAACCAAAAGAATGTTGAGAACCACTGCGCTCTAGACAGATTCCATCCAAGGTAATGGGCTCTATCCACCCATGGGTAGGTTTTCACTTCCTAACGAACGAACGAACGAACGAAAATGTTTATTTTCAAAGGGTTAAGAATTGGGCACGCAGGCCCGTTTGACATTCTGCCCTTCTTCTCTATTTCCTCTCATACATTCTTTCATTCAACATCTCTTATGAAGCAATTCTTTGACAACAAAAGAACAATAAGCATTAAAACGCATGAAAAATAAACAATACTACACGACTCGTTGAGGCAATGTTTAGCATGGGCATCATAAATACTCAAGGTGGGTGTAACATGCCATACATATGAGAATGTGCTTTTTGGCTAGTTGTCGTTCGAGATAATTTACCATTATTATTGCCTTTGTTGCTGTTTTATTTTTCTTAAGGGGGCGTGTAGTCTGTTCTGAGGTAGTGGCAGTGACATAATTGCCACTTTCAACTGTTGTAGGATTTTTTAACATGCGAAACTGGCACACAGGTACTCCCGTTTTTCACACTTATCCGAAAAGGTTAGGTATCCAATCTCACTACCCAAGAGGTCAAAGGACGTGTGTAATCATGTGATACCAGTGGTTCTTGGAAAAACCAGACCACCTTTTTTTTTTTTAATGTGACCAGAAGCAGTTTCCTGCTATAAATGTGTAATGTGACAGTGAAATTATATTTTGTAAGCCTGAAGTACTAGGTGGCCAATCTCTCCATCACAACGAGCCCAGGTGTCAAACACGAGTCCAATCATGCTCATGATATTTTCAACGCAGTCAGCAATTAACTTTGCTAACTCTCCCGCCTCCTAGTTCTATGCTGAGATCACATCTGGAACCTTCAAAGCTGAAGATGGACATCTAACCTCTCAGCCCTGGCTGCCCCTATGCAGTGGTAATCAAGAAATCAAAACAGGAGTCAGTCAATCAACCGAGCACCAACTACACAATAGTTTAGTCGACATATCAATATCACGGCACACGTGTGTAACCCATAAGCGCTCTGTACTATCTCTAACTCAAGTCTGAGTCTGGAGAATCTCATCTCAGTGCACAAACTCTGTAGCACAGGCGAGGCTCCTGAAATACTTTGGGTAGATTTTTAACTCAAAATTTTGCCCGGGCAGCGCCATTAGGCTACTCCTTTTCAATTTCCAAGGATTTTTTTTTTAGCGCAACAATACACACAGGTGTCCAATCTCACTACCCAGAGACCAGGGGAAAGTTTGTTACTAGAACTCCACGTGAAAAAAATCCTGGCCCTCACCCAGGACCTCCAGCACTCTAGGTGGACACCATACCTTGAGACCACTCAGGGCCACACCCCCCCCCCCCCCCCCCCAAAAAAAAAACAACAATAAAGATTGTCTGCAATAGATTCCTAGCACTTTCTGTTTCTCACTCTGGTTGCACACTGTGATAGGTTGCAATTTGTCCATCTACTGTTATAGCATAAGAAATAAAAATGCAGGTATTAATTGGCATTCACAGAAGTAAACAAAATAAGTAGAGATTAGTGGGCATACTAGACTATAAATATTCAAAGCTACAGTGACTGATCAAACACACTGATTGTTGCAGATATCTTGTAGGGCTAGAGTAACTAAACATGATTACCTAGAGGAGGCAAATGAAAGTAGAACATTATACACAATTGTAATAGAAACACACAGTGATCTTTGATTATATAATGAGACGAGATAGATTGGAGAACATTGTGACTACTGAATGAGAGACTAACAATGACTGCTTGGTAGAGGCTAAAGAAAGTAGAACTATAAGAGAGAGACACGGTGATCTTTGGCCATATAATGTACTGAAAGGCATTAGAAAACAATGTGATTTCATGAGATACAAGAAAGAACAAGATACAATGATGGAGTTTCCTGGGATACAAGAAAGTAAACGAGCCCACGGATGGAGTTTCTTGGAATACAAGAAAGTTAAAGAGGTCCACAGATGGGGTTTCATGGCATACAAGAAAGTTAAAGAAGCCCACAGATGGGGTTTCATGGCATACAAGAAAGTAAAAGAGGCCCACAGATGGGGTTTCATGGGATACAAGAAAGTAAAAGAGGCCCACAGATGGGGTTTCATGGGATACAAGAAAGTGAAAGAGGCCCACAGATGGGGTTTCATGGGATACAAGAAATTTAAAGAGGCCCACAGATGGGGTTTCATGGGATACAAGAAAGTGAAAGAGGCCCACAGATGGGGTTTCATGGGATACAAGAAATTTAAAGAGGTCCACAGATGGGGTTTCATGGGATACAAGAAAGTGAAAGAGGCCCACAGATGGGGTTTCATGGGATACAAGAAATTTAAAGAGGTCCACAGATGGGGTTTCATAGGATACAAGAAATTTAAAGAGGTCCACAGACGGGGTTTCATAGGATACAAGAAATTTAAAGAGGTCCACAGATGGGGGTTCATAGGATACAAGAAAGTTAAAGAGGCCCCAGATGGGGTTTCATAGGATACAAGAAAGTGAAAGAGGTCCACAGATGGGGTTTCATAGGATACAAGAAATTTAAAGAGGTCCACAGATGGGGTTTCATAGGATACAAGAAAGTGAAAGAGGTCCACAGATGGGGTTTCATGGGATACAAGAAATTTAAAGAGGTCCACAGATGGGGTTTCATAGGATACAAGAAATGTAAAGAGGTCCACAGATGGGGTTTCATAGGATACAAGAAATTTAAAGAGGTCCACAGATGGGGGTTCATAGGATACAAGAAAGTTAAAGAGGCCCACAGATGGGGTTTCATAGGATACAAGAAAGTGAAAGAGGTCCACAGATGGGGTTTCATAGGATACAAGAAATTTAAAGAGGTCCACAGATGGGGGTTCACAGGATACAAGAAAGTTAAAGAGGCCCACAGATGGGGTTTCATAGGATACAAGAAAGTTAAAGAGGTCCACAGATGGGGTTTCATAGGATACAAGAAAGTTAAAGAGGCCCACAGATGGGGTTTCATGGGATACAAGAAAGTGAAAGAGGTCCACAGATGGGGTTTCATAGGATACAAGAAAGTTAAAGAGGTCCACAGATGGGGGTTCATGGGATACAAGAAAGTGAAAGAGGTCCACAGATGGGGTTTCATGGGATACAAGAAAGTTAAAGAGGCATACAGATGGGGTTTCATGGGATACAAGAAAGTTAAAGAGGTCCACAGATGGAGGTTCATGGGATACAAGAAATTTAAAGAGGTCCACAGATGGGGGTTCATAGGATACAAGAAAGTGAAAGAGGCCCACAGATGGGGTTTCATAGGATACAAGAAAGTTAAAGAGGTCCACAGATGCGGTTTCATAGGATACAAGAAAGTTAAAGAGGCCCACAGATGGGGTTTCATGGGATACAAAAAAGTGAAAGAGGCCCACAGATGGGGTTTCATGGGATACACGAAAGTTAAAGAGGCCCACAGATGGGGTTTCATGGGATACAAGAAAGTGAAAGAGGTCCACAGATGGGGTTTCATAGGATACAAGAAACTTAAAGAGGTCCACAGATGGGGGTTCATGGGATACAAGAAAGTGAAAGAGGCCCACAGATGGGGGTTCATAGGATACAAGAAAGTGAAAGAGGCCCACAGATGGGGGTTTATGGGATACAAGAAAGTGAAAGAGGTCCACAGATGGGGGTTCATAGGATACAAGAAAGTTAAAGAGGTCCACAGATGGGGGTTCATGGGATACAAGAAAGTGAAAGAGGCCCACAGATGGGGGTTCATAGGATACAAGAAAGTTAAAGAGGCCCACAGATGGGGGTTCATGGGATACAAGAAAGTGAAAGAGGTCCACAGATGGGGGTTCATGGGATACAAGAAAGTTAAAGAGGTCCACAGATGGGGTTTCATAGGATACAAGAAAGTTAAAGAGGCCCACAGATGGGGGTTCATGGGATACAAGAAAATTAAAGAGGCCCACAGATGGGGTATCATGGGATACAAGAAAGTTAAAGAGGTCCACAGATGGGGTTTCATAGGATACAAGAAAGTTAAAAAGAGGTCCACAGATGGGGTTTCATAGGATACAAGAAATTTACAGAGGCCCACAGATGGGGTTTCATAGGATACAAGAAAGTTAAAAAGAGGTCCACAGATGGGGTTTCATAGGATACAAGAAATTTAAAGAGGCCCACAGATGGGGTTTCATGGGATACAAGAAAGTTCAAGAGGCCCACAGATGGGGTTTCATGGGATACAAGCAAGTTAAAGAGGCCCACAGATGGGGTTTCATGGGATACAAGAAAGTTAAAGAGGCCCATGTTTAAGGGAGGCCCATGTTTTAGGGAGGCCCATGTTTTAGGGAGGCCCCATAAGGGAAGCAAGAACAGTAACACTGTAGTCTATCAGGCATGTCATAAGAGGTGACACAGGAGCACTGGCATGAGACTGACAACCTCATTCTGTAGAAAACCCAGCTGCAAAATTCAACCACCCATGACCATGTTTACAAAAGACTTGGTGTGAGTTGGCTGACAGACTATGTTCCACTGAAAGGAAGAAGAAGAAGAATAATGTAACTCAACAGCACTGATCATTAGACAGGACAATGCTAAGAACCTTACTTAGACCTGGTCACTGCTTCTCAAGGCAAGGTAACCAAATGCTTTCCTAACATCCCTTTCCTTCCTCAATTCATTGGAAACTATGGATGACTTGTGTCCGGGTGGGGCGTATTTTACAAAATGTTTTTAATGGTTAACCTTGGTCTTCTTCACATTTGATGTGCCCATTTCAAGGAGCTGTTAGAGAGACAGGTAATTGTGTGCATGCAATAGTGTGTAAACAAAAAAAACAAATTGTCCCGAAGAAGTTTTCGGCTTTGAGTCTGCGATGTGATAGGGTCATCACATTTTGAAGGCCTAAATGTACAGAGGAATAGGTGGCCAATTTTTGTCACTTGGTGACAAGCGCCTAAATGCTCGTATGATAGGTTTCATGACATTATCAGCACAGTTAAATGCACTAACATGCACACTACGATATTCTGTAAAAGATTAATTGTTCAATATTCAGGTGATTTATTCTTAGATTTTTTGGCACGTTAGTTTACTGCACATTTCCTTCTTACCTATAACAGCATCGTCAAATGGGTCCTTAGGGTCAAATCCAGTGCCCGGCTGTGTCTTCTCATGCAGAGTTGGAGGGATGTATGTAGTCGTGTCCACATGGTGCCCACAGGACTTGTCCAAGTCTGCATGTACATCGTCATTCATGCTAACATCTCTGAAATCACATGTTGATGTACATAATCAAATATTCTTAGTTCCATGTACGAGGGATGTTCAGAAAGTAATGCACCACACCATTTTTCACAGGAGCTATTTATATAAAGAGCATCAAATTTATACACAATATACGTGGATATGCCATGTAAACATTGGTATTATTCAACATAATCACCATCAACTTGAATGGCTTTATGCCAGCATGAAACAAGTGCATGAATTCCTTACCCATACCAGATTTTGTCTTGATCATGTAGCATTTCTTCACTGCATGAATCACTCCATCATCTCCAAACCTTGTCCCACAAAGTGCATCGTTAAGTGGACCAAACAGATGAAAACCAGAGGGTGCCAGATTGAGACTATATGGTGATTGCTTCCCGTGCTGCCAGACTTGTGTGAGGGCGCGCATTGTCATGAAAGAGAAGCAGGTCTGCTGGATTCTTGTGCTGCCAAACTCTGCGAAAGCGTTGATTGAGTTTTTTCAATGTCTTAATGTAAAATTGCGAATTTATTGTCTCTCCTCTTGGCATAACCTCCACAAGAATCACATCTTCAAAGTCCCAAAAGACAGTAATCATGACCTTTCAAACTGAAGGAGTTATCTTGAATTCCATATCCCCCACTTCCTAATTCTTTGATTCTCTGAACCCAGCGATTGATTGTACTTCTGTCGACTGCAAAACTTCCATACACATCACATAAGACACTTGTGAATGTTCACAACAGTTTCCTTCTCTGCAAGGAGAAATTCCATCACAATTCGCTGCTTATAACACAAATTGCTAACCTACTCCATTTCAACGGTTTAGGCAAACCACATTATTTGGTTGGTTAGGTTGCAATTTGGTGCACACAATCGGCACCTGCCGGATTTTGAAGTGTGCAAAATCTCATGCCTCTATCTTTATTATTACCTGAGAATAACGATGTGATGCATTACTTTCTGAATGCCCCTCAAAAACATAAATAGCAAAAGATACCCGATGTTGTAGCATTTGAATGATGATTGTCCTAAGTGTGCATGAATTATGAATGCACCTATATTTTCCTGAGAGCTGCAATAGGGCAGAGTCTTGCACGCTTGCCAGATAGCCCTGGGGTCTAATTCCCAAAGTATCAAATTGACCTGGTCTCCCAGGTCGAACCAGCCTAAAATTGATATCACCATTGCTAGTGCTACACCTTTAACTATCATCTACCGCTAGTGCTACACCCACACCTATCTACCACTGTTATTGTACAAATTAATCTATCAGTAACCACCGGTACAACCTCACCTATCAACAACCACAGGCTAAACACCGAAGCTGTCAGTTACCACCGGTACAAACTCTCACCTATCAACAACCACAGGCTCAACACCGAATCCATTAGTTATTACCGGCACAACCTCTCACCTATCAAGAACCACAGGCTCAACACCGAATATGTCAGTTACCACCGGTACAACTCATCTATCAACCACAGGCTCAACACCGAAGCTGTCAGTTACCACCGGTACAACCTCTCACCTATCAGCTACAGGCTCAACACCGAAACTATCAGTTACCACCGATACAAACTCTCACCAATCAACAACCACAGGCTCAACACCGAAGCTGTCAGTTACCACCGGTACAAACTCTCACCAATCAACAACCACAGGCTCAACACCGAAGCTGTCAGTTACCACCGGTACAAACTCTCACCAATCAACAACCACAGGCTCAACACCGAAGCTGTCAGTTACCACCGGTACAACCTCTCACCAATCAACAACCATATGCTCAACACTAAAGCTGTCAGTAACCACCGGTACAACCTCTCACCAATCAACAACTCCAGCTTCAACACCGAATCCGTTAGTTATTACCGGTACAACCTCTCACCAATCAACAACTCCAGCCTCAACACTGAATCAGTTAGTTATTACCGGTACAACCTCTCACCAATCAACAACCACAGGCTCAACACCGAAGCTGTCAGTTACCACCGGTACAACCTCTCACCTATCAACAACTCCAGCCTCAACACCGAATCCATTAGTTATTACCGGTACAACCTCTCACCAATCAACAACCACAGGCTCAACACCGAAGCTGTCAGTTACCACCGGTACAACCTTTCACCAATCAACAACCACAGGCTCAACACTAAAGCTGTCAGTTACCACCAGTACAACCTCTCACCAATCAATAACTCCAGGCTCAACACCGAATCTGTTAGTTTTTACCGGTACAACCTCTCACCTATCAACAACTCCAGGCTCAACACCAAATCCGTCAGTTACCACCGGTACAATCTCTCACCAATCAACAATCACAGGCTCAACACCGAAGCCATAGTTACCACCAGTACAACCTCTCACCTATCAACAACTCCAGGCTCAACACCGAATCCATTAGTTATTACCGGTACAACCTCTCACCTATCAACAACTCCAGGCTCAACACCGAATCCGTTAGTTATTACCGGAACAACCTCTCACCTATCAACAACTCCAGGCTCAACACCGAAGCCATAGTTACCACCGGTACAACCTCTCACCTATCAACAACTCCAGGCTCAACACTGAATCTGTTAGTTATTACCAGAACAACCTCTCACCTATCAACAACTCCAGGCTCAACACCGAATCTGTTAGTTATTACCAGAACAACCTCTCACCTATCAACAACTCGAGGCTCAACACCGAATCCGTTAGTTATTACCAGTACAACCTCTCACCTATCAACAACTCGAGGCTCAACACCGAATCCGTTAGTTATTACCGGAAAAACCTCTCACCTATCAACAACTCCAGGCTCAACACCAAATCCGTTAGTTATTACCGGTACAACCTCTCACCTATCAACAACTCCAGGCTCAACACCGAATCCGTTAGTTATTACCGGTACAACCTCTCACCTATCAACAACCACAGGCTCAACACCGAATCCGTTAGTTATTACCGGAAAAACCTCTCACCTATCAACAACTGCAGGCTCAACACCAAATCCGTTAGTTATTACCGGTACAACCTCTCACCTATCAACAACTCCAGACTCAACACTGAATCCGTTAGTTATTACCGGTACAACCTTTCACCTATCAACAACTCCAGGCTCAACACCGAATCCGTTAGTTATTACCGGTAAATCCTTTCACCTATCAACAACCACAGGCTCAACACTGAAGCTGTCAGTTACCACTAATGCCAGACCCTCACCTATCAGCTTCATTTTCTGCCTCCATGGGTTCCTGGATGATCTCCTTGAGAACGCTTGCTTGTCGTGTGTGGCTGGAACCATTGGGAAACACTTTACATGCTGCAAGTGACTGCTCATAAGATTTACTTTCCTCTACACAGCCTTCAGCACTCCCTTCAGATATTGGGCTGTGGAATAGTTCAGTAACAACGCATTCATCACAGATCTCACTGCAGTTTATGTTCATCTTAAAAACAAATACTGTAATTATAGCATCCTGCACCATCATTACTAGTGTATGCTGCAAAGATTTTGCAAATAGGATGAAAGGTTGTTTACCTAAGCAGCATGAAAGAGAAAGATAATGTTACATGTGGGTGGACAACATCAAGAAATGGACTGGAAGATGTTTATATCAATGCATCATGAATTGCATGACAGAGGGTGTTGGTGACTCATTGTCACTAACCTTCAACTCAGATAGATGGCACAAGATGATGATACCCCAGCAGTGACTACACATAGTTGATCCTAACACTGCAGCTGTCTACTTTTTGCAACCCAATGCCAATAGTACGAAGGTGTAGGTCGTTTACTCATTTGTAGCTGTACCAGGGACCCATGAAGGTGCTGGTCATATGTAGCTGTACCAGGGACCCATGAAGGTGCAGGTCATGTGTAGCTGTACCAGGGACCCATGAAGGTGCTGGTCATGTGTAGCTGTACCAGGGACCCATGAAGGTGCAGGTCATGTGTAGCTGTACCAGGGACCCATGAAGGTGCTGGTCATGTGTAGCTGTACCAGGGACCCATGAAGGCGCAGGTCATGTGTAGCTGTACCAGGGACCCATGAAGGTGCAGGTCATGTGTAGCTGTACCAGGGACCCATGAAGGTGCTGGTCATGTGTAGCTGTACCAGGGACCCATGAAGGTGCAGGTCATGTGTAGCTGTACCAGGGACCCAGTTCACTGAACCTAAGACCTATTGGTAAGTAAGTGTACTAACCATTATACCACCATGGCTCACTCTTTCTAAGTCTCTGCCCAAACATACATACCCAATTAGAGACATGAACATACATACACACATGAATACTGAGTCTCTCACATAAATAAACATATGGATTATGCCACACAATGTGAATGTATGTTTTTTTACTCTATTTTCTTGCAAGTTTGTGCTAAAAAAGAAATGTTCATAGATCTGTGTAGACTGTGTTTTCAATACACATGTGTGTTTTGTTCACTCTCTGCAACTCAAGATAGCATGTGTGTGTAGCTTTTCATGCGTGTATGTTCATGTGTAAATGCGCCTTCATTCTACAGATGCAAAACCACAAGGCTGTTTTCCACAATGCAAGAGGATACTAACAATAACAAGACAGACAGACAGACAGACAGGCAGGCAGGCAGACAGGCAGGCAGGCAGACAGGACTTTATTTTCAAAGGGTAACAAATTGGGCACAAAGGCCCGTCTTACATACGGCCCTTCCAATCACTCATCTTTCATTCATCAATAGTTCATTATACGAGGGTAAGTTAATAAGTAATTCACAAATGGCTGTAGAAAAATAACTAATTTTTATATCAACTTGAAACCAGTTTATTTTTATACATACATTGTCCCTTTGTTTCTCAACATTATTTTCATCAACATTGATGCACTTATCCCATCGTTTTATGTCCTCCCAAACTGGCTGCATAGAACTGCGTGCTGTTTTCTAAACCACGTTTTCACTTCACATTCAACTTCAGCATCTCTCGCGATATGTCTCCCGCCAAGGTGGGTTTTCAGTGGACTTAGCCCCTAGCGATTTCCCATAAAGAGGTGCATAGCTGGGTAAAAAAAACGTTATGAGGGTGAGTCAATAAGTAAGTCACACAGTTCTGTGGGATGGCAGGTAAATAAAACCAAAGGACACAGTTCTATGCAGCCGGTTTGGGAGGACTGATAATACAATGGGATAAATGCTTTAATGTTGGTGGAAATTATGTTGAGAAATAAAGGGACAATGCATGTATAAAAATAAATTGGTTTCAAGCTGTTATCATAGTAAGGTATTTTTCTACAGCCATTTGTGACTTACTTATTAACTTACCCTCGTACATTCAAATAGGAAAAAAATATTGTCAAAAGAATGTTGTAAACATAAACAATCTATATTACTATATTATGAGACACAACCCCCACCCATATCCCCCCTAGGCACACATACATTCCCCCACTCATGCACCCCCCCCCCCCCCCACACACACACCCCAGGCACACATACATGCACTCACCCACACATCCCCCCACCTACATAATCTCCCTACCCACACACACATCCTCCACCCACCAACATATCGTGGGTGACAATTGCGATCTTGAATGAATGGAAAAAAAAGGAAGGAAGGAAGGAAGGAAAGAAGGAAGGAAGGAAAGAAGGAAGGAAGGAAGGAAGGAAGGAAGGAAGGAAGGAAGGAAGGAAGGAAGGAAGGAAGGAAGGAAGGAAGGAAGGAAGGAAGGAAGGAGACAGACAGACATAACTACCTGAGATATTTATTGGGTGTGGGTGCATTCACAGTGGTTGTGTAGGCAGAGCTGGAACAAGTAGAAGTGGCATCAGCTAGATCTTGTATCTGTGGTCCCTGTCACACATGAAATAATAACATAGGCATAATAAAATAAATGGACACTTGTTATCCCATGTTCATCAAATATCAGACAGCAATACTGGTTACAGAGGTGCAGCACCATCTTTAGATGAAGAGGTTCAGAGGCGTCAATAGTTACATTGCAAACTTACATGAAAGCAACCTAAGTACTTCGGTTCATATTTGCTGAATTTTACCGGATTTTTTTTTTTTTTTGCGTTTGCCTTCGGTTATTTGTTTTTGTGTCTCCGATATAGGGACAGTAAGCGTACTCGTTATGTTAAATTCCCCGATTTTTCAAGATCGCATTAAAACAGAAACCGATTACCGAGTATTGTAGTTCCCTCCATTGTCTACGAATCTATACATCTTGGCTTCTCAAATTTTTCTTCTAATGGAGATAAAGAGACTGTCTTTTTAAGACGTAAGTAGACTCGTAAATTCCATTTTATATAGACTTTGGGCATTGATCTAGTATGAATAATTAAATTGAGCATCCATTTGTATGCGTATTGTGTACTTTTTGACTATTTAGGTCGTAGGTAACACCCCAAACTGAAATTATGAAGATCGCATGCTATGATGCTGTAATGGGATATTTCAACGGCGGGAAACAGCAGTTTTCAGTGTCAATCCAGTGATGAATATTTAATATTCTTATGGACTCTTCAGAGCGACAGCAATGATAATAAATGCATGTTTGCATTCAACATCCATTCTAGTATTTATGTGTAAGTTTTCATCACTCTATACGGTCGGGATCAATTATTTTTGGGTAACTGTGTAAGGCGAATTCTCTGGTCAAAAATGACCTCCACCTCACGTTGACAACAGCGCATGCAGTCACGTGCACGGTCTGACATCACAGCATGACGTGGAGATGTATATGTGTGTGCGTGTGTGTATATATATATAAACTGGCAGCAGTTATCTGTCCTTGAGTTAGACAGCGGCAGTGGTAATATTCCTTGGCGTCAGTGTAACCAACAGAGGTGTGAGTGTCTAGGTAGGTCACAAAAAGTGAAAGGGTCAAAATCGTTTTCTTTCTATTTTTCTATATTAAATTACAAACAGACACACAAACATTAATATCTCGGCTTATAATTGACCTACAGACTTGAATAAGGTACCGTCGCATTTGTTTCTTCAAGAGGTATCCAACAATGCAGGTTATATAATTAAAAAAGAAATTTAGAAAATGTTACTAAAGTGGCTACCTATTGCACACATGTTGCACAAACATAATGACTGGATATGACCACTGAGTGTTGCACAAACATAATATCTGGATTTGACCACTGAGTGTCGCAAAAAACTTAATGACTGGATATGACCATTGAGTGTTGCACACACATATTAACTGTGTATGACCATTGAGTGTTGCAAAAAACATAATGATTGGATATGACCATTGAGTGTTGCACACACGTGTTGCACAAACATAATGACCAGATATGACCATTGAGTGTTGCACAAACATAATGACTGGAAATGACCATTGAGTGTTGCACAAACATATTAACTGGATATGACCATTGAGTTTTGCACAAACATATTAACTGGATATGACCATTGAGTTTTGCACAAACATATTAACTGGATATGACCATTGAGTTTTGCACAAACATATTAACTGGATATGACCATTGAGTTTTGCACAAACATATTAACTGGATATGACCATTGAGTTTTGCACAAACATATTAACTGGATATGACCATTGAGTGTTGCAAAAAACATAATGACTGGATATGACCATTGAGTGTAGCAAAAATCAATGACTGCATATGACCATTGAGTGTTGCAAAAACATAATGACTGGATATGACCATTGTGTGTTGCACACACGTATAGCAAAACACATAATGACTGGATATGGCCATTGAGTGTTGCACAAATATAATGACTGGATATGTCCATTGAGTGTTGCACACACGTGTTGCAACAAACATAATGACTAGATATGGCCATTGAGTGTTGCACACACGTGTTGCACAAACATAATGACTGGAAATGACCACTGAGTGTTGCACACATTGAGTTTTGAAATGGTTATGTCATTTCCCTTGTTCTGAGCAAACTAAAAACATTGTGACAGTTTATTTACAGATATGGAGGAGAAAGGTATAGCACACAAACATACAGGAAATCAAAGAGAATGGTAGAAAGACAGAGAGAAAGACAAGGGAAGAGAGAGGAGAGGCAATGAATAATGAACAAGTGGAGAAGAAGGAGAGAGAAAAATAAGTGAATAGAGAGAAAGAGAGACATTGAGAAGAGAAGAGGGGAAAACAGAGAGAGGGGAGAGATAGAAAGGCAGGGAGGAAGGAAGAGAGGGGAATTTTTTAAAAAAGACAGCGAGGGAGAAAAGAAGAGAGAGAGATAGAAAAAAGGTGAGAAAAGGAAAGAGAGAGGTGAGAAAGAAGGAAAATGGGGCGAGACAGAGAGGAAGAAAAGGACAGTTTCAGAGGAAGGGGAAAGGAGGGAGAAGAGATATAGTACATATATACTTGTCAGTATGTGAAAGCTGTCCAAAAAAGAAACCAGGCATTTAAAAAAGCGTCCCAATTGTTATGTGGCAACAATTGTGCTGCAACAGAATGCATGTTTAATTTTTCTTTTAAAATCATATGGCATGAGCTTGAACAGATTCTGGTTCTTCAGACACTATACGAAAAGTCAGGCACTAATTTCAATATGATAGATATCCATGGATATGGAGTGTCATCAGAATTTGTGATCATTTGCTGTGTTTAGTCCTTGATTTTAAACGCTGGTACCACTTGTGGCATTGCATACGATCAAACAGCTATCCTCATAGGTCTGTGCAGCATTTGAAAAGTTTCAGCAAAAGTTTTAGCTAATTTTGAAGCAGAGCTCTGTGCAAATTCATTGGCCTTCAAGACCCTTGATTGCTGCATATTTCAAAAATCTCAAGTGCACTATACGTGCCTTCACTTTATTGGAAGTACATCACTGACTAATTGTCATGATCCCACTGTTACTAGAGGTAAATACATCAATGAGTAATTGTCATGATCCCACATTTACCAGAGGTAAATGTTGGTGGTACAAACATGCTTAGTAGTCAACTCTCTGACCCATACCCTTGGGATGCTGTTTTAAAAGTCCAGCTTTTCTTTCAGACAGCTTTCATAGATAAACAGTACACCTGCTTCCATAGAAGTTTCACGCATACAAACATCTAAGGTGAGTTAACAGGCATGTACTGGACAACTCACAGAGGTCATGAATCCACTGACACACGGTGTGGAGGCATACTTAGCTTGCATGCTGAAGCTGTCTAGTCCAGCAATGGTCATCTCGTTTCTAGCTCCACATTCAATTGTGAAATCAATGGCATATCCCTAGTCATAAAGGAAATCAATATTAAATTCATTAAGTAGCATGTCTTGGCAGAACTTTTCTCCCATAACAACCTTCCAGAAAACATGATCATAAGCAAGATGCCCCGCATCCGATACACCCATCTGGAGATAATCTGCCACATCATGCACTCTTGGCCTTCCTCTTTTCCCGGGCATATACCCCTCCATGACTGTTCTCTACAAAATTTCATGACGTTTCAAGTGACCAAAATATTTCTATTTTCTTTGTTTTATTGTCTTTAGTAGCCAACCTTCTTCAGTATTCAGCTCTTGAAGTATGGATGCATTTGTTTTTATCTTTACCCAAGGTATTTTTAGAACCCACCTATAACATTCAAAGGCATTTATGTGCTGCTCAGCTTGTTTGGTAAGTGTCCATGACTAACAGGCATATGTTGCCATGGGAATCAATATTACACATCATGTTCACCGTTGCCTGTAAGACTGTGGGTTTAAAGTCCTGCCACCTGTCAAGGTCTTGGGTATTATTGTAAGACTGTGGGTTTAAAGTCCTGCCACCTGTCAAGGTCTTGGGTATTATTGTAAGACTGTGGGTTTAAAGTCCTGCCACCTGTCAAGGTCTTGGGTATTATTGTAAGACTGTGGGTTTAAAGTCCTGCCACCTGTCAAGGTCTTGGGTATTATTGTAAGACTGTGGGTTTAAAGTCCTGCCACCTGTCAAGGTCTTGGGTATTATTGTAAGACTGTGGGTTTAAAGTCCTGCCACCTGTCAAGGTCTTGGGTATTATTGTAAGACTGTGGGTTTAAAGTCCTGCCACCTGTCAAGGTCTTGGGTATTATTGTAAGACTGTGGGTTTAAAGTCCTGCCACCTGTCAAGGTCTTGGGTATTATTGTAAGACTGTGGGTTTAAAGTCCTGCCACCTGTCAAGGTCTTGGGTATTATTGTAAGACTGTGGGTTTAAAGTCCTGCCACCTGTCAAGGTCTTGGGTATTATTGTAAGACTGTGGGTTTAAAGTCCTGCCACCTGTCAAGGTCTTGGGTATTATTGTAAGACTGTGGGTTTAAAGTTCTGCCACCTGTCAAGGTCTTGGGTATTATTGTAAGACTGTGGGTTTAAAGTCCTGCCACCTGTCAAGGTCTTGGGTATTATTGTAAGACTGTGGGTTTAAAGTCCTGCCACCTGTCAAGGTCTTGGGTATTATTGTAAGACTGTGGGTTTAAAGTCCTGCCACCTGTCAAGGTCTTGGGTATTATTCCGACCCATGTTCAGTTCACAGGTGCAATTTTCTCAGAGACCCGTGGGGCATCATCACTGGAGCTACGGAGTTCATGCTTTGGGCAACACTTTCAGAAAGGCACCCTGCAGAAAGATTCAGAGCCATATGGGATAAGACCCAGTGCAATGAAGTCGATCCTTTTGCCCTTTAAATCCCTTTTTTTTCTTTTTGCAGTGGCATTGAGGTCATCTGATTCCTGGAAAGAGCTTGTGTCAGTCAAAGTGTAGAAACTTGACTCTTGACAAAGCACCAAAGTGCCAATCAACAGGAACTACATTGTAGAGCCCTCCTTCCCTTCCCCAAGCTAAGAAACAAGCAGGATATGCAAGGCCAGCACAGAACTGCAACCAGGTCATCATTCACCACAGCGCATATGGACTGGCTGGGATTTAGGTCTAGGATAGTAATACTATACCCCCCCCCCCCCCCAACCAGGTTCCTACTACATGGCTTACATATAGTATTAAAGGTTGCTGGTCCTCGCCAACATCACTCAGTAAGAGGGCTGGGAATTTTATTTCACTGCCAAATTCCCCTGGGCTCCCAGCCTAAAACAGGTACCTGGGAATGTTATGGGAAGTAAAAGTGGCATTACATTGATATCACACATCAAGTTCTGATTAATTTGTAAAAATTAGGTTTATACCCAATATGCTGCAATTTACCTTGTATGTTAAAAAGCCACACTGGACGATAGAACCAGATTGAGGAGACCTACATTTGAAACACTCAGCCAGTATCATTTAAATATCATCATGAATAAGTCAATGCCCATGTGTTACCAGGGGTCCGCTTTGTGAAGCAAAGAAAAACAACATTGCAACCTACCATGCATGTCATAAGAGGCGACTAAGGAGGGTTGGCATGAAACTGGTTGTCACTTCCCACTGAAATCATTAACTGCAGAATCTAACCAACCATGAGCAAGTCTACAAAGGGTTTGATGTGAGTTGGTTCAGGGCATTCACTCCATCAGAAGCTGGAAGGCAGAAGACAGCTAAGTTATAGACTATCAGAGCATCTGATTTAGCTAATAAGTCTCCAAGCCTTTGACTTAACTAGGGACACACTTCAGTAAACCTATGGCACAGCTAAAAGTATATCTCTTGGAGCCTCTGAATTAACTAAGTGTATCCGTCTGCAAAGAATAGACAGAAAAACCAACGACCAAGTCCTACAAGAAACAAATTAAAACCGTAAACTGATTAGAGAAATTAGACGTAGACAGTCGTAATTTTTTGCACGCGTTATGAGAAGAAATAAATTAGAGAACTTGGTGAGAACTGGCAAGATTGAGAGGAAGAGAACAAGGGGAAGGCAAAAAAGTAAATACCTGGATGGCTTGGCTATGTGGTATGGTCGAGACAAGAACACTGAGCTGACCCATGACTCTGGTGATCAAATAAGATGGCGAAACATGACCGCCCACGCTTATCAGCATGGCACATGATGATGATGATGTTTCTTGGAACCAGTGGCTAGTGCGCTTGCCTGCCAAGTGGTCCAAGTTCAATCCCCCAGCAGAGGCCAGATTATGTTTGCTGGAAGTTTACCTACCTTACTGGGATAGCCCAGCCTCATTATGTTTGCCTAGAAGTTTACCTACCTCTCTGGGGTTGCCTGGAAGTTTACCCACCTCTCTGGGGTTGCCTGGAAGTTTACCCACCTCTCTGGGGTTGCCCAGACTCATTATGTTTGCCTAGAAGTTTACCTACCTCTCTGGGGTTGCGCCAGCCTCATTATGTTTGCCTGGAAGTTTACCTACCTCTCTGGGGTTGCCCAGACTCATTATGTTTGCCTGGAAGTCTACCTACCTCTCTGGGGTAGCCCAGCCTCATTATGTTTGCTGGAAGTTTACCTACCTCTCTGGGGTAGCCCAGCCTCATTATGTTTGCCTAGAAGTTTACCTACCTCTCTGGGGTTGCCCAGCCTCATTATGTTTGCCTGGAAGTTTACATACCTCTCTTTGGTTGCCCAGCCTCATTATGTTTGCCTAGAAGTTTACCTACCTCTCTGGGGTAACCCAGCCTCATTATGTTTGCTGGAAGTTTACCTACCTCTCTGGGGTTGCCCAGCCTCATTATGTTTGCCTAGAAGTTTACCTACCTCTCTGGGGTAGCCCAGCCTTCATTATGTTTGCCTAGAAGTTTACCTACCTCTCTGGGGTTGCCCAGCCTCATTATGTTTGCCTAGAAGTTTACCTACCTCTCTGGGGTAGCCCAGCCTCATTATGTTTGCCTAGAAGTTTACCTACCTCTCTGGGGTAGCCCAGCCTCATTATGTTTGCTGGAAGTTTACCTACCTCTCTGGGGTAGCCCAGCCTCATTATGTTTGCCTAGAAGTTTACCTACCTCTCTTGGGTAGCCCAGCCTCATTATGTTTGCTGGAAGTTTACCTACCTCTCTGGGGTAGCCCAGCCTCATTATGTTTGCCTAGAAGTTTACCTACCTCTCTGGGGTAGCCCAGCCTCATTATGTTTGCCTAGAAGTTTACCTACCTCTCTGGGGTAGCCCAGCCTCATTATGTTTGCCTAGAAGTTTACCTACCTCTCTGGGGTAGCCCAGCCTCATTATGTTTGCTGGAAGTTTACCTACCTCTCTGGGGTAGCCCAGCCTCATTATGTTTGCCTAGAAGTTTACCTACCTCTCTTGGGTAGCCCAGCCTCATTATGTTTGCTGGAAGTTTACCTACCTCTCTGGGGTAGCCCAGCCTCATTATGTTTGCCTAGAAGTTTACCTACCTCTCTGGGGTAGCCCAGCCTCATTATGTTTGCCTAGAAGTTTACCTACCTCTCTGGGGTAGCCCAGCCTCATTATGTTTGCTGGAAGTTTACCTACCTCTCTGGGGTAGCCCAGCCTCATTATGTTTGCCTAGAAGTTTACCTACCTCTCTGGGGTAGCCCAGCCTCATTATGTTTGCTGGAAGTTTACCTACCTCTCTGGGGTAGCCCAGCCTCATTATGTTTGCTGGAAGTTTACCTACCTCTCTGGGGTAGCCCAGCCTCATTATGTTTGCCTGGAAGTTTACCTACCTCTCTGGGGTAGCCCAGCCTCATTATGTTTGTCTGGAAGTTTACCTACCTCTCTGGGGTTGCCCAGACTCATGTTTGCCTAGAAGTTTACCTACCTCTCTGGGGTTGTCCAGGCTTATGACAATGGGTACCAGTAAAGGAAAGATGGTGAGGATAGGAACTGTCCATCCCACCTCAAATACCATGGCTAGAATATGTGAAGGCCAAGCACTTCACATCCCTGTGGCAGTATTGCTTTGGGAAAGCCTTTACCTGATTCAGAATCTGTGACTCAATGACAAACTCACCTCTCTGTCCATATCAATCATTTCAACATCGTCATTGATAGAAAACCCTAGGTCTCGTTTGACACTTTTCCGCAATCCAGCATCTTTAGCCCTGAAGAATAATTAGTATGCTACATTCAATGACAAAAAAACTACTCTGCTGTAAACTTGTTACAGAAAAGAATCAGTCATCATTACAGCTGGTAATTATCACTGTACAATCTGCAACACGGACCAGGCATACAAATCATGAGAAAAGTTTATAAGCATTCCAGATGAGTTGCTATCGTGGAATGAATAATTTTGCTGGACTCAACATATATAAAAAGTACTAAACATTTGCTGCAATGGGTCCAACACATGCAGCACGAAGAAAATGGCTTTGGCCGACACCTGTTCCACCTGTTGACAAACTGTGTGGAAATGTCAACAACATCAAGTTAAGTGCTGCTTTCTTTGTTAACACATTGGCACCTTGCCGTTTTGAAAGACAATAGTTTGTTACATTGTGCTTCAAAAAGGCATAATAACTACAACCCATGGCGGTGGCGAATGTGACTGATACGGCCAATCTGCGCTGTAAATGTTCGTTGACAGTGGATGCACGTGAACACATGGTCATTTCCACCATAATGCACCATCTTACGTCTCACACGCTCAGTGTGTGACTTATCTGCAATCATTTTCTCCTTTGTTTTTATTCAATTTCTGATATTTGCCCTCCATGCAACACGTAAAGCGGCGACATGCTCCCAATGTGCATTACCAATGCCTGTATCAATGTCCTGCTTACACATACCTTTGTATCATAGTAGAGGCCGACCCTGATATCTCTTACCCATCTGTAATTCACCAAAAAAGATGTCCTTTGGTATTCCTCCTTACGTGTCCTATCTATCTAAGTCTACGAAGACTGAGCTTGGAACACACCGTCAAACAACCTGATCTTTCCAATACTTCAGTATTTATGATTTTGTCTTGCCACTTAATACCAAGTATTCTTCGCAGACATCACATATGAAAGCTGTTTAAACATTTCTCTTGGTGTTCATTGTTATTGCTGCCTTACCAATCCTGATGTGCTCCCTAAACACATTTTTTACGGCGAGCTGCGTTGTAAATGCTCCCAAGGCGGCCAGAAGAAACGCTTTAAAGACACTGAAAATCTCACTGAAAGATTTTGGAATTCATCTTGACACCTGGGAGACTACTGCTGAAGACCGTAATTCGTGGCATACATCATTACATAAGGGTGCAGTCACTTGTGAAGCAACCAGGACTGCAAGAAATGTGAAGAAAAGGCTGGACAGAAAAACCACTGCAGGAGATCCTCCTCCAGGAACGTCAAGCATTCTTTGCCCACATTGTCAAAGAACATTTTGAGCCAAAATAGACCTTATCAGCCATCTTAGAACTCACGGCTCCATACTTTCAACGCCACTGGATGAAATGAATGGTCATCATCATTCTCGATGGACAAACAACAATCCTGATGTTGATTTCCTGATCTAGGGATAATTTGCTATTTACCTCTGATCATAGATATGTAAAATGGTCTACTATCTCCAGTTCGGCGTCGTCAATAAAGATTGATGGTACCCCATGTGCACCTTGTGACATAATCTGTGTCTTCTTTTTGTCATTTACACAGGTGGGTCAGTCATCCGACGCGTGAGAAGCTCATGGGCCTTTACGGCTCAGGCCGGAGGGAGAATTGTGAAGGAGGACTCTTGTGCTTTTGTTGAGATCACAAGTAGCCTGACTATGGAAGTCATGGCAGTAAGTAAAGCAACAACATGGCTCGAGACACAGACATTCACTAGAACATCTTTCCTTAGCGGCTCAATGAGCATCCTCAAGAGAATAGAGATGGAGTGGATCTGTCAACATCTTATATTGCATACAGGCACTCTCGCTACTTCATCCACACCTCACAGAAAACATCAGTTGCGTGGATGGAATTTATACACATTTAATTCAGGCGAACCTGATATATTCATACAATCATGACCAGGCGGTGACTGCCTGTCTAAATATACAGTGGTCGCCTTACTTCACAAAACTCATACATAATCAGATACAACTCAACTCTCGCTATCTGTAACTTGCGCCCTCGTAAACTACATATTGGCTCTCGGAAAAATCACACACGTCCTGTCTGGAAGACTGTCCTGTCCCGTCTCAGTAAGTTCAGCCCACTCGCCAGTCTGGTCGCCCTAAATCCTGTGCGGTCAGCAAACCCCGTGCTGTTCTATTCGTCACGTAGTACAGTAGTCTTGTTCATGCTAACCTTGGGTTGTACTACTGCTTAGTCTGTTACGGGTGTTGTCCCGTGAACTAGCGCCCCCCCCCCTATCCTCGGGGGTGGTCCTGCTGGTGTCCTAGATATGACACGTCCGTGTCCCCATCTAAGTCCTGTCTTATAACTGTTCTCAGTTATAGCTTGCATTCTGTCTCTACTCTATCTACTCCCTTGTAGAGGTCCTTATCTACGTCCTATCTGTCCTTACCCCTCTTCTGTCTCTTGTCCTATCTATGTCCTACCTAACACTTTGACAGATCCAAAGCGAATTTGCTGTCTCTGGAGCGGTCTCGGCTGGCAAAGATTAGTTTCATCTTCGTGCCAGGGCATGCAGGAGTACAAGGAAATGAGCGGGCTGACAAGCTCGCAGGTAAGGATGCTGTGGAGGGCGGATGCGCCATGGCCCAGGCTGACATTCTGAATGCTCTACGAGAAGTAAGACTTTTGCGAGAACCAAGTGATGACTGAATCTACAACCATGGCCAGACTGCGAGAACAGGAAATTAAAAGAGGTGTGGCCAAACAAGAATACTACGCAGGAAGCCAAAGATTGATAAACCAACACAGAACTGGTGTCGTTAGCTGCTACACGCTGCGGGATTTGCTGAGGAGATCCGAGCACATATGGACTGAATGGTTCGATGTGCAATGAGGATGATCTGTCGACTAACTAACTAACTTATGCAGCTCTTTTGTTTTAAAAAAGGAGTTTGTAATACATAGGTCATTTCTGATGCAATGCTCCAGCAGCCTTTGCCCATTATTATTCATGCGACCAATGTTGTATTTTCCAAGGCACACTGGCCATGAACTCGAGTCCTTGCCCACACGAGCACTGAAATCACCAAGCATATAAATGTTGTCGGAGTTTGGAACTGCCTTGATCGTAGAGTCTAACTCCTCATAGAACGAACCCTTCACATCATCAGAGGAATTGAGTGTTGGTGAATATGCAGTGATAATGGTGGCGAAACCACAAGTGGTTGCCAAGTGCAGGGATAATAGTCTTTCGTTGCCTCCAGCTGGAATTTCAATCATTTCCAGTAAAAAAAAGTATTCGCTTTGGAGGTCACGGGTGGCAAGCATCGCCTGGATCTTTTCTCCGGGGCATGCTGGTGTGCTGGGGAATGAACAGGCGGACAGATTGGCTGGCTCTGCAAAACTTGGTAGAGTATTGATGCATGACAAGGCAGACGTGGTTGCGGCCTTGTGGGAGCACGTGTACACTTTGGAGGAGCAAATGGATCATCATGGTCTGGCAAGAATGAGGCAGCGAGGAGTGACGAGGGGATCTGGCCGATGCTCAGCGCTCAGAGGAAAAGCGAGACGCACATATAATCAGATTGCTACTGGTATTATTGGTGTTGGAACTCTTCGCTGGCTGCTGAGGATGGGGATGGAGCGCCTATGGGAATGCCCAAAATGCTGTGATGTCGGTTCCTAGATCAATCAATCAATCATTCCCAGTAGCGAATTCTTCACTGCAAAGCCCACACCATGTTGCCTTTTTTTCTGCCTGCCCTCTACCCTTCCAAAAACAGGTATAATTGTTTTCCCTGAGTGACCCTTCCTCAGCAAGGCGAGTTTCCTGCAGGCTAGCAATATCAATGTCAAGATGAATGAGTTTCGCATCAATCACAGCCGTTTTTCTCACATCGTCAATATTTGTCAAGACAGTGGAAAATCCTGGACATATGGTTCTTACGTCACAAGTTGAAAGCCGTAGCTTGAGATTTCTATTTTTCTTTTTAGTAGTACCTGGTGCCCTGGTTTTACAGCCTGCAATTCAGACTTTGTCCTAGCCCCAAGCACCCATTGAAGCAGGCGGGCTGTGGCAGATCAGCACCGAATTGGCCGGGGGCTTCCCAGCTTGAGGCGGGCGGTAGCTGATCAGTAACACCTGTAGGTGTCTCCCACCGTCAGAGGCAACCCCTGGCGCCCCATGTCTACGCCAATTGACAAGGACTTATAACCTGCAACTGCTACCTCTCACTTTGATTCCGAGATCGGTTAAGACCAGGGATGGAGTTATGCCTCTCCATAGCACAAAGATGATTGCATAAATAGACACACATAGTATTATTTGGCGCTCACAGAACAAGAAAAAGAAGGAAATAGAGATTAGAAGATGCACTAAACATAAAATTTGAAAGCTATAATAGTTACCGACCGGGATCTAACCTGTCGCCTCCAAATGACGGCGGCTTATTTATTTATTCCATAGCACAAAGCCTGGGCTAAAATATAGAGACCATGTGTTGCCCATGCAGCATGAATCTTCTCTCGGCCTCCCTAGTTCACTCCAGAGGAAAGGTAACATTCAAGAGAGGAACATACCACATGTCAAGAGAGGATTGGAGAGTCGTGACCACCAGTGTCTGCTCCACCTCGGGCAGCAGCAGAAGAAAAAGGTATGTCCAAAAAAATGTCAGACCAATCTTTGGACCGAGCAGCCTGAATGAAATTGTTAGCATCCAGATTTGAACCACAGGTTTATCTTACCAGTTTTCCTTATCTGCAGGTTGATCACAGTAAATATTCAGACCTTTACCGCCACCAAACGCAGGCTTCAGTTCAGGTTTCTGTGTAGCTGATTTGAATCTGAAACAATATAAAGATTAAAGTACCAGAAACCTGGAGTTGCCTACAAGTTAGTCAACAGATTGTCCCTCACTGCACCTGAACCATTCAGCCTCGCATTGCCAAAGTATCTCTCTCAGCACGTGACAAATGACAGGCACTAATTCTGTGTTAGGTTACTGTTCTTCTTTAAACAGTGCCCCCCCCCCCCCCCCCCCCCCCCCCCCCCCACCCACAAGCCTATCAGTTTGTTTATTTCCTCTTACATCTCATGTCCTGGCACAAACTTGAAGTAGTTTTTATTAGCCTCAACCTTCTCAGACAGTCCCCCGCGGCTTTGAACCAAGCCCATCTCAATCTTCCTGAACATACTCATTGACACAGACACAGCTCTAACTGCTACAAGGTGGTTCGTTCTCTCTTTCATTCATATTTTGATATTTATATATATTTTATTTTAAATTATAGGATAGTTTTTGCAGTTTGATTCAGGCTTCCAACAACCATTTATCCCTAATGTACATTGAAAACAAATGGCTGAAGTCTTGTATGGGATTCCATAAAACCAGCAAAGAGCCACATGTGCCTGAGATGAGATACAGGGTATCCCTTTACATGCAACACGATGACCTTAATTTCTCCTAAACGCCCATCCCCTTCTGTGATGAAAATCACCACTACACACAGGAGTCTTGTCCATAAGGGTCAACATTGTCAAGTGTTCATGATAGGCGACCAGTTCTTGAGGACAACTTGTCATTGCATCTTGCCCTAACTGTAATGTTACTATCAGATGTAAGTACTCATGCATCTCCACAGATGTCAGTCCTTGGTGTTCTTTCTGGATCAATTCTATTAATATTTCTCAATGCCACCATCCAAGACCATCCAGCATCATTTATCTCTGTCTGCCTCTGCCACCACTCATCTTTCCTACCATCACCATGTTTTCCCATGTCTCTTCTCATCACATACCCTAAGAACACTCTCTCATGAATGTATGGAAGAAATCAAAGGTTTAATCAATTTAGATTATAAACAGTCCTAATTTTAGAATGCCGGTCTCCCTGGCCTAGGCGTTAACGTCTTTCTCCGTAATCCCGTATATCCGCATCAGGAACATAACCTGCGTGAGAATCAGTAACAGTTCCTGCCGCGTTGGTAACTGACGGAGTATTGAGCAAGTCGCTCAAACAACAATGGCAAACTACTGAGCGTAATGTCCTGTAAAGGATATGATAAAAAAAAAATGTTAGGATCAATACTTTTAACAAAGATCTTACCCATTTTCCTTATCTGCAGGCTCATCATGAAAGATAAACAGGCCATTCTTGCTTGCCACAGCACCATTGTCTTCAGGCTGGTCACAGTAAATTTCCAGCCCTTTGCTTGCACCAAATGCAGACTTGACTTCAGATTTCAGCACAGAAGGTTTTGGTCTAAAACAACATAGAAACAGCATGACTCATAATTGGAGGGCAGAAACCTCACACAATAACTATGAGATGTGTTCAGGCACTCTGAGGTATTTTTTCACATATGTGTAGACACAGAAACATTTTTAGAACACTGGAAGAAGAAGAAAAATACTGACATTGTTCACGATCTGAACATCAAAGACAACTGGCACGTAAACAGTGTCATGTCTCAGAAACTGAAATACTTTGACGTCAGTCATTCAGAATGAATAGTAATGGAAGGCGTGGTTTCTTGAAGACGAAGTCGAGTATAACCAAGATGTCAGTGGATTCTTCATCTTTGTTCATCCAAAATGTTTGTTTTGGACATAAATGTGTTTGTTTGCAGCAGAGCTGTGATATTTACGCTTTTGAGCTGACTTCTTCAGGTGTTTGTTGACCAGTTAATCTTCCCAGGACAGTGGATTTAGGACATTAAAGACACTCTGGACAAGAACAGACATGAGGTGGGTGAACTGGTGAAAGATCGCAATGATTTTCGTCCCATTGTATTGAGAGTGACATTTTACAGTTATCAGTTGGGGTATCTTCATTGCACTCCGGACAGGTCCATAGGTGCTCAGATCCTCCCCCCAGCATATGCATCAGCGTCCGGTGGCTAATAGTGCCAGTTCTGTATTGGTTGACGAGGCACCTTGTTTTCCCGATGTACCTCTCGCATCTGGCCGTGCCGATTCTTACTCCCAAGTCTTTCATACTGGACAGCGATGTGGATTCACTGAAATCAAAGTCCTCTGTTCTCACCATATCTTTAAGGATGTTGATTTTCAATGATTTTCGTCCCATTGTAATGAGAGTGATGATTTACAGTTATCAGTTGGGGTATCTTCGTTGCACTCCGGACAGGTCCATAGGTGCTCAGATCCTCCCCCCAGCATATTCATCAGCGTCCGGTAGCTAATAGTGCCAGTTCTGTATTGGTTGGCGAGGCGCCTTGTTTTCCCGATGTACCACTCGCGACTGGCCGTGCCGATTCTTACTCCCAAGTCTTTCATACTGGACAGCGATGTGGATTCACTGAAGTCAAAATCCTCTGTTCTCGCCATATCTTTAAGGACGTTAATAACATCGGCACGATCCATGGGCTGGCCATCTACAGGGGGTGCAGAGCCAGCCAGTTTATCAGCTCGTTCATTTCCCTCGACTCCCGCATGTCCCGGGACGAAGATGAAGGTGACTTTACGGACAACAGACTTCCGCAGCGACTCAGTCCACTGTCTACGTACAGATCCAGCTTCGACCTTCTGAATCATGCTCATTGAATCACTTAGTACACACACGTTGGTATAATGCTGTGATTCCAGCCATATGAAAGCCTGTGTAACTGCCATCACCTCCATCGTCATGCTGCTCGTGGTCATAGAGTGGGCACCACTGGATTCTTGAACGGTTCGGCCCGCTGAACTGGCTGTAAATGCCCACGCACTTCTCTGCTGCTTTACAACAGATCCATCTGTATAGAAGAGCACTTCGGGGATATCTGAGTGTTCATAGATGAGCGCGTTGACCTCTGCATTGACAGCGGCAGGGTTATGCTCTCTGCACCGTCTGTCGAGTGTGATAATGCAGGAGAAAGTGCACTTAAAAGCTGGAGGCACTGGCACCCGTTCCTTGCCGGGGTTGACATGGATAAGACTGCAGACCTGTCTGACGACATCTTCCGCCCGACCCATCCATGATTTGCCTCTCTTTAGCCTGTCACCCTTTTCTCTGAATATAGCGTCATGCAGAGGGTGCTGCTAATCTGCACTTATTTTTAGGTATGCACGAGCTCTCCAGATCTTGATCCTGTGTTCCATTGTCGGGAAGTCAAGGAGGTATCTCATTGCTACACAACTGGTGTCTCTCGTGCAGCCCAAAATGATGCGCATGGCTTCGTTTTGTACCTTTTCAAGTCTTCCAATCTGTGTAGGGCTGACAGTGAGGATGGCCAGGGCATACTCGATGCGTGAAAGCACCAGTCCTTGGAACAGAAGTATTAGCAGTCTTTGCTCGATATTGGCAGTCGCCATGACTCTCATTGCTGACAACCTTTTCGCGCTTTCGTTATGACATAATCGACATGATCTCTCTTTTACAAAGACATGCTAAACATTTCAGATGTGAACACAAAGATCTTTACAGAGAAAATAGCCAGAATTCACAGACTTAGGAAATGCAATCTTATTTTACTGTAAGATGGCCATCATCATCATCATCATCAAGTGCCATGCCGACTGGCATAGGCATTCATGACTTTCCACAGATCTTGGTCTTTGATTTTCTGGATCAACTCCGCTGATGATATTCTTCCATGCCACAGTCCTCAATCCATCCAGCATCATTTCTCTTAGTCTACCTCTCCCTCTCTTCCCCTTGATCTTTCCAGTTGTCACAATGTTCTCCAATGCCTCTCTTCTCATCACATGACCAAAGAAAGCTGTTTGTCTCTTTCTTATTGTTGTATATAATGTTTGTTTCATTAGCCTCTTCAGGCAGTCGTTGTTAGTTACATTGGCAGTCCAAGGAATTTGCAATATTCGTCTTAGGAGCCACATCTGTTGCTTCCAAGTTCTTCCTAATTTTTCAGCATGTTAGGAGAAATAAATAGGAAATCTTAGTGACTAATGTAAAGGTTAATGAGAAAAGAACAAGGAGAAAGCAGACAGATAAATATCTGGATGGCATGACATGGCATAACTGGACCTGATCCCAAGACTGGTGATCATGTGAAATGCCAAACCCCAACACCCTAAGATCATTGAGATAGCATATGATTATTTCTTCTTCTTCTTCTGTGTTCACCCGGAGTTTTTTTCCGGACGTGATTGAGTTGTGCCTGTTTATAGCAGAGCTGCGTTCTTGCGTCATTAGGCCGACACATCCGACTTCTGCGAGCATTTGTTGACCAGGTTAAACTTCCCGGGGGTTTCTTAGGACGTTTGACTCTCACTGTTGTGGTGTTATCCCCCATCCCAAATGGCCCATATAGAACAGCCAAAGACATCCTGGTCAGCCCTCAAGGGAAGGCAGGGGCAGACCATGGGCATTCCCCGCCATCCAAGGAGGCTTCCATACTTGCAGAGCCAACATACAGAGCTCTGGTACTGGGCTCACCCAAGGAATCTTCACGTCCTGCACATGGCTGCTTAGCCTCACTTCCGTATATTGAGCCTTCTGTTCACCATAGGCTGTTCTTCCGGAAACCAGACGTATGCAGTCTACAAATGACTTATATGATGATTTTATGAGGATGAGCCGACACTAGAGCCGTACTGGATGTCACAACTCTGTATTACATATTTTGACTGTTTTTTTTTAATAGCAGTAGATATGGTCGCGTGTTAAAACCAAGTTACGGGTGTTAAAAGGAATTAGTAGCTAGAAGGGTTAGCCAGATGTTTGTGGTTAGGTAGTGTAATGTCTTTAGTTTAAACAGCCATTCTCCATGTGTGTGTCATGTCGATTATCTACGGTGAATGTGAGTGTATCAAATTGCTGATCAACTGAAGGTAACCAATTTGTATGACCATGGCGCGAGTGTGCAGCGGTTGGTATTGAGAGAGTTTGATCAAGGCAGGGTTAGGAGGCGGGCATGTCCGTATACTAATCTTTGAGATAACATCTGGGTAGGCCAGGCCCTGGGGACTGATTCAAATCTCCGTAACCAACGTGTATGATAAATAAAAATTAGTTTAGTGTGGTCACAGCGGGGTTGGTATTGTTGGTGAAAGCATTCTCTTGCCTATGTTCAACCGTTTTCAAGTTTTTGGGTGTATTTACTCGTCTGTCAATCCAGTAGGTTCATTACACTGGTCAGTGGGGGAAATCCAGCCACTGCTGGGGAATAATAGCAAGCCACCGTAAGCAAGTGCAGTAAACACTATGCTACAGCGATCTGGTTGGTTTCCGGATTCCAAAGAAAAGTTTATCTTACCCGCTTTCCTTATCTTCAGGTTCATCACGGTAGATAAACAGTCCATTCTTGCTTGTTCTGGCAGTGTTATCTTCAGCCTGATCACAATGAATATTCAGACCTCTACCGCTGCCAAATCCAGGCTTAGCGGCAGATAATACAGCTAGCTTAGCAGCAGATGATACTGCTGGATCTAACCTGAAACAGTAGACAGAAATCGTTACCAGACAATCCATCACATACAGAAAAAGGCAGTCAACATTTGTGGCCACACTATGAGAAGAGAAACACTGGAACATATTATAGAAGTGGGAAAGATGTACAGAAAAACAAAGAGAAGAAGATGGTGAGAAAGGATTCTTGACCACCTTTCATCATGGTATGGAAAAATTAACAAAATGATATATTCTGTTGGAGATGTCTAGAAACATGATCACCTGTTGTTTGTCCATCAAGAATGATGATGACCATTTATTTCATCCAGTGAGGTTGAAAGTATGGAGCCGTGAGTTCTAAGATGGCTGTTAAGGCCTATTCTGGCTCAAAATGTTCTTTGACAAAGGTGGGCAAAGAATGCTTGACGTTCTAGGAGGATCTCCTGCAGCGGTTTTTCTGTCCAGCCTTTTTTTCACAGATCTTGCAGTCCTGTTTGTTTCACAGGTGACTGCACCCTTGGTAATGATGTACGCCACGATATTTCGGTCTTTAGCAGCAGTCTCCCAGGTGTCAGATGGTAAATTCCAAAAGCTTTTCAGTGAGATCTTCAGTGTCTTTAAAGATGTTTCCTCTAACCACCTTGGGAGCGTTTACCACAACGCAGCTCGCCGTAAAAAATTTGTTTAGGGAGCCTGTGATCTGGCATGCGAGTCAAGTGACTAGCCCAGCGAATCTGATTCTTCATTAGTAGAGTGTGGATACTGGGCATGGACGCTCTTTCTAGGACTTCAGTGTCTGGGATCTTGTCTTCTGTGGCAACATAGCGGCTAGACACTCGCCTGTCAATCCACATCCTGATAGATTCAAATTTGTACAAATGACCTGGGCTTCCACGTCGACCCTATAGAACCTATGCAAAGCTTTGTGTACATGTGGTTAATGATTCTATTGTGTCCGGGCGAACCCACTCTAACTTCTGAAGCACTAGTAATTTGTGTCCCCAAGTCAAGGATGAGAAGTCAACATTTTAGTCCAGCTGACCAGTGTAGGGGTTGAACCCCATACCTTAGCATCAGCACACTGGATGTTTAAGAAGGAGCGCTCTTATCCATTCTGCTCTGCTGACCTCTGTGCCCAATTCTAAGTCTAAGAACAGTAACTTGTCCAGTCCTCTGCAACAGGTGATCATCATGTGGTTGAACAGGTGACTTTCTTAGGTGAATTCCATTACATTTCTCTTGTAATAATGTTTCTTGAATTCAAAAGTTTCACATATCTCAGCCAATTAATAGACAGTGACAGACACAAAACAAATGTTGAGAAGAGAATAAGAAATTCCAGATTCCACAGCATGCAGTATATTCTAACAAATCATTACCTTAAATAACAATGAAAGTCATCAAGTGCTTTGAATACTTTACATTATAACGTGGTGCAGAATTATGGGTGATGGTTGGAAAAATGAATCAACGCTGTAAAAATAAACATATATAATAAAATTAAGTAATCCGGTGTGCTGACGCCAAAGTAGCGGGTTCAACCCCAACATCGATCAGTTGGACTAAAATGTTGACTTCTCGTCCTTGACTTGGGGGCGTAAATTACAAGTATCTCAGAAGTCAGTGGGTTCGCCTGATGGTGAGGTACACTGGTAATAGGGAAAGCTAACCCACACGCAAACATCAGTCCAGTGCACTAGAAGTAGTAGCATCATGTGTATGAACTATGTTTGAGCTCAAAGTGAGCGGGCCCAATAAAAAGAACATGAAGTTGATGTTTAAGGACAGAGATTTTAACAAGTTATATCATACCCACTTTCCTTATCTTGAGGTTCATCATGATAGACAGACAAATCAATCTTGCCTGCTCTAGCCACATTCTCTTCAGGCTGATCACAGTAAATATTTAGACCACTACTAGTGCCAAATCCAGGCTTGACTTCAGAGTTTGGCATCGCCTTCTCTAACCTGAGAAAACAGAACCAGTGGAGTCAGACATCGCATAAAAGCACATCTTCAGGCTACAATACATGGCATTCAGGATCTCTTACTGAATTTAAACACAGAAGCCAAAAACAATATGTTACATGATTTATTGCCTGGCATAATTTGCTGCATCTCATCAGATGCATACTTTATGGTCCTCATAAAATATAGTAATAGCGTGAGCAAATAAACATTGACAAACAATTGCTCAAATATAGTGAGGTGTTATCAATTAGGCGGTTCTAGCTAGTTTTGTGCAACAGAAGAGTTTGTGGTAAATGTGAAACGACCGTGGAGTTAACAGATTCCCACATTCGAACAATATATGTGACTGTTTCAATTGTTTCAGCTTAAGTATTATTTATTTATTCACTTCAGATGATATATAACTCTGCAATATGAGATGAGGCGAAATATGCCAGGCAATAAATCTTAAACATATTGTTTGTGGCTTCTGTTTACATTCATAATCTCTATTGCTTTAATACCTTTGCCTATTCTTTCAATTGTCGACAAAAATGACAAACAACATGGAAGAAATTGACTGTGTCATAACCTGTAAGAACCTTGTTAGCCTAATTAACAACAGTGGGGACTGTTGAAAGTCAGAAGAAGACTGACCATAGCAACACAGAGATTAAACACTATTAAGAGCCTAAGACACAAGTAAGTAAGTGGCACCTTGCCATCTTTACAGACGAAAGTATGTGGATTGGAACTAGAGCTAGAACTCCAGCGCACAATGCCTGGGCATGGATTCAGAGAACATGTGTTGCCCATGCAGCATGATCCCTCCCTCGGCCTTGCCTTGTTTTCTCCAGAGGAAAGGATAACCAGTACGTCTGGAACAAGGTAGGCTGCAGATGATGCCGGCTCAGCATCAATCCTCCAAGAGCAGGAGGTGAGTAGTGGCCAGGTGTTCTGACATATCCCTCAAGACATCTGAGGCGTTCAGCCATATCCCTCAGTTGAGTACCTCAAATCAGGTGTCTGGACCTGTTAGTTAGTTAGTTAGTTAGTCGACAGATCATCCTCGTTGCACATCGAACCATTCAGTCCATAAGTGCTCGGATCCCCTCCTCAGCAAATCCCGCAGCGTGTAGCGGCTAACGACACCAGTTCTGTGTTGGTTTATCAATCTTCTTTGGCTTCCTGCGTAGTGTTCTTGTTTGGCCACCCCTCTTTTAATTTGCTGCTCTCGCAGTCTGGCCATTGTTGTAGATTCACAGTCATCACTTGGTTCTTGCAAAAGTCTCACTTCTCGTAGAGCATTCAGAATGTCAGCCTGGTCCATGGCGCGTCCGCCCTCCACAGTAGCCTCACCTGCGAGCTTGTCAGCCCGCTCATTTCCTTGTACTCCCGCATGACCTGGCACGAAGATGAAACTAATCTTTGCCAGCCGAGACCGCTTCAGAGGCAGCAACCATTCTCTTCGGATCGACCCCTCCTCTATCCTCTTGATCATGTTCATTGAGTCGCTAAGGAAACAAGCCCTAGTGAATATCTGTGTCTCGAGCCATGTTATTGCTTTACTTACTGCCATGACTTCCATGGTCAGGCTACTTGTGGTTTCAGTGAAAGCACCAGAGTCCTCCTTCACAATTCTCCCTCCGGCCCGAGCTGTAAAGGCCCATGAGCTTCTCACATGTCGGACGACCGACCCATCTGTGTAGATGACCGCGTCACCGTCTAGCGAATTCTCGAAAATCAACGCTTGTACTTCAGCCTCAACAGCAGCCGGATTTTCTTGTCTGCATTTTCTATCTAGTTGGATGCAAACTGAAAAGGATGTGCAGAAGTCTGTTGGCACTTGCACCCACTCCTCGCCAGGTTCTAAGTCCTCAAGTGAACACACCTGTTGAAGAATGTCTTCGGCTTGACCCATCCACGACCGTCCTCTTTTTAACCTGCTGCCCTTCAACTTCCTAATTTCACTATGCAGTGGATGTTGTGTGTTTGCGTTAATTCTGAGGTAGGCGCGTGCCCTGCAAACTTGTATTCTCTCTTCAATGGTTGGAAAATCAAGAAGGTAGCGCATCGCCCTGCATGCTGTATCTCTTGTACATCCAAGAATAATGCGCATAGCTTCATTCTGTATCCTTTCCATCCATTCTATCTGCTTATGGCTGAGAGTCAGGATTGCCATTGCATACTCCAAAACAGACATGACAAGCCCCTCGTACAGAAGACATAGATGGCGCTGCTCACAGTTTGCTGCCGCCATCACCCGCATCGCTGCCAAACCCCGCTTGGCCTTTTGTTATCACCTGGTCTATGTGCACATTATAAGCAAGGCTTCGATCAAACCGTATCCCCAGGTCTGGACCTGTATGAGCGTGTTCATCTGTCAATCACAAGTGTATTAGCTCTAGAATTGCCACAGTTATCTAAGTAAGATCATGTCACCTAAGGAACCTCGACTGATTTAATGAGCCATTTGCGGTTTCACCGTGAGACTGTGAACTTAGACATGGCTTAATCTTTGAGACAAGCATATGACTACTGGCAGGATCAACCAGATATCTATCGCACAGACGGACTATTGACACACACGCAGGCCACGAGTACCAATCACTCAGCGCACTCCGTTACCCGGTGATACATGCAAAACCACTGGACGCCTACAGGCAAGCTGCCAAGCTATGCCAGGCAGGACTGACCGAAAAGCTATGCCAGCTTACTGACTGCATGCCCACTACTCATTGAGAGGGTGTGGGTGCTTATCGAGACTTTGTCGAACGGTCGTACAAATTTGCTTTTTTGCCCATTCAAACCATGACTCTGGCTTCACACTGCGGTCACATTCTCGAAACGCCTGCCTCGCTAATTTGCGTCAGCTGGGAAGATCCCGATTGGGTGCACCTCACACAGACCAGCAAACAAATGCAAGTAAAAGAGTTCCAAACATGCATCTTTTCTGATCTGAACATCAAAGAAAATTTACTCATAATGGGAAATTGTGTTCCAAACATGCATCTTTTCTGATCTGAATATCAAAGAAAATTGACTCATAATGGGAAATTGGAAAATTACATATTAAACATCACAGTAGCTTAGGAAGAACAGTAATGGAATGGCATGGTTCTTGGAAGAAAAGGAAGTTCAACACACAGGTGGAAACATGGCATTCAAAACACCCTAGACATGTAGAGTCAGGGGAACTGGCGAACGATCAAGTCTCTCCAGCAGATGAGATTTTGAGGGGGAGGGGCATTCGCTGGCTTTGAACTCAAGTGTAATCCATACACATTGCTACTACTTCTAGTGCACTGGACTGGTTTTTGCTTGTGGATTAGCTTTCCCTATTACCAGCGTCCCTCGCCATCAGGCAAATCCACTCTGACTTCTGAGGTACTTGTAATTTAAGGACGAGAAGTCAACATTTTAATTTAACTGATCGGTGTAGGGGTTAAACCCCCCTACCTCGGCCTCATCACACCGCAAGTTTAAGAGCAAGATCTCTTATCCATTCAGCCATGCTGACCTCAGCGGCCTGTGATAAGAATGACATTCTGCAAAGAACCTGCAACAGGACTATGGTTCTTTCAGTTATGGGTTACACATAACTGGCCTTTTAAACAAACATTCAGATACTGCATAAACTAGGATAAAGATGTGCTGTGCTGTGTTGGAAGACATCTCAAAGTAGGGAGAAAACATACACTGGAAATACTCAGGGGAGAAGCAGCCAAGACCATGAATGAGATCCATTCAAAGCTTCATCAGATACATACAAGCAGACAGGATTGACAGTTTCTTTTATAGTATCAGCAATTTCATGGACAGGAATGTTAGTGTCAATTACAGGAATGTTCGTGTCAATTACAGGAATATTAATGTCAATTACAGGAATATTAGTGTCAATTACAGACCCTCAACACTTATTTACACATTGATTAAGAGATTATTTTTTGTGCAAACCTCAGCAGCTATTTACACATTAGTGAATAAGATTAAGAGACTTTCTCAGTGTCATAGCTATTTACACATTGGTGGATAGTATTAAGACAGTCTTAACCTCAACAGCTACTTACCCATTGGTGGATATAATTAAGAGATTTTCTTAACCTTGGCAGCTATTTATACACTGGTGGATAGGATTAAGAGACTCAGTCTCTAACACTCCACACACTAAACTATTTAACCCTACCAGACCGCTGTACCAATTTTTCGGTAATTTCCTAATCTGCCGCTATACCGCTGAACCTAATTTTCGGTATTTTGCCTAGAACGTGAAAAAAATGCGTCACAAACTAAAAATAACCAACCAATCGTGGTCAAACCTCATGGTTAGCCATTGCAAATGTCTGCTACCATGTTTGAATTGACTGTGTGGTTTAACGCGGAAAAATTCTGAAAATTCCCAATGAAACGAGCGGCTGATAAACCAAGCAATTCAACAAGAAAGCGAAGTAGGCCTAGGCTTTTCAGTCCAACCGGTGATCGATACTTTGGTTTATTCAGACTGGATTGGCACACAAATATGGAATATTGGCACTAGATGAAAGGCTGACCTATTTTCTACAATGTTTCCAAGTTACATCTTATTCTAAAAACTTGTTTGCATGTAACTAACATTTTTCTATATCAAGTTGGTTTTTTTTTCTTTAATGCTCAGGAGCCCAGGTAATAGGGACAGTTAGGTTCAGGGCCTCAGGTTTGGTAGGATTAAACATTAAAGTACCCTTTCACATTCCATGGGGCAAATTTGGTACATGGTGCCAGCCCCATGTTTGTAGAAACATTCAGTGATTTAAACACTGGTAGACAGGGGTACAGATTTATTTTATTCAACAACTTCAAACGATACTTACATGTTTTCTTTACCACCATCAGAGTCACAATAAAAGTTATATAGCCCTTTCTTGACCGAAGCACTTTTCAACGACTGTCTTTCCGTCTTAAATGTGGAGGCTGTGTCTTGACAAATCTCAAAGGGCGTCTGTTTACTGACACTTGGTGCCGATCCTTATAACAAAACATGACAGCTGTAAACCAAATGTTATACTACAGTTCCAGACTATTTGTTTCACAACCATTCAGCATTATTATTTTCGCATCAACTCGTAAAGGATGTGGTTGCAGAATTTTTCTGAGTTTTGTTAGTCGTTAGTCACGGTTCCAACTTCACAGCAAAGGGTCACCCTATAATGCACCGTTCCTATGCCAGTGAATATCACACAAAATGCTCCTCACTGGCCATATGAAAAGTGAAAAAGACAGCAATCCTGACAAACCAACAGCACACACAGGCCACTGACAAAATGCTGACACAAAAGTCCACCACTAAAATTACAGCTCTTCGTCGATGGAAGCCTTGATCAAATCTAATGGTTTGTTAGTTGCGTGTAATCACGTGACCTCCTTCCGTGATTCTCTAAATGCTTTGCAGCACAGGTCCGTGGTCACAGCTTGTACTGAGTTGTAATTGATTCTACTAAATGATCCTGGGTTTTAACTCTGTCTCGATATGTCATTTTATTTATCTCCCTTCTATATATGCATTAACTCTTGTTGTTCCTGCCTTTGTATCATGGCAGCGACAGTCACTTGAAAAGCAGCAGTTGCAGACACATTGCTGTATAATGTAAAACCAGCTAGTTCAGCAACCAGCTGTCCGCCATTTTTTCTGAAAATGCAGTTCACAATAAAAAAACAACCGTGGACAGATGTTAAAGCATTCTACATGAAATCCACAGCTCACAGTGTCACTCCATGCACTAAACTCAGTAGCTGGGCGATGGAACAATGCACTGCCAGTCCAACATGAGGAAAATGAATAAGCAAACCATACTCAGAAGCAAAAAACACTGCAGAAGCCTTAACAGCTCAACAGCCTGTCCGCCATTTTGGAGCGGGAGTTTTTGATTTGCTGCTAAGGATTTTTCTGCTGCTGCTTCTGCCCTTTACTCCCTAAGAGAATACAGGCCCTCAACTCACTCTAAACTATCCTATCTTTACCTATCTAATGCAAGGCCTTCCATGTCCTCCCCATATTATTAATTGGTCTCTGCTTCTCTTCTCTGTGTTTAAGGTCACATGTTTCATTTGTCTTGTTCCAGATACAGGACTTTCTGAATGCACTATTCTCAGGTTTTCTCAATGTTTGTCCTATCCACACATTAGATACGCAGATGATACAGTCTTGATTGCAGACAATCAACAGGACCTGCAAAATTTAGTAGATGCAGTTGTTGCACACAGTGAACAACTGGGGTTAGAATTGAATTGTAAGAAGACAGATTATGGCCGACGGGAGTCTCTGCGGCGAAGTGGTCAAGCCGTTTGTCTCGTGCTCCGAAGGTTGTGGGTTTGATTCCGGGCCGCTTCCTTCGGTTTATGAGTTAAATGTTTCGGAGACTCCTGTGGGTCGTCGCTAAAAGCTACGGAGTTCGTGCTTTGTGTGACGCTTTCCATGCTGCGGAAAGAGACCGGGCCATAGTGGGATAAAAGCCCGGTGCAATGAAGTCGACCCTGTCGACTTTTAAGCTGACTTTCGACTTTTAAGCGACAGATTATGGCCGTCACTAGGAAGGAAGAAATACCACAATGTAATATACAAGTAAATGGGCATATTCTTAAACAAGTGAATCGGTACAACTATCTCGGAACAGTCATAACATCTGATGGGAGATGCCTTGAAGTGATTAGAACAAGAATTGATATGGCGAAAGTCGCCTTTAGCAAGATGAAAAACATACTGGCCAATAAAAAGATATCAATTGAAACGAGAAAAAGAAAGTTGAAGTGCTACATAGAACCTGTACTTTTATATGGATGTGAGGCGTGGACAATGAGCAGACAAGCTGAAAAACATCTGATGGCTGTGGAAATGTGGTTTCTGAGGAAAATGTCAAGACTACCATGGACAGATAGAAAAACCAATGAACAAGTCCTTCAAGAAACAAATGAAGATCATAAACTGATTAGAGACATTAGATGTAGACAGTCAAAATTTTTTGGGCATGTTATGAGAAGAAATTAATTGGAGAACTTGGTGACAACTGGCAAGATCGAAGGGAACAGACCAAGGGGAAGACCAAGAATTAAATACCTGGATGGCTTGGCACAGTGGCATGGTCGATACAGAAACACGGAGCTGATCCACGACTCTGGTGATCGAGTGAGATGGCAGAACATGACAGCCCACGCTTATCTGCATAGCACATAATGAATGAATGTCCTATCCAGTGGCTTTTCCTCATCTCATAACATTCCTCATCTCATAAAACATTTGTGTTAGTTTAATTCTCTCCATGAGCTCCACATTGGAGCTATTTAAACTGTTTTGTGCAGGCATCAATTAATGAATGCTGGTAGTTAATTAGTAATTGACTGGGTCATTCTCCATGCTTCTTTACAAACAATAGGGCTGATTTAACATTAAGAGTTAAAAATTCTAAATTTGGTGATACATTTAATTACTTTTGATTTCTTTAAATTTCTTAGTGTCATGATCCAATCTAATTCATCTCCCTTGATCTGCTTTCATAGCCCTAGTTTCTCTTTTGCAGCAAACTTCATGCCTGTGGCATGAGAGCATTGAATAGTTTTGAGTATGTAGCACTCTGGCTGCTGTCTCTTGTCCATCATCACTTTGGGAGGCACCTCATTCCCTTCTGCTGTCACTACTGCAACTTTTGTTGCGCTCTTGGTAAAAAATGTCAGCAGCCACTTCACCTTTTTTATGGATTAAGAGTTTTCCTGCTAGAGCTGTTCATCATTTGGTCGTTTGTTAACTCCGCTTTGACATGTTTGATCGCCCATGTTCTTTCAGATTTATCGATGTGGTTATTTTATTCTACAACCTTATACAATACTTACATGGTCACTACTTCACCGTGAGAGGCATTTTCCTCTGTATGGCCTCAAAACAGCAGTTTCACCTTTTTAGCCTGTTCCCTTCCATCTTTTGCGTAATTCTAAAATTAACTTGTATTACATTTCTTTCACCAGATGTGTTGTTCTTCCCACTTCAAGCATAGCTCTAACATTTCTGGTGCCAATTCTGGAGATTTTTCTAGGTGAAAGAAAATAAGTCGGTGATCCAGACTTCTTGCATATTTCTCCACATCACATCATACATCTAGGAGGAAAGCGCCTTTGATTTTAGTTGGCTGTTATTTTTCTGTCCTTATCTTTAGATTTGTTCATAATTGGTTGCATCTTGCAGCTATAGTTTTATATGGATGAAGTAGCCAGTTCCATGCCACCCCGCCTTAATGGCCTCTTACAACATGCAAGATATTTTACACTTACCATTCTTTTCTTTCCTTATGGGCCCCGATAACATGTGGGTGCAATGCAGACATACATGGAATTAAAGAGAGCAGAACAGGACAGTTAGTCAGTCGCAGTTCTAACTTCACGGCAACGGGTCATCCCCATTATGCTCTGTTCCTGTGCCAGTGAATATCACACAAAATGCTCCTCACTGCCCAATGTGAAAAGTGGAACAGACTGGAGTCTCGGCAATCCAACAGCCTGCACAGATACAATGTGCATAATGCGGCCGCCAGAATGCCAACACAAAAAGTCCTCCAGGAAAAATACAGTTCATCGTCGATGGACGCAGCAGTCACAAGAAAGACTTCATTGACCCGGGTTTTATCCCATATGGCTCAGTCTTTTTCCGTAGGGCGATCTGCTAAAAGTGCTGCACAAAGCACAAACTCCGTAGCTCCAGCGACAACTCCCAGGAATCTCCTGAAAAATGCATTTGTGAGCCGAAAAGACAAACCAGCCAATTCAGCTACAACCGGCCGCCATCGTTCCAAACATGCAGTTCACACTACACACAAGCACGGACAGATATAAAAGCATTCCACATAAAATTCACAGCTAGCAGTGTCACACCACGCACTCACTCAGTAGCAGGGTGACAGAACCATGAGAACAGAACAGACAACAATGGGACGGATTGATCAGGAAGCTACATGGAGACTAACCCTAGAGCTGAAATACTTGATGATGATGGTGAACACTGATATCACATCAAACACGTTTCCAAACATAATTTCTGATCCTGCCTCTCACTGTCACATGAAGCATCCTGTATGTCACATAAGCAAATCAAAGCACTGTAAGACAACCATACCGTGAAGTGCTGCCATGTCCTCAGTGATGGACTGCTCATCAGACATAAACGATGTGCTGAACATGCCCATGACACACTGCAGTGCTTCTTTAGTGTACACCGTGGGTGATGGAGCACTCAGAGACTGAAAAAAGACAGTTTGGACAGCTTTACTGGAAACACAGCACGATGGCAAAAATGTGAGAAACCATGATCAAGACATACAAGGACCCCTTTTCCACGCCTTGGGGTGCTTTGGCATATGGTGCTAAACCCACATATTTATCAAGACCAATCGACACTCAGTGGGTGAATTGACACTCAGTGGGTGAATTGACACTCAGTGGGTGAATTGAATTGACACTCAACATGGTGAACTGACACTCAATGGGTGAATCGACACTGAAAGGGTGAATTGACACTCAATGGGTGAGTCGACACTCAATGGGTAAACTGAAACTCAATGTGTGAATCGACATTCAATGGGTGAACTGACACTCAATGGGTGAATCGATACTCAATATCACTACAGCCACCATGCCAGTACAGAACATTTCCTTGTACCCACTTTAGGCTGGGTCGACCTGAGAGGCCAGAGTCATTTAAAAAATCTCCATGGATGAGATTCTGAGTATATGACCACCTGGTGGGTGAGCATGATGAGTGTGTGGCTCTCATGATGAAGAAATGCAATGAGTTTATTCTAGAATACTGGGCTGTAGAGACACCTGGCCAGCACCAAAACTGGCCAAGATCAAGGTGCAGCCTACCCCGAGAACTTCCAGTCTTGCTAATATTTCAAGGATCGCCACACTCTCCACAGATACAAAGCTCAAGTACTGGTACTGCACACTCCGCTGTTTCTGACAACTGCTGAGGGGAACAAGAGATCTGCAATACAGTTCCCGTGAAGATGGCATTTTGGTACCAGGTCAGGAGGAAAGTCTCTACATCAGCTTCACCCAAATGATGCAACCGCTCACTTGCTTTGAACTCAAGCACAGTCTATACACATGCTACTACTTCTAGTGCATGGACTGATTCCTGCATGTGGATTAGCAGTGTCCCTTACCATCAGAAGAACCCATTTCCAGCTTCTGAGGTACTTGTAATTTATGTAATTTAAGTCCAGGACGACAAGTCAACATTTTAATCCAACTAACCAGTGTAGGGGTTGAACATGCTACCTCAGCATCAGCACACCAGATGTTTAAGAATGAGCGCTTTTATCCATTCGGCCATGTTGAGCACCTGCAAGCCCTTTTCAGGACCTGAATGTCAATGCAGTAAACTCAAGAGTTGCAATTCAAGTCTTCCTGAATTTAAGCATTCTAGAATACTCTCAACACTACTTATCCCCCCTCTTTCTTTCCAAGAATTCCCCTATCTTGTTCTATGATATATTTCCCCCAGCCTCATTCCAGTTATAATAATAATAATAATAATAATAATAATAATAATAATTAGCATTCATTAGTCATGTAGTAATGTTGTTTGCACATTTCTTAAACATTTATAATGTGTTATTTCCATTATTTAAGATTACCTAATAAGATTACTAAACCGCAGGAAGATATCCCGGCCAACAAATGCCTGAAGACGTCGGTTGTGTCGGCCAAAAGGTGCAAATATTACAGCTCTGCTGTAAACAGGCACAATGTAATTCCATCTAAAACAACATTCCGGACGAAGGCAAAAGACTACTAAACAAAAATGAGTGCGCCATGAGAAAAATGCAAAGTAAAAGGACTAATAGAATTACTGCATATTGACAATGAAGAAAAGATCCTGTTCATATGCAGCACTCAGAACATCCTTCGATACCCGATAAGAAAAACTGAGCACATATAAATTTTGCCAAAGTGTTATCAGAACTCATAACAAGCATAACTCATGACTGAATGTCCTGATAACAAACAAATCCACCTCTTGGAGAATTGTGTACGTGGCCAGCCAACCTGTCTCACAAAGTGGGTATGGTCAGACCGCCATGATGCTGACCACATCACCCATCTAGAAAATATAGAACCAGAGAAAAGATGTCAGAATCTCCATCGCCATCGCCTGTAGGCGACGGACAAGTACGGCATGAACTCGACTAGCAGCTACTACGCAGTTGATGCCCAGTGGTCAGCGTGACGCACGAAGAGCACGGGGACTAAAAGCCGGGCTAACGAGAAACATCGGTGAGTAGCTCAGAGTGCCTAGGACTTTGAGACAGGGCGGACATGAGAGAAAGTGTTGCATGTATTTATGCATTTATTCTGTATATATATATATATATGTAAGTATATATATATATATATATATATATATATATATATATATATATATATATATATATATATATATATATATATATATATATATATATATATATATTCTGTATATTATATATCCCCAATACACTACATACTGAGCATTCGGCTGGAGTCTGTGGACAATGAAATACATTCCCATCACCCATCACGAAAATATAGGACCAGAACCATATCCCCAATACGCTATATACTGGGCATTGGGCTGGAGTCTGATGACAATGAAATACCTAAAACCTGTGGAGAAAACAAGACCAACCCAGGCCTAATCTCAGCCTGTGTGTGTGTGCTGTACTGAAATCATTATCTGGTTACATCCTACTACGCCTCTATGCTGATGAGATGTTCTAGTACTGGTCTTACATATCCCACTAGTTTATGAGCTTGAGGAGGGAAAGGCGAGTTCCGTAAAAGAATGAACGAACAAACTTTATTTAGAGTCCTGTGGAGGTGGTACTCGCACCTAATGCTAGTTAATTCTTTCTGTTTTTAAGAAGATCCAGCAAACCAACCAACCAACCACTCCCAATATGGCATAGAAACAGATTTTCCATTTGCTTCAACATTTACAGATTAACAAAATACAAAACTTACCTCTTTAGGTCCAAAGCCTGCCCTTTTTGTGTTGGCATGCTTCTGTTTGCCAAGGCTGAAAGAGCCGGATGTGTTTGTGCATAGTTCAGTGCTTAATGAGCTCATGCTGCAATCAGCGGCTGGATGATGGCTCTCCACAAGTGTAGTATTGCATGCTCCAGCTGATGCTGCCATAAATGTACTAGGATGACCACTGAAAGTTGAACTGCTGTCCGTGGTGACAAGAGCGCTACTGCTGCTAGCACGATGCTGCCATAAATGTAATAGGGCGACTACTGACAGATGAGCTGCTGTCCGTGGTGACAGGAGCGCTGCTGCTACTGCTGTACGATGCTGATGCTGCCATAAATGTACTAGGATGACTACTGGCGGCTGAACTATTGTCCATGGTGACAGGAGTGCTGCTGCATGATGCTAATGCACTAGAGGATTCCAATGATGTGTTATTGCTTGATGTGTTTGCCCGAGAAGCTTGCATACGGGAACGGCCCAAGGATGATGACGATGAATAGTTCAGAGAATAGGTAGATACACTATTAAATATAGGCGTTCTCAAGCTGCCTTTAGTGGAAGCACGGTGGGGATCACTGGGCCTTCCTGTTCCTGCGAGGAGACATCACAAAGTGTTACCAAAACAAACGATTCAATTACAGAAATTATTTTAGAAAAAGTTTATGTAGCCAAAATCATCATTTAAAGATATGATATAAAAACATTTTCAGTAAGCGTATTTTCATACTAGTATTACTTTTGAATGCCTTTTCTTAATCTAGTAGAAGTCCTTTATCTCATCATATCTTCCAACAAATTTCACTGTGTAGTCTTGTTATTTAAAAAATTTAGCCTGTTGGCAACTTCATCTGTCACATCTTCCAACAAATGTCACTTTATAGTCTTGATATTTAAAAGAGTTGACCTGTTGGAACAGTACACCTTTACTATGTATAGATGCACTCTGAATGTGTGTTTCCTTGGAAACTACCATGCAATCAATAACATCTGCCAGACAATAATTTGATAAGAAACATGGAGAGAGCTAAGCTAAAAATAATTAATAAACTGCAGGCATTCATTAATTGGTGCCTGCATAAAACAGAAGGACCACAATGGTATGACACAATCACCAATGTGATAGCACTCATTGAGAGAACTAAACACATCTCTAAAAATCAAATGGTGAGGAAAAGACTCATGCCAGATTAGGACACAGATTGAGAAAATCTGGTAATGATATGTCTAGAGTCCTTTCCCTGAAACCCACAGGGCAACAGAAATAGAGGGAGACTTAAAAGCACATGGAGATGAGAATTAGAGAGAATAATATGGGGAGGGCATGGAAAGAGCAGCAGATGACAGCAAAGAACAGGGGATGGTTGAAGGCCTATGTACCATTGGGAGATAGACAAGAAGAAGATGAAGTGGAGGAGGAAGAAGGAAGCTAAAGAAGGGAGAAGGTGAGGAGGAAGGGAGAGGGTGAGGAGGAAGGGAGAAGGTGAGGAGGAAGGGAGAAGGTGAGGAGGAAGGGAGAGGGTGAGGAGGAAGGAAGAAGGTGAGGAGGAATGAAGAGGGTAAGGAGGAAGGAAGAGGGTGAGGAGGAATGAAAAGGAGGAAGAAGGAAGAGGAGGAAGAGGGTGAGAAAGAAGACACGAAGGAGGAAAAGAAGGAAGAAGGAAGAGGGAGAGGAAGAAGGTGAGGAAGAAGGAAGAGAAGGAGGAAGTAAGTGAGGAAGAAGGAAGAGGAGGATGAGGAAGAAAGAGAGAGGAAGAAGGAAGAAGGAAGAGGAAGTGGGAGAAGGAAGAGGAGGAGTAAGAAGAGAGTGGAGGCAGAAGAAGGGAGAGGAAGGAGGAAGATTGAAGAAGAAGTAATAAGGAAGAGGAGGTGTAAACAGGTAGAAGAAGAAGGCAGAGGAAGAGTACAAGAAAAAGACATTTTAATACATAAATGCAATGAACAAAAGCACAACTAAAAGCTTTTGGCACCTCCACCTGTGATGGAAACCTTGCGGTGGTCCATGAGAGCAATGGTTGACATGTTATGTTAAAATCATGTCCATGTATGTGAGTTAGGTCAAATAACTTTGAAAACTGCATGAATAATTTTGCTAGTCCCTCTTGTTTCACGTGGTCAGATCTGTGCTGGCCTTTGAGCAGTTCTGAATCGAGGAAGCTTCAGAAGCATGCTAAATAAAACTAATCTCTAGCTATCTCTGTTAGTTAGTCGCGGTTCCAACTTCACGGCAACAGATTGTCCCCATTATGCTCTGTTCTTGTGCCAGTGAATATCACACGAAATGCTCCTCACTGCTCTATGTGAAAAGTGGAATAGACAGGAGTCTCGACAAGCCAACAGCCAGCACAGGTACACTGTGCATATTGCCGCCGTCAGAATGCCAACACAAAAGTCCTCCATGAAAAATGCAGTTCATTGCCATATGACGAGCACGCACCAAAGAAAATACAGAAAAGGAGAAAAGGGATTTTCCAGATGGACACACGAAAGTGAACGGTCAACAGGAGAAACCAAGGGAAACATGAAACGTCAGAGGACAACAAAGAAACAGACGTTGTGAGGCTGCGACACGAAGCAGTTGTGTTTTCTGAAGGCTCCGTGTTAAAAGGGATATTCGGGACGCAATGATTGCGAGGATCGGCAAGTGAGCAACAGGAGAGGAATGTGTTAACGAGGATACATCAATGAAAGGATCGGGCGTGGAAAAACCTAGACGATTTTCTGAAATACTGAACCGTGAGATTTGAGACTGGGATTCAAGGTGAACGGAGTAGAACAGGGAGCTTATCCATAGATATATAAATAAACGCCGACCCTGTCTGAAGGGCAGTTTATGTTCTTGGAGAGCTTTTATCCCGTTGTTTCTGCAGCACATATTAAAGTGTAAAAACGTTCGCTAGAATGCCTCAGTTATTTCATGTTCTACGAATTCAGGTGAGAACTGTGTTCTATGTTTTCAGTTAGTTGACGAGTTATTGTCTACAACACTTCGATTTGTGGATTCCAGTTTTTAGTTATTGCGGGAAGACACATCGAGGCATTCATCGTCGATAGAAGCGACAGTCACTAGAAAACCAGCAGCCACACATTACTGCATTAGAAGTCAAGAGGGCCGACTTCCTTGCCCCGGGATTTATCCCATATGGCTTGGTCCCTTTCGGCAGGGCGGCACGCTGAAAGTATCGCACGAAGCATGATCACCGTAGCTCCAGAGACGACTCCCAGGAGTCTCTGAGAAAAATGCACTTGTAAACCGAAAAGGCAATCCAGTCAATTCCAAGTGACAGACTTATGGCCATCATTGTGAACATGCAGTTCACGCTACAATAACCGCGGACAGATTAAATTCACAGTTCAGTGTCACCACACTAAGCACTCAAATCAGTAGCAGGGCTTTTGTCTGTCCTCACTGTAACAAACATTCTCGAGTTCAGACTGAGCTAATTCATCTCCTCCTAACCCATTCCTGTATGACAGATGAGAATATCTCTTCAGCCTCGATGGACAAACATAACATTTGTAATAACCATCATCAGTCAGTGCCATTCTCACACTTATTCATTCTGAATTTTTCTTTCCCGCGCGTGTGTGTGGGTAAGTGGGGTTGTGTGGGTGGGGTGATGTATGGATAGGTGGGAGATGGGCTTCATAACATGGTAATTAGCCTTGTTTATGTTTACAACATTCATTTCACAATGTTTATTTTTCTTCCTATGTAAATGTATAATGCTCTTGATGAACGAAAGACGAGTGATTGAAAGGGCCGAATGTAAGACGGGCCTGCGCGCCCAATTTGTGACCCTAATAAAGTTGATTTGATTTGATTTCTTTTGAAGATGAGAACAGAGTTTATATGGGAATATTTTTTAGTGCTGTGATCTCGGTTCTTGCTCAACACAAGAATAATCTGCCTAACTACACCTCATGAAGCTGTCATAAATAAACAAGGACAAACAGAACATTTATAATAACCATCATCAATCAGTGCCATCTTCACACTGAAGCTTTGTTCATTCTGAATTCTTCTTTCTTTTGCAGAGGAGAGAGCGCATATGGGAATATTTTTTTTAGTGCTGTGATCTCAGTTCTTTACTCAGCTCAACACAAGAAGAATAGTCCTAATTACACCTCATGAAGCTGTCACAAATAAACAAGATAATGCAAAGAAACCCAGATGCACTCACCTTGGCTGGCAGGTACAGGGGTGACTAAACTATTGGAAGGAGTTGCTGCAGCAGCAGCAGCATCTGTTGGCATCATGAAGCTACTGCAGGTCATTGCAGCAACCGTGTTTGTTGGAGTGATGAAGTCACTGGAGAGGGCAGGTTCGGCATCCATGATGCTACTCGGTGTTACAAAGCTGCTACAACTGGAATTTGTGTTGGAGTTGTTGGCATCATGCTGCCTTGGTTGTTGTAGAGCTCTGTAGAAAACAAATTGCACAAACATTATTTAACCAATTATGGGTTTTTGTTGTTTTTAATTAAAATAAACAGAAATACAAAACCTAGCCTGTACACAGCATGGTGACTGTCTGAGCAAAGTCTTTATTTCTCATCCCGCACAAACCACCTGGCAGATGCCAGGAATGGTTTTAAAACGATGTGAGGTTTTATTTTTGCACTCGCTCACTTTGAACTCAAGCACAGTCCATACACACTATTTATAGTATTGAAGGACTGAATTTTGTGTGTGGATTAGCTTTCCCTATTAACAGTGTCCCTCGCCATCAGGTGAACCTACTCCTACTTCAGGAGTACTTGTAATTTATGTCCCCAAGTCAAGGATGATAGATCAACATTTTAGTCCAACTGTCCGGTGTAGGAGTTGAACCCCTTACCTCAGCATCAGCACACCAGATAGATATCTAAGAACATGTGTTCTTATCCAAACGACCATGCTGACCTATGCACTGATTTCTATTACTAGTGCTTTACTAGGGCCCTTGAGGAAAGCAAAGACTAGTCACACTGTAACCCACCATGCAACATGTACATCCATGCATGCTGTAAGAGGCGTCTAAGAAGGGTTAGTGTGAGACTGACGTCGTCATCCAGTAGAAAACTGGAGCTGCAAAATTCAACCAATCGTGTACAAGTCTACAAAGAGATTGGTTGAATTAGTAGAGGGCAAATGCTCCACTGGGGGAATGAGAGGCAGAAAGAGAAGAAATGAAGATTATTTTCTCCAGTAAACACAAAACAAGCGTTGATTTCTCTGGTGTACACAAGTATCTGTAATAGTGGCACTAAAATGGTATGGCCGGTCTCCGTGGCAAAGGGCTTACGAACGCGATTTGTAAGCCCGCTTACCTGTGTTCGAAACACAACCGCGACCGATTTGGCAGCAGACCTTGTTGCGCTAGGTTGTAATGAGTTGGTATGGGAGCCAGTCATTCAGAAAGCAATGGCAAACTACTGAACATAAACTTGCCAAGACATTAACAACAGCAGTAAAATGCTAGTGTTGACAGCGATGTCCTGTGAAAAGGATATGAAAAAAAAAAGTGGTCTGACAGAATCACCATATAGAGCTTATGGAGAGAACTTAACAAATGCCAGCGAATCAAGAGGTGAGGACAAGACTGGGTTGGATACACAGAGTCAACCGGAGGATAGCTATAACTGACATTCCCTTGTCTGGAACCTACTGGCCATACGAAACAGTGGGAGACATAAAACACCAGGAGAAGAGAATTAAAGACAAAGAAAATACTGGAAGGACATGAAGGAAGCTATAGAAGATTTCACAAGACAGGACAGCTCGGCGTGAGTGGGTGAGGATCTATGCCCCAACGATGAGTAAAGAACAAATCATGACAAATATCAATGGGTGTAACTCACCTCTGGGTGCATGTATTTTCATCAACTGCAGGGCCCAGTTCGGAAGTGTGTTGAAGAATACCGGGCATGAGGGCCTGTGCCTCCTGAATTTGTTGGGTTAATTCTAGCTGTTGTGCAGCGTAGATCTGTTGCTGGGCGACATGGTTTGCAGGCCTGAGGAGGTAGATGACATACATTGCTAGTAAAACCCATGCCATGACATATACTGGAATATATGATGTTAATTCAGGGTGTTCCATTCAAGCATCATCAAGTGTCCTGCCAAATGGCGTGGGCAGTCATGTTTCTCCACATCTTACAATTTCCAACAGCGTGTATCAATTTGGATGTTGACGCCCTCCTGTCCCATGACACAAGACTGGCAAAAATGTTCTCACAGTGTCTCCCTGTATCTCTTCCCACAAACAAAACATATATATGTGTAAATATATGGGTGTGTGTAAAGGTGGAGGGGAAGAAATGAGGGAGAAAGAGAGGATGACATTCTGAACATCATTTATCTTCTTCTTCTTTCGTTCGCTTGAAATATGTCTATATCTGCAGTGTTGTCTCTTGTATGAATTTAACTGTCTTTTTCAGTTCACATTTCTCTCACATTTCATCATTTATCTACCCATGGGTATGTTTTCTTTTCTAACAATTTTCCCATGGCAGGCGCTTCCATACCCTAAACTTTGTGATTTTCAACTTTTGTTGGATGTTTAACGTGCACAATGTTCATGTCGTACCATCTGTTTGTTATCTTAGAAGGTTAAGTATCAAATCTCACTACCCAAGAGATCAGGGGATTTGTGATATTATTAGATACCAGACGATCCTGGAAATATTCCCAATCCAATACTGTGAAGGAAGCCGGTATTTTCAGCCTGAGAAGGACACCATAATCCCCCAGCCACAACTCCACACTGATGGGTTTGTTGTGCAGCACATCCACAGCTCATGGGATTTCACGGCCCAAGTTGAAGGGAGAACTGATCCAGAAGACAGTGAATGTTTGCCATGATTAACAGCAGTTTAACCATGGAGGTTATGGCAGTAACAAGGCAATAACGTGGCTGGAGACAGACATTCACCTATGCATGTTTTCTCATAGACTCCTGAGTATGCTGAGGAAGATCGAGAAAGGCTGGGCCAGAAGACAGTGGCTCGATTATTTGACGAGGTCAAAACTAACCAATGGCTATTTCATTTTTGTGACAGGGCACACTGGTGAAAGAATAAATAATGAATGAGCAGACAGGCTTGCAAACTATTGAACGTAAAACTAGCCTAGTACATCAACAGCAGCTGAAAAATGCTGGTGTTTACTGCAACGTTCTATAAGGAATATGCAACATAAAATAATTTTAAAAGGACAGGCTTGGGGACTTGGCTGCTGTGGGAAGTAGACGAACAGTGGACCAGGCTGACATTCTGAATGCCCTCAGGAAGGCTGGACTCAAAGAATGGGTGTGAATCTGTAACTTTGACCAGATTGCTAAAACATCAAGTCAAACAGGGTCAAGTTCAACAGGAGTGCCATACGGGAAGCCACAGAAGAATAGTCAACCAACACAGAATTGGTGTTGTTATGCTGAAGGAGACAGTGAGGATAGGGTCTGAACACTTATAGACTAGTGATTCCATGTGCAATGAAGATGTCTGTTGATTATCTTAACTGAACACTTATGGACTAATGGTTCCATGTGCAATAAATATGTCTGTTGATTATCTTAACTGAACACTTATGGACTAATGGTTCCATGTGCAATGAAGATGTCTGTTGACTAACTAAATTAGCTGAAGAAAAGAAGTTTTCTGAAGTATTGGTTTGATATTCATCCTGGCCTGACATTTTTTAAATAGACATTTGGTTTCCTTGCAAAATCTCATTTTACCTTTCGTATGTCATATTGTTATATCCTGCTGCAGTCAAGATCTTTTCTATTTGCTAATAAATTAGTTGCATATCCTTTACAGGACATCACAGTCAACCCCAGCATTTTTTTAGTTTCTTATTTCTTGTCAAGGTTACGTTCAGTAGTTTGCCATTGTTTTCTAATGAGCAGCACTCATACCATTGTATGAAATCAGTGCAAGGCAGTCTGCTTCCAAATCGGCAGCTGTATACGGTTGTGAATTGCATTTGTAACTCCTTTACACAGCGCCAGCAGATTTTTTTTAAATTTGAACTTGCTCGAATTCAAGCGCAGTCCATAACACTACTTCTAATAGTGCTGGACTGAATTTTGCGTGTGGAACAGTGTCCCTCGGCATCAGGCGAACCCACTCAGACTTCAGAGGTACTTTTAATTAACGTCCCAAAGTCAAGGACGATAGGTCAACATTTTAGTCCAACTGTCCGGTGTAGGGTTTCTTCTTCTTCTTTTTCTGCGTTCATCCGGAGTTTTTTTTTTCCGGACGTGATTGTGTTGTGCCTGTTTACAGCAGAGCTGCATTCTTGCGCCGTTAGGCCGACACATTCGACTTCTGCTGGCATTTGTTGACTGGGTTAACCTTCCCGGGGGTGTAGGGTTTGAACTCCTCACCTTGGCATCAGCACACCGGATGTTTGAGAACATGCGTTCTTATCCATTCAGCCATACTGACCTACAGCACCAGTAGATGATATTAAGGGACTGAAAATTTGTTTACAACTTTTTTGTTATAGAAAAATTCTCAGAATATTGTAGACCAAGAAGAAGAAAAACATGTCAACATTTTACAAGATCTGAACATTGAAGAAATGGTGGTTCATAAACAGTATAAAGTCTCGGGGACTAAAATACTTTAGCCATGTTAAACGTGACAGTGGCGAGGAAAGAACAGTGATGGAGGGTGTGGTTACTGAAAGAAGAGGCAGGGGTTGATCAGCATGAAGATAGGCACAGGACATAGCAGACACTTTAGGCATGCATGAGGTGGAAGAAATGGCAGGAGATCGAGAAACTGACAGGATATGATGAGTGACGTTCTGCAAAGGACCAACTACATGATAAAAATGGGACAGTCAAGTGACATGATCACACAACACCAGTCTTCAGACTGACAAATCTTGAAAATGGGACAGCCAAATTTCATGATCATTCAACACGTGTTTGGGACTGACAAATCTGACGATGTTCACAAAATACTACTTAATAGTGTCTATGTCTTACCTGTTCACATTGAGATTATTAACTTGTTCCTGTAGCCGGGCTATCATCTCTGCCATCTCCAACACCTTCTGATGCAATCGTTCCTCATTCTGTCTTTGCTCCTCTGTCAACAGAGTGCAATCACATTGATAGTATAAGAACTTGTCAGCAGAGTAGCGATTGTTTTATTTTTTAAATCAAATCAACCCATGGAGGAATAGGTGACCAGCCCATCCCCCACTTAGCAGGGCTGCGGGCGGGCGTGGGTGTGTGTGTGTGTGTGTGTGTGTGGGGGGGGGGGGGGGTTTAAACCAGTAAGACATAATGTAATAAACATATATATGGAAAGAATATTAAATATCAAGAGTAAAAATACCAAAACAAACTTATAACACATTTTAAATTTGTTTAAATAAGAGGCCATGCTCATTCAAATGTATGTTCACAATGAGTCTTAAGACCACCACCAGTGTCTCAAGAAGGAAACAGGAACATCAGCACACAGTCCCTGTGGATGTGGTTGTTGCTGTTGGGTGCCACTTAAAGGCAGCACTAGGCTTCTATCAGTGCATGCCCTCTGATTGCACCCATGCTTTAACCTCAATTATCAAAGAATTTTAATTAACAATAATACTAGCATCTGCTGTGCGCCTACAATCAAAGGTGCTCTGGTTATGCAGTTAGAGAAGGACCAAGAATCATTTGAATAGACTTAAAGGTGTACCACACAGACACAAAAGTAACAAAGTCCTGGGCAACACATCTGGCTTAAGATTCAAAACTCTGCGACTCCTCATTGATCTAACTGCCAATGAGGACCATAAACCTTTGTCCATGTATAGATACATCATGAATAGAAACCAGCTGAAGCAAAAAAAACATTACTCTTTCACTTTTAGTAAAATAATCTTTAAATCCAAGAACTAATTCAATTATAAAATATCAATAAAGAAACTACGAAATCCAACACATAGTGATGCTTCAGTCATGCTGAACTATTGGCTCTAGACAGAGAAACAAAGAAAAGGAACTACTGAACCCCAACAAAGAGACAAGAAATTGAACAATTTGATCCCGACAGAGACAAAGAAATTGTATCCTGCCAGGGATGAACAAAAAGTATTGAAAACTTAAAGGCGAAAGTGCCCCTTCATTCCACCATGTTCTACCCCATATGTCTCGGCCTCTATCCGCAAACAGCAATCCGCCAGCTGACAGCATGGCAAAAAAGCACAAACTGTAACTCCAGCGATGACCTCAGAGGTGTCCAGGGTAAAAATGCACTCATGGTTTGAACCGTCCAAAAACAAACTAATGACTTTTAGAGTGTGAACCATGAGATTGACCACTTTGCCACACAGATCCCCAGAAAAAAGAAGCTTATGCCGAGCACAAATATCTCCAAGCATAAAACCAAAGACAACATCAGTGGTCTAACCAGAAGAAACCATTGTCTGGGCTTTCATTTTAGTTTTGAACAGAGCATGCCAGAATCCATAGTCATTCATCTGAACTGTATCAATCCCCATCATGCATCCATGTGCAGACTTAACTCTTATCATTATCCCATATGGCTAGGACTTTTCGGGCTATTTCCGCAGAGTGGCCTGCTGAAAGCGCAGCACAGAGCACAAACTCCATAGCTCCATCAACGACCCCCAGTGGTCTTAAAAATATTGCACCCGTGAACCCAATGATGGATCAGAAACCAACTAGGTGACTGTCTCTTCAAGTGTCCTACACTTTCTAATGGCAGGGAGAAACTGTGTCTGGCCATTAGCATTTACAAACTCTTTCTATGGATCCGTGGCACATCTGCAGAGAACCCTCACATTTGTAAAACTGAATGGATTGTCAACTAAGTAGAGTTGGGATAAAAGGAAAATATGCAGAGCCAGATACAAGACCTTGGAATACCTTGGACTGCCAGAGTAAATAATGAGTACCTGGAAAATACTAAAGAGAGTAAAACATATACAACTATAAGAAAGATGCGAACAATATTCTCTGACATGTAATGAGATGAGAGACATTGAAAAATATGACAAATGGAAAGATCAGTGGAAGGAGAGGCAGACTACAAGAAATGATGACAGATGGCCTAAGATAGAAGCATGGAGGAATAATAACAGAATTGATCCAAAACACCAGGGACGGAGATCTATGGAGATACATGAACACCCACACCATTTGGTAGGACTAATGATGATGATGAATAAACATGATCAAAGGGCATCAAGATGGACAGCTTAGAGCTGAAACAAAAGAAGGACCAGAGCAAGAACATTGGAAATACAGAAAGAGGTGGACACAGCTGTTTGCAGCATTAGAAAACTAACCACTATGGCATCATTCGCGCGGGGATGAATAAGCAAAGTTACCTTCTTTGCGTAATTTTTCTGCCTCAGCCGCTTTCTTTTCCTTGAGCTTCCAATACTTGATAGCTCTCAGTTCCTCAAAGCTGAACTCTGACAGCCCATTGTAAATCTTATCCTTTTGATACACTGGGACCTCCATGAGGTTGTTAGCACCAGCTGGGGGTTTCCTGACGTTGCTGAGTACATCAGTCTGATGTGCCTTGCGAGAACTGGTTGTACAACAAAAGAAAAACAATTAACCATAAGCATAAGTAATGGCAGATACTGCACAGATGCTGCGGGTTTTACACTTACTAAGTTATGTCTTTATAAGGTGTGGTCTCTCTCTTTTCCCTACCTCCCTATCAAAGGATCCAAAGCAACTTTTCATTAAATCCTAAAAGATTCCTTATAGTACAGTCTAGACATAGATAAAACAGGAACAGCCAGAAAAGGCTGAGGATGATGTTGTAGAGGCAGAAGCAGAAGCTTCAAATGAACTCAGTAACACATTTCAACCGGACACTGTGAATTATTCCTAAAGTCCTGTGATTCACCTGGAAATATAGTGAACTATTCATTGAGACCTGGAATATACCTGGACCTTATGTTCATTATTGTCCCATTTGTCAAAATTCGCCTGGACTCATTAAAATATTTGCCAAGGTACACAACGCCCTTGGAGCTCGTTGCCATTATAATTTAGTATGTATTACGGCACCACCTGGATGTATTTTTAAACCCATCTAGGACCTTCCATCAAGTACTGGCAAGAATGAGACAGTTTTAACCCAAGGTCAATATGCAGTTTATGTGGTTATTTACATCCAGAATCATTGCTGGGGGTTGTCGCTGGAGCAATGGAGTTTGTGCTATGTGCGAGGCTTTACACACTGCGGACAGAGATGAGCCATATGGGATAAAACCCAGAGCAATGAAGTCGACCCTGTTGACTTTTAAGTGACTTTTTTATCCAAAATCATTACTGGAACTGACCAGGAGGAGTTCACCACAGCACAGAGGACCACCAGGGTAGTCAGGCGACAGTACATACCCCGAATGCAGACACAAACTACAAGCCATTAAACCCTCAGATTTCTCCCTGGAATGACAATAAGAGCATTGTTTTGAGCCCACTCTTGCTTCTGACACTTCAAAAGAGAGTTCTAAGGAACTAGAACTATATGTATTTTATTAATCCTCATAGTTATCTCATGTTGGTGTAAAGGTTAGGTTGTTGCGCTAACATGACATGAGTACGGATGGGCAAGGGTTCAATGCCAGCTCTCATCATTCACTGCAAGAGGGAGAACAGGATTTAAAGGCAAGAGGCCCGCAGAAAGCGTCGCACAGAGCACAAACTCATAGCTCCAGCAATGACCTCCCAGGAATCTCCAAGAGAATTCATTTGTGAATCAACTGACAAAGTCTAGAAACAAACCAACAACCCACTGAACACAACACAAGTGGCTTAACCACTTATCCCAAGTCTGGCCACCTATTCCTCCCTGCACTCAGACCTACAAAATGTGGTCTTAGGACTTCACACACCCACGGTATGTTTCTTCTACAGAACCATATTTTCATATGCAAGTTGTTAAATTCTTCCGCCTTGAGGGTGTCATGTATAACAGGGTAGTATTAAAGAAGCATATGCTTACTCTTACTGGGGGATTTACTACTAATTATATTTTACTGGTAGAAGTTTTGAGCGACAGGTTAATTAGTCACTCCAGTGACTGACTTTCTTCTTTTTCTTTCATTTGCTTGAAATTTGTCTACATCTGAAATGTTGTCTCTTGCATAAACTTCACTGTATTTTTTTAAAATTTACTCAGTAGTCCCCAGAGTTTTTTGACCTACTTTCAATAAAAGTCAGTCTTCTGCTATATAGCCATGTCCTAGGCTCAAGTCTATCAGGAACTTTGCCTAGATTTTCTTACCAAGGCAAAAGTGTTTGAAGGCTGCTGGTCTGCTGTGACCTAAGATCTCTGTCCAAGATAAGCTTTACCCTCCAGCAAATCACCACAGAGTGATACCTATGATATTTCTGTCAATATTTGTATTTCTGCCTCTTCAAGTCCAGCATGTTATGAGTTTCTTGTGCTGCGATTTAGATAGCTTTAATGTTTGGCACTGGTGGCAGACTGTGGGTACAAATATGCTATTTATAAATAGTCACTTGACTTCTGCAGGCAGCCAGGGTAGAAGAGTAGCTATAGTATGTCCACATTTGTTTGCCTTCATTCACGATCAATTATTTTGAAAACTGTCTGTTGCATCGTTATGAAATTTTTTCAGCCATCTTATATTTACCCCCACCTAAGGAATATGTCTTTGATAGGTCCAAAAACAACTTAAATCATTGAAAGCGGCGACATTCCTTTGATGTTTTGCTGAACAACTAGTGATTTCTCGTTAACAAAGTTATTTTTACGGTAATGGGAGACCTGTCAATTCTGATGACACACAAAGGCGTATCCGGATTCGTATGGGAGTGGGTGCAATGAAAGAACTAGCTTAAAATCGACAGGGTCGGCTGCATTGCACCGGGTTTTTATCCCATATGGCTCAGTTTCTTTCCGCAGCGCGGAAAGCGTCGCACAAAGCACGAACTCCGTAGTTCCAGCGACGACCCTCGGGAGTCTCCGAAAAAATGCACTCGTGAAATGAAGGACGCGGCCCGGAATCGAACATACAACCTTCGGAGCCCGAGTCAGACGGCTTGACCACTTCACCACGGAGATTCCCGAGAGGGGTGCAATGTGTAATATTAGTAAAGACAGAGAATTTAAGAGGCACGGGGTAAATAATTTGTAAATTAACAGGAAAGTAGAAGGAATATATTTCTTACCTTATTTTTCATTTCCTTCTTGTTTCTTCAGCTGATGCTGATGCTGTAATGTTTAGGGCCTGCAATTCGTCTGAATAGTTGGAGCAAAATATCCCAGTAAGTGTGTACGTAGATTAAGGTCTGCGATCTGCTCAGACCTTAATCTGTGTCGGACGATTCCAGTAGGTTGATGATTGCTCTCGGTTGCATAAAATTCAATCCATCCTTTCTCCAATAGTCCTCTTCCTCTTTCAACACATGGTCCTGACGTTTTTTCCAGTAACTTTTATCAATATTTAATAGCGCGGACAGACAGACAGACAAGACAAGACAGACAGACAGACAGAAAGGAAGGTAGGTAGGTAGGCAGAAAGGTAGGTGAGTGGGTGGGTGGATGGCTGGCTGGCTGGGTGGGTGGGTCGGTCGGTGGGTGGGCCGGCAGACAGACAGATAGATTAGATAGATAGATAGACAGACATACATACATAGATTAGACAGACAGACAGACAGACAGACAGACAGATAGATAGATAGATAGATAGATAGATAAGATAGATAGATAGATAGATAGACAGATAGATAGATCTCCGCCAGAAGCCGGGCCTTGTCAGCTAGTTTATTTATATAATCACGTTTCATGAAAGAACCCCCATTTGGAGACACCTCTGAATCTTCGCGCTGTTTGTTTCAAAACGGAAATCACGTGAAAATTTTAAAAAATGCGGGGACGTGTCTTGGTGAAGCTGTAATACTGTTAAAATCATGGACGTAATCTCTAAGTCGTAATTAATATACCGCAAAATCTCCAGAACAAAAATTTTTTTGTTGGGTGGACATAATGATAAGGTTATATACTAAATCTCATCATTTTCCCTCAGTTGGTTACTGAGATATTGAATTTTATATTGAGGCAAAAAAAAAAAAACCACACTATAGCAGACTTGCCCACAGACCCAGTATTTATAAATACGAGGGTGCTACAAATCAAAAGTATTAAAAGTATGACAGAAATTACAATAACCATGACATTGTCTTCTAACCTGCCAATATTGTTGATTAGGATATCAAGAGTGTTAAGCACATGACATCATGCAGACAAATACGGTGACGTCATAAGGACATTTAAAGATGGCCGCCCCACTTTTGACATGCACCAATGAGGAGCAGCGTTGATATCCACTGTTTGATCAGTGAAGGAGTGAAACCTATAGAAATTCATCACCGAATGAAGGTCCAGCATGGTGATGATGCATGCCTGTCAATCCAGCAGGTGTATGAGTGGAGTAAGTTTCAAAACATTTTGGTCTGATGAAGAGATACAGCAGGTGGTGCATGAGTGGTTACACACGCAACCAAGAATTTTTTTCTACTAGCTTCCAAGCACTTCACTGTTGCTGGAGGACTTGCATTGAACACAGCAGTGACCACATTGAAAAATTATACATTTGTTCTTTACTTTTTCAGAATATATTCACTAACACACACACACAAATGTAAGGTTTTTATTTGAAACCCTCTTGTACAAATCCCCAATGAAGCGATTTTTTTTTTTTACCACCATATACCTACTAAGCCTCAGTACGTGTACTTTATCCACTTAGTTGGCTTCTGTACTGCTATGTGGATGACTGGGTCATAATTACTGCTGGTAAGTGACTATTATTACCTTTGACATTTTGTTTCTATATCTATGTCAAGTCTGCCCTCATCTGTGAAAATGTTACCTAGTGCCATGAGTCGAGTTTACAGAATAGCAGGTTGACAGTAACGTAGATAAATTAGACAGCATTAGTGATGAATTGTCGCGGGCAGCCACAGGAAAGAATGCACCGATGAGCAGCTAAAGGTAGTAGCCAATAAAATAGCAGGACTGAGGCCACATGATGTGTGGAGCGAACAATTAACGGACAGGTCAGAATTCAGTCTGCCAGGAAACACAGTCATGTTCACATCGTAGAAATTAACAGACCAGTGTTCTAATATGAAGATGTGGACAGAGATTCGACTATGAAGGAGAGACCAACGATTGAACAGCAAGGAAAAAAATCCGCCTTTAGTTACCTGGACCACTGGTACAGCAAGCAGGATGGTCAGTACACACGCCATGCCGTTGAACACGCTACCGCAGATAGCGAGGCTAGCGGTGTAGCTGAGTGGGCTGAGGGCCGGTAGTGACGCAGTACAACAGGTTGTAAGTAGGTTAATTGCTAGAGTGTATAACCACATGAACTTGTGAAGAAATAAAGAGATTTGTTCGGCATGCTTTGCACATGGAAAGCCGTAGTGGTTCAGTATATTCTGGTACGCGTTCAAGCTTAGTTTGCCAGTGTAGCTACAGCATACCCTTACCAGCGCATTGGCACCTAGATACTTGAACTCTGAAACTCATTTTACATATTTTTTTTGCGCTCTCACGCTTTGAATTCAAGCATAGTCCAGACACACTACTTCTAGTAATGCTGGACGGAAGTTTGTGTGTGGATTTGCTTTACCTATTAACCCTTTACAGGTCATAGCGGCCAATGTCATAAAACGATCGTAACAGCCGACTCCGGCCGATACTATTATGCATTGTAAAATCGCGATCTCTCGGCTTTTCGACACTTCCGACCGCTACTTTCGCTTTCGCCGACAGCTTGACAACGTGGCCGCCATTTGTAAACGAGATAGTATGAATTTGAACGGACTTTTACGGACAATTTTTGATAGTTTTCGGGATTTTTACGCTGTTTTTCAAAACGGATGTCGGCGATTCTTCAAGTGATAGCCGAGATTTCGCTAGGTTCAATTTAAATGACATTAAAGGGCACGAAGTTGACTATTAATCGGAGCTAGATATCAGTGCAAAGCGTTACTTTGCATTAGCAGTCTGAGTCGGACTTTAAAGAAAGTGATTATGATTCTGAAAATGTGTTTGTAAATTGCCGTATAGATGACGGAAAATCACAAGCAACATGCCGTATTTCGTAAATATTTGTGTTCATTTATGGATTACCGACAACAATCACGTGAGTAACATATTCTGCATGCTTTTCCCTTCATTGTGTTGTTTATTTAACTAAAATCGGTTGACTAACACCTTATTTGTGATGTTTTTACTAACGCGACCCGAAACTTTACCGAACCTGAAAAAATCTTGCCCGTTCAGGGCTAGAAAACGGACAAGCGTCTGCCCTGTAAAGGGTTAATAGTGACCCTCGCCATCATTTATTGGCTGTTTGTGATTTACAATGCCTCATACTATCAAAATCTACACAAAGCAGTTTGCTGTCAAATTGCTGGTGGCTGATTTCCAACTTTCCACTCAGGCATGTCTGGGAATTGTGAAACAGTTTCACTATCCCCTAAGAGACAATGTTATCAGTAAGTGGCTCAATGAAAATTTGAGTGCACACATCAACATATGATGACATTTCACAGCCAATACACAACACATACCTCAGAGGTTGAGTGTTGATCAGTGTTGTTTTCCTTGGTGTCCTGCAGGGAAAGAGAAACATTTATGTCACGAGTAAAGGCATCCATTCCACATTTTAAAGTAAGTAAGGGACCCTGAGAAGTACTATGTATATATTTTTGTACCAATGAGCACTTAATGGTTGATATGGTCAGTATCACACTCGTTACCTTTGCTTCCTGGAACACTTCCTGATGCACATCTTAAACGGGGAAGACCTGAGAACCCCTTGTCAGCTTTTACAATATCCTTTAAAAAATCCCTACCATGGCTCTCGCATACCATCGTGGTATTCATTTTTTGTGATACATCATCATCCAGTAAGAAAAGTAAAGAAAGGAAATAGAGACACCTTATAACACACAGAGAAGAGAATTAGAAACAGAGATTAATAATATTAGGAGGACATAGAGGGAGCTGCAGGAGGCAGCAAAAGATAGGACAGCCTGGCATGAATTCATTCAACAGGAGATAAAGAGCAAAAGTGTCGTTCTGGGATTAACTCTGTCATTTCAAAATGTGTAGCTGAGATTTTCCTGGGAATGTAGTTCTTTTAACCATTATGAGATCTTCTTCTTCTTTTCGTTCATCCGGAGTGTTTTTTCAGATGTGATTGCGGTGTGTCTGTTAAGCGCCCTTGGGCCGAAACCCGTAGGCCAACACATCCGACTACAGCGTGCTTTTTTGACCAGGAGACTCTCACTTTTGTGGTACCATCTACAACCCAGCTGGCCAAGTTGGAACTGTCGAAGGCAACGGTCATCCCTCAAAAAAAGGCAGGGACAGTCCATAGCATTTTCCGCCATCCAAGGTTGCTTCCATAGTTGCAGGGCCGACACATAGCGCCCTGGTGCTGGGCTCACCGAGGGAATCCTGCTCATGGCTGCTTTAAATCCTCACTTCAATATATTGGTCATTTCGTTTGCCCCGGGCCATTCCCGCACAAACCAGACAGGTTTGCAGACGGTATCCACTCAGCGAGTTTTCGGACATGTGTTTGTCGTTGCGCCCGTCAGAGCTGTTCCAGGCACGACAGACATTCGGAAAACTACCTAGTCAGAGCTGTTCCGAACAAGAGCGGCATTCGGAAACTAGGTAGTCAGAGCTGTTCCTAGCACGAGAGACATTCGGACGAGACAATTTCACTCGGACGTAATTGCGTAGTGTCAATTTTTAGTTTGCCACCCTGTAGGACGACACTTCCGACTTCCGGCGGGCATTTTTTAATGAGATTAGCCTTCCTCTGGTTTCGAGGCACGTTAGACTGTTGTGATGTCGCCCTCATCTCAGCTGGTCAAGATAGAACGATCAACCGACATCGCGGTCGGCCCTCAAGGGAAGGCAGGGGCAGACCATGGGCATTCCCTCGCTATCCAAGGAGGCTTCCATAATTGCAGAGCCGGCACATATTGCTCTGAGACTGGGCTGACCCGAGGAGTTGCCACGTCCTGCTCATGGCTGCTTTAGTTCCTCACTTCCATGTGTTGGGCATTTCGCTTGCCACTGGTCGCTCAAGCACACACCAGGAGCGGTCAGACTGCGAGCGACATCCACTCGGTAAGCTTTTGCTTTTGACTTCAGGACCATGCAATAGGTTCGCTCGCCGTGCGTTCCATTTCGCGTCATTGAGACGTTCTTCCACTTTTGTCTACACTCTCTATGAGTTAGACACAGTTTTCGTAACCATTTCCTTTGACTGGCACTTGTCTGACTTTTTGTACTCGCTCACGAGGTAGGCTACATGTGCTGCCGGCTCAGCACCTTACCTTCTAGCACTGAACGAGAAACAGCCAGGCCCTCTCATCCGGGAATCCCTCATATCCCCCAGCTAAGAGCCTTCGAACATGTATCAGACCTGAGCATGTAGCTTGCTTAGTAACTCGCCCCTATTTTTCGGTAGGTGGGTATCGGCCCGGCTCTCAGATTCGAGGGTTTGTGGCTGCCACAGCCCTCGACAGGGAGCCTTAAGAGTTTTGTCCGGACCAAGAACTTCTGCCTTCATGCACCTGATTTAAATTTTTGACTGCTATCCTCAGTCTACCTGCAGAGCAGCAGGTTGTCTCTCTCTTAGTCTGGTCCCTATCCCATAAGCTGTCCGATATGTAGTTTTTCATCCATCCGCAAGCAAATGGGGTCGATGGGACATGCAAGCTCCCCCACCATGTCAAGGTGGAGACCCCCGGGGGAGAACCATTATGAGATAATACTTTACACAAGCAGAACCTAAGGATCTAGATTTGTATGGTTTTTGTAACCTTCAACACACATGCAGGCATGAAGTCATTTACACCAGATTTATCATTTCTCTGAAGAGAATCATGCTTGATTGATAAATCTGTCCCCTACCATCCCTCATTTCTGGTGACAGAGAGAGAGAGAGAGAGATCTATCCCCTATCTTCCCACACTTCCTGTGACAGAGGGATGGAGTTGAAACTATCCTCTACCTTCCCTCACTTCCTGTGACAGAGAGAGAGATAAATCTATCCCCTATCTTCCCACACTTCCTGTGACAGTGAGACAAGATAGAGAGAGGGAGTTGAAACTATCCTGTACCTTCCCTCACTTCCTGTGACAGAGAGACGAGACAGAGAGAGCCCTGACACTAACAATGGAAACAGGGTGGTGTGTATGTCCCCTTCACTTAACATCGCAATCAATACCATCATTGTTGGCTGTTTGTGTTTTACTATGCAAATTTTTTGTTCAGCAGATTGCCATTGCTTTCTGATCGATTGACACTCATATCATCAACATCAAAGCAAGGCATTCTGATACCAAATCGCATGTGGCTGATGAAAGTGCTGCTTTAAAATCCTTAAATAGCTTATCAATAATTAAAAAGAAGATGTAGCTAAATTATCACATGACAAAATGTGCTGGAGATTTGCAAACCATGCTGAAAGTATAGACGCTTGTGTATGAAAAGATGTAAACTAATTCAGCTCATCATCATCATGTGCCTTGCCAACTGGCATAGGCGCTCATCTATCTCCAGATTTCAGCTGCTGGAATTCTGGATCAATGATATTCCTTCAAGCCACGTCCCAGTCCATCCAGCATCATTTCTCTTGGTCTGCCCCTGCCTCTTCTATAGTTGGTCTTTCCAGTTGTCACAATATTTTCCAATGCCTCTTTTCTTATTACATGAATAAAGAATGCTGTTTCTTCTTCTTCTGCGTTCATCCAGAGTTTGTTTTTTTCTTCGGACGTGATTGCGTTGTGCCTGTTTACAGTAGAGCTGCGTTCTTGCGCCTTAGGCCGACACATCCGACTTCTGCGGGCATTTGTTGACCAGGTTAACCTTCCCGGGGAAGAATACTGTTTGTTTTCTTGTATCTGTATACAATTTTGTACTTTCATTAGCCTCTTCCTGGCAATCATTGTTAGTTACACCGACAGTCCAAGGTATTCACAACATTTTTCTTAGAAACCAGATCTCCATTGCCTCTGAGCACTTCCTAATTTGTTCATGTTCCATGATTCTGCCTCAATGTGTTTTAAGATGGTAGTTAGTGAATCAACATACTTTTTCTTCAGGTCCACTCAAGTGACATATCCCTCACTTATGCAAATGTTTAAAGGCACAAAAGTCCAGCCATCTAGGAACACCTAGTTGGTTACTAGGCAAGATGCCCATGGAATGTGGAGATCTTGTGACCTCACCAGTCACCCGTCCTTTTCTGACAAGAGTAGACAAATCAGTAGCATTAGGATAAAAAAACAACGGGCACAAAAAAGGTAAAAGAACAAACATCTATGACAAAGACAATCACAAGGAAAAACATTACTCTTGTGTCGCACTCTCTGGATCCTCGTGTATTTGGAATGCTGTTGTAGCTACTAGTGGGACTGTTCCAGGTCTCTGTTTGACCTGTTGAAACATAATAATATAAAATGTATTCCTATTCAGAGCTGATCCATGACTCTAGTGATCGTATAAGATGGTGAAACATTACTGCCCACATTTATGAGTATGGCACATGATGATGATTCACGTTACCTCTCTGTTGTGTTTCCACCTTGAAGTAGTAGAGAGGAGGCTTGTGTGTTCCAATGACCCCAACAAGCTATGAAGATGGTAGTGCTGCTATTGGTAAGGTCTCCCATGTTGGACAGGTCAAGGGACAGAGACTACATGAAGAGACACAAACCTGCTGCCTTGAAGGTTGACTGGGGACAGTCAAAGGCTAGGGAAACAACCCAAAGAAAATACTTGGTGTCTGCTCCCTTCACTGTTAACCATCTTTCTTCAATCAATTCTGAAATTATCCTATACATTTTATGAAGATATTAAACCCAACAAAGTGAGATGTACTTAGCCACACGTTTGATGAAACCGTGCAGCGCCAGAGACTTCACAATTTGCTTTTTCTGGTCACTTCTACTCTTCTTCTTCAGCTGTCACACTTTGTCCTCTATTGCAGCATCGGTCCTCAACAAACTAATGCCCAGCTGACCACATGGCCCAACCAGTACACATAGGTCTATACAAGTATGGGGCTAGTATGTTGCATCAGTCCTCAACAAACTAATGCCCAGCTGACCACATGGCCCAACCAGTACACATAGGTCTATACAAGTATGGGGCTAGTATGTTGCATCAGTCCTCAACAAACTAATGCCCAGCTGACCACATGGCCCAACCAGTACACATAGGTCTATACAAGTATGGGGCTAGTATGTTGCATCAGTCCTCAACAAACTAATGCCCAGCTGACCACATGGCCCAACCAGTACACATAGGTCTATACAAGTATGGGGCTAGTATGTTGCATCAGTCCTCAACAAACTAATGCCCAGCTGACCACATGGCCCAACCAGTACACATAGGTCTATACAAGTATGGGGCTAGTATGTTGCATCAGTCCTCAACAAACTAATGCCAAGCTGACCACATGGCCCAACCAGTACACATAGGTCTATACAAGTATGGGGCTAGTATGTTGCATCGGTCCTCAACAAACTAATGCCCAGCTGACCACATGGCCCAACCAGTACACATAGGTCTATACAAGTATGGGGCTAGTATGTTGCATCGGTCCTCAACAAACTAATGCCCAGCTGACCACATGGCCCAACCAGTACACATAGGTCTATACAAGTATGGGGCTAGTATGTTGCATCGGTCCTCAACAAACTAATGCCAAGCTGACCACATGGCCCAACCAGTACACATAGGTCTATACAAGTATGGGGCTAGTATGTTGCATCAGTCCTCAACAAACTAATGCCAAGCTGACCACATGGCCCAACCAGTACACATAGGTCTATACAAGTATGGGGCTAGTATGTTGCATCAGTCCTCAACAAACTAATGCCAAGCTGACCACATGGCCCAACCAGCACACATAGGTCTATACAAGTATGGGGCTAGTATGTTGCATCGGTCCTCAACAAACTAATGCCCAGCTGACCACATGGCCCAACCAGTACACATAGGTCTATACAAGAATGGGGCTAGTATGTTGCATCAGTCCTCACCAAACTAATGCCCAGCTGACCACATGGCCCAACCAGTACACATAGGTCTATACAAGTATGGGGCTAGTATGTTGCATCGGTCCTCAACAAACTAATGCCCAGCTGACCACATGGCCCAACCAGTACACATAGGTCTATACAAGTATGGGGCTAGTATGTTGCATCGGTCCTCAACAAAACTAATGCCCAGCTGACCACATGGCCCAACCAGTACACATAGGTCTATACAAGTATGGGGCTAGTATGTTGCATCGGTCCTCAACAAACTAATGCCCAGCTGACCACATGGCCCAACCAGTACACATAGATCTATACAAGTATGGGGCTAGTATGTTGCATCAGGTCCTCAACAAACTAATGCCCAGCTGACCACATGGCCCAACCAGTACACATAGGTCTATACAAGTATGGGGCTAGTATGTTGCATCGGTCCTCAACAAACTAATGCCCAGCTGACCACATGGCCCAACCAGTACACATAGGTCTATACAAGTATGGGGCTAGTATGTTGCATCGGTCCTCAACAAACTAATGCCCAGCTGACCACATGGCCCAACCAGTACACATAGGTCTATACAAGTATGGGGCTAGTATGTTGCATTGGTCCTCAACAAACTAATGCCCAGCTGACCACATGGCCCAACCAGTACACATAGATCTATACAAGTATGGGGCTAGTATGTTGCATCAGTCCTCAACAAACTAATGCCCAGCTGACCACATGGCCCAACCAGTACACATAGATCTATACAAGTATGGGGCTAGTATGTTGCATCGGTCCTCAACAAACTAATGCCCAGCTGACCACATGGCCCAACCAGTACACATAGGTCTATACAAGTATGGGGCTAGTATGTTGCATCGGTCCTCAACAAACTAATGCCCAGCTGACCACATGGCCCAACCAGTACACATAGGTCTATACAAGTATGGGGCTAGTATGTTGCATCGGTCCTCAACAAACTAATGCCAAGCTGACCACATGGCCCAACCAGTACACATAGGTCTATACAAGTATGGGCTAGTATGTTGCATCGGTCCTCAACAAACTAATGCCCAGCTGACCACATGGCCCAACCAGTACACATAGGTCTATACAAGTATGGGGCTAGTATGTTGCATCGGTCCTCAACAAACTAAGTGCCAAGCTGACCACATGGCCCAACCAGTACACATAGGTCTATACAAGTATGGGGCTAGTATGTTGCATCGGTCCTCAACAAACTAATGCCAAGCTGACCACATGGCCCAACCAGTACACATAGGTCTATACAAGTATGGGGCTAGCAGCATACACTCAATAGGCAGTCTCCATGGCAAAGTGGTCAAGCCGTTTGGTTTGCGCTCCGGAGGTTGTTGGTTCGATTCCAGGTTCGTCTCTCTGCTCACTAGTGCATTTTACTCCGAAACTCCTGAGGGTCGTCGCTGGAGCTACGGAGTTTGTGCTTTGTGCAACGCTTTCGGCAAGCCGTCCGGTGGAAAAAGACTGTGGTCAAGCCGTTTGTTTTGCGCTCCGGAGGTTGTTGGTTCGATTCCAGGTTCGTCTCTCGGCTCACTAGTGCATTTTACTCCGAAACTCCTGAGGGTCGTCGCTGGAGCTACGGAGTTTGTGCTTTGTGCAACGCTTTCGGCAAGCCGTCCGGTGGAAAAAGACTGTGGTCAAGCCGTTTGTTTTGCACTCCGGAGGTTGTTGGTTCGATTCCAGGTTCGTCTCTCGGCTCACTAGTGCATTTTACTCCGAAACTCCTGAGGGTCATCGCCGGAGCTACGGAGTTTGTGCTTTGTGCAACGCTTTCGGCAAGCCGTCCGGTGGAAAAAGACTGTGGTCAAGCCGTTTGTTTTGCGCTCCGGAGGTTGTTGGTTCGATTCCAGGTTCGTCTCTCGGCTCACTCCTGAGGGTCGTCGCTGGAGCTACGGAGTTTGTGCTTTGTGCAACGCTTTCGGCAAGCCGTCCGGTGGAAAAAGACTGAGCCATATAGGGTAAAACTCTGGGCAATGAAGTTGATACTCTTCGACTTTTACAACTTTGAAGCATACACTCAGTATGCCTCAAGGTATGTAAAAGTTACTAAATAACAAAGAAAAATAATAGTCGCAGTCAACCCCAGCATTTTTTGGCTGTTTTGTGATTTCTTGGCAAGTTTATGTTCAGTAATTTGCCACTGCTTTCTAAATGACCAGCACTCACCTTGTTGTATGAAAACCAATGCATGGCGGTCTGCTGCCAAATCTTCCGCGGCTGTCTTTTGAACGCGGTATGTGGGATTATAAACTGCCGTCAATCCCTTCCCCATAGAGCCCGTATTCAAACAGGCATTACTTTAATGACAACACTTCTCTGGGACAGCATTAAAGATGCTTCAATAAAGTTACTGATTTATGGTGATAAATAACATACGTACTTTCACATCTGTCCAAACACTAGGATTCTTGTCATTCTCTCTATTGTCCACAGCTCGGACTGGCAGACTCTGCCACTCGTTGGTCTGTTGTGGGAGGAGGCTGGACACTGCATTCTCATCTTGAAAGATAGGTATCCCTCGACTGGGCAGCTGCTTAGGGACTGCTGATCTGGCATCCTTCAAGCTTCCAGCAGATCCTAAGAATAGAACAGGTTGAAATTTCTAAGATTTCAACAGAATGTATTTTGTATGGAGAACAGAGGAGTGTAGTATGCATGCTTTATTTAAGAGAAGCAAAGAATAGTAACTGCAATCTACCATGCATGTCGCGAAAGGTGACTAAGGTTGGCTATTCCGTTAGGTACTTCTTCTTCTTCTTCGTCCATCCGGAGTTTTTTTTCGGACGTGATTGCGTTGTGCCTGTTTACAGCAGAGCTGCGTTCTTGCGCCGTTAGGCCGACACATCCGACTTCTGCGGGCATTTGTTGACCGGGTTAACCTTCCCGGGGGGTTTCTTAGGACGTTAGACTCTCACTGTTGCGGTGTTATCTCCCATCCCAGCTGGCCCATATAGAACAGCCAAAGGCATCCTGGTCGGCCCTCAAGGGAAGGCAGGGGCAGACCATGGGCATTCCCCGCCATCCAAGGAGGCTTCCATAATTGCAGAGTCCAACACACAGCGCTCTGGTACTGGGCTCACCCAAGGAATCGTCACGTCCTGCACATGGCTGCTTAGCCTCACTTCCGTATATTGGGCCTTCCGTTCACCATAGGCTGTTCTTCCAGAAGCCAGAAGAATGCTGTTTGCAGATGACATCCACGCAGTGAGCTTTCGATTCGGACTTTCCACGTAATGGATTTGCTATCCAAGCAATATTCCATTTTGTGCCACTAGGACACTTTTTCCACCTTTAATGAAGCCCACACAGTGAGATTTCGATTCGGACTTTCCACGTAATGGATTTGCTATCCAAGCAATATTCCATTTCATGCCTCTGGGAGGCTTGTGTAACCGACATGCCTGTGGTATGAAGTGTGGCAGTCTAAATACTTCTTAATGTACATTTAAATGTCAACCTGAATACAGTTAAAGTAAGCTGCAGTCGACTTGAGCTTGTTGATATCTCCATAGAGCTTGTCCTCGAATGAAGCAGGTGTGGGCCAAATATCTTTCTCTGTTCTGCATATATTGGGCACTCTTGCAGCAAATGTTTAGCTGTCATTTTACCAGTTCCACAATTACATTCATCTGTATATCCTATCTTTAGTTTGTTGAACAAGTGGTATTTCAGCCTGTTATGTCCTGTGCGGAGTCTGAAGATTGCTACTTGTTCTCTTCGGTCGAGTTTGTAATATGCATCATCCTTCTGGTGGCCTGGATGCTCTGATTCCCATTTGGTTCTATAAGTGCTTTTTATCAACCTCTTTGCCTCATTATAGGTTATGTCTATGTCAGGCTGTGGTAGTCGTCCGCCCTCTTTTGCCAGTCTGTCAGCCTCTTCATTTCCAGGTATACTGCAATGTGATGGGATCCACTGTATTATAACTTTTTTGGATTTCTGGCATAGACCATGGAGTGCTGCTCTTAGGTCAGCTAGTTCTGTGCTGTTTTTGCTCTTCAGTATTGAGACAGCTGACTTTGCATCTGTGAAGATAGCTATTTGCGTCTCTTTATTTTCCTCCATCAAGAGCATTTCTGCTGCAGTTTTCAGAGCCTCTACCTCCGCTTTGAAGTTACTTGAGAACTTTCCAGTTGCCACTGAATGTGTTTTTTTCACTCCATTTTTTAAATTTAGGAGAATTCCTCCTCCTCCATTCTCTACTGAATTTTTGGCTGATCCATCTGTATATGCATGGGTCCAATTGCTGCTTGGGTAATGTTCTTTTATGTAGTTTAGGGTTATTTCTCTTCTTTCGGTTTCATGCTGAGTGTTCTTTTTCTCAATACCAGGAATGTTTTCTATCATCTCAGGCAGTTGCTGCTGTCTCCAAGCTGGGAACTTGTCTGCATTGTAAATGGGTTTGACTGTTGATATGTTAAGTATGGGATCTGCCCTAATCTTTCGTTTTGCAGTTTCTACAAAGTTGCTACGCTTCAGTCTTCCCCTTCCAAAACCACTAAATCCTTTTATACATAGGGTGGTCTGTCAATCTTCTAAATTTTTCAGCTTGTTGCTGGGCTCTGCTATCTCTTCTATCCTGCATTGGTTGTAAACAAGTGATCTTTTCTAATTCATTAATAGGCGTTGTCTTCAGGCTTCCAGTTATGATTCGCATTCCTTGATTTTGGACTCTACTTATTTTGTTAAAGTTTGACTTAGCTGCTGTTGCCCAAGCTGCAATGCCATATTCCAGTACTGGCCTCACCCGTCCAGTATATAACTTCTTGAGAACTTTCTCATCTGCTCCCCACGTTGTACCAGCAAGCTTTTTCATGATTGCCATTCTTTGCCTTGCTCTTGTTCGATTTTTCTCAACCTGTGTCTTCCATGTCAGGCGACGATCAAAGGTGACTCCTAGATAGTTTGGATTTTCTTCATGGCGCAATATTTTTCCATTCAATACCAGCTTAGGTTGCTGAGTTTTAGTTGAGAGGGAGAACACTGTGCATGTTGTTTTCTCCTCACTTATCTTCACTAGCCATGATTTTGACCAGTCCTCTAGCGCTAATAGGGCTTGCTGTATTCTGCTGTTAGCTGTACTAATATATTCTTCAGATGTCCATATGGCTAGGTCATCTGCAAAGGATGATGTGTGTACTCTGGCTGGAAAATTTTCCTGTGATGTCATTTATATATGCTAGGAATAATGTTGGTGAAAGAACTCCTCCTTGGGGGACACCTTGCTCCAATAGCATCATTTTGCTGGTTTGTCCTTGTACTTTTGTCCTGGCAGTTCTGTTCTCAAGGTAGTGGCTGATCCATTTGTACATTTTCCCACAAACATGCATTTTTTGCAGTTTTACTTTCAGTCCTTCCTTCCATACTTTATCAAATGCTTTTTCTAAATCTATCCAGACTGCTAGTGTGTGCTTTTTCTCTTGGAAGGCATCCTCTATTTCCTGAGCTATATAGGTTATTTGATCTTCAGTGGATCTGTACTTTCTGAATCCTGCTTGGTGAGGTGTTAAGAGTTGGTTTTCTTCCAGATGCCATGTTAGCCTGCCATTGATAATGCGTTCCATTAATTTTCCTACACAGCTAAGAAGACTGATAGGTCGATAGCCATTTGGTTCTTCCAGGTCTTTTCCTTTCTTTGGGACTGGTATTAGTATAGCTTCCTTCCATGCCTGTGGGACTATTCCCCTCTTCCAGCTGTAATTTAGGACTGCTAGTAGTTTCTTTTTTGCCTTAGTGCCTAGTCCTATTAGCATTTCATTTGTGATTCCATCCTTTCCTGGTGATGTCTTCTTTTTTAGGGTATTCATTGCCTGTTCCATTTCTTCCAATGTTAGATTTACCATCATATATTCTGCTGCTGTCTCTGTATATCTATGATGTATCAGTTTATCTTTGATTGCTTTCTTCTGTTCGGCTGTAATATCAATGTGGTTTGCACTGGCATAGTGTTCCATTAGTGCATTTGCAGCCTTTTTTCCTGTAAGCAAGGCATTTCCTTGTTTAATTGTTATTTGTTTGTTTCTAGGTCCTTCATTGTTCATGGCTTTCACTAGTTTCCATAGTTTGTTTCCATCCCTGTCAAAATTCAGGTTTTCTGTTTTTTTTCCTCCAACAATCTCTTGTTGTTGATTTACTGTTCTTTTATATTTTGCTGAGATGGCTTTGAGAGAGATTGTTCGCTTCAGTTGTTTGTTCTCTCTCTCTGCGGTCTTCCTAGCATCTTCAACTTTGTCCTCCAAAATTTGTAGTTCTTCAGTCCAGTATGGTTTGTAATTTTTCCTCGCTCCTCTTGGAATAGACTCAGTGGCCGCCTGTATTATTGCTCTGTTTAGACTTTCCACCATTTGCTTCATGTTGCCATATCGTGTATTTATGTTTTCACAATATTTGTCTGTTAGTATGGCAAATCTGTCCCAATCTGCTCGTTTGTAATTCCAACGGGGCAAAGGCTTTTGCTCCTGTGGAACATACTCCATATTTATTACAAGCTTGATTGGTCTGTGGTCACTACCTGCTAATTGGTCAAGCACATGGCGATCGATTTTGTGGAGAATGTCTCCTGTGCAGAAAGCTAAGTCTGGAGTAGAAGTGGTAAGCCATCTTCTGGAGTAGAAGCTCGGTGTGTCATCCGCTTTGTTGAGTAGATGGAGATTTGAGTCTATTTCCCAGTCTCCACTTCAACTCCTCTTTTGTCAGTATCTGGGTATCCCCATCTTTCTGAACGGCTATTAAAGTCTCCGACAACAATGCAATTTGTGTCAGTTATTTCCATGTTTGAGAGTGTAAGATCCTTATCTGCCGGGCTATACAGATTGTAAATTCTTATTTTCACGTCCTTTATCATTATATCAACACCTATAATTTCCGTTTGGTTGTCAGAGATCACAGATACTTCGCTGCAAGGTATTGTATTTCGTGTAAGTATTACAACTCCTCCTTTGTGTCCTTCGCGGTCGAAACGTGTGGCCTGATATCCTCGACTGAAAATGTGCGATTGGCGTTGAGGTGTGTCTCTTGAATGCATGCCACATCTATTCTATCTTTATGAAGACGCTGTGTTAGGGAGGCTTTCTTGTTATAAACTCCTTCTGCATTCCATTGTAGTATGTTGAGTGTCCGGGGTGTTTGGTCAATAGCTCTTAACCTACTCCTCTGTGCCTTGACTCCACAGCACAGGGGAAGGTGACCACCAGTAGTCATGGGTGGACCCCCTCGAGGCAGGGGGCCCGGCACTATCACCGCCTGATGGGACTTCACGGGATTAGCACCATAACGATTAATTTTCATCTGTGGCATCATGAAATGATAAAGTTACGTTGCACTTCTTTGTCAAGCCTGTGGCTCAGTACATCCGATTTCGACAAGCATTTGTTCGGGATGCTTTCCCTAGCCTTTGACTGTCCCCAGTCTACCTACAAGGCAGCAGGTTTGTACGTCGCTTGGTCTGGTCCCTCTCCCTTGACCTGTCCGACATGGGTGACCCTACCAGTAGCTGTGCTACCGTCGGCATAGCTCTTGGGGTCATTGGAACGAGCAAGCCCCTCTACCTCGTCAAGGTGGACGCACGGCAGAGGGGATTCCGTCAGGTACATAACTGAAGTTGCAAAATTCAACCAACTGTCATCCACATCCCCAAGCAGGAACTTGCTATAGGCCTAAGATGTGATAAGGTCATCTATTCTTCTTTCGTTTGCTTGAAATTTATTGTCTATATCTGCAATGTTGTCTCTAGTATAAACTTAACTTTAAAGCCATAATGCATGGAGGAATAGGTGGCCAGACTGCCCCTCATTTAGCAAGATGACGAACCCTCGTCCGACTGCATTCATGACATCAGCATAGCTCCCTAGCAACTACTCTAACAAGTTTCAGCCAATCATGGGCAAAAATATCTATAGACAACATCCTGGCATGAGTTGGTTGATGGAATTTGCTGCAGTAGGAAATAAAGGGTAGAAGAGAAGTGAAACGCAGAGGTACTGATATGCCATGGTCTGGCACCATACTGACCTATATTTCTCATCATCTTACTGCCAGGAATCCTGGAAATAAATGTTCTGTCTAGTACAGCGGAGGACTGACCACAGTTACCGCTGTGATTACACCGGTTGAGCGCTACAACTTTGCACGCTGTAAGATTGTTAATGACCACAAATATTGGCCTTCTAACACAAACTGATTTGCAAAATTGGTCTCAAATTCTGACCAAATATCTTTAGAGTTAATCAGGATTGTGAATGGGTTTGGTCTCACATTTATGTTCCTGTCAACAACACTAGACTCAAAGACTAGATATGCTAACCCTCTACTATAATTACTCCATCACAACCATTTGGGAACACAACCCCAACCAGTATCATAAAATCTGTCAAAATAATGGCATCCTAGATTTATCTACCGCCACCGATAGGCCTTGCCTAGAATCAAACCATCAAATATTCAGCACAAGTCTGAACATAAAGCCAGTGACTAAACAATACATGTACTCCACACCAGATCATACTACATTGTTTGGCTGATATGTTCCTTTGTTTTGGGGAGAGATGATGCACACATGTGTCTGGGGCTTTATTGTGAGTCTGTTAAAAGAAAAGGGAAGAGAGATTAGGGAAGAGAGAGAGATCTGCATTTGTTAACATAATTTGATTCATACTTGATTGATTTCATCAGTTTTAACTTCATAAAAGAGACAAAGACAGCAATGGTCTGCTGTTGTGACAGCTATATGGTTACAACAGAAATTATTCAATGCAAACCAAACTTACCTAATTTGATATTCCCAGTCCTAACCACCCCGACTTTGTGAGAAGGACCTGATACCTTCAGCCTCCCAAGAGTTGATCTTTTCTCTGCATTTTCTCCCATGTCCATACCGGGGTTCTGGTTCTCAGCAATCTGAAGAGTTATGTTCCTTGCAACTCTACTCTGAAACTGCCTGTGTACAGATGGTATATTTAGTTAGCACCATCTTTTAAAACAACTATTCTTCTCCAGGGTTTTGGCAGTGGCAATCATGACCTCCACTCCATTGTCTTTTGATATTGTAATGAAATTTGAGTTGCTTATATTACCATGTCACTTTGTAATTTTATAAATTGTGCATAGACAACAATTTTGGGCACCTTATAAGGAGAAATAAACTTGCAAGATTGATAGGAAAGGGCAAGAGGAAGATGAACACCAGAATGGCTTGGCAACATAGCATAACTGAGACAAGAACACAGACCTTAATCCAAGACTAGTGAAGGTATGAGATGGCAAACTATGACCGCTCAAGGTTATCAGCATGTCACGTGATGATGATGATCTTTTTAAAACAGCAGTTTAAGCTCTCCACACATATTTTTCTGTCCTCCTCTGCCACTTTTCCTTAGTATTTTGCCAGGTAAGTCTAATTTCTCTATTCCACCTCTGTGCAGATATAACCCATAAATTTAATGTACTTTCCTGCCTTCTAGTTTTGACAAGTGACATTGTAAGGCCTATCACTATTGCAGGTTCTCTTCACCACCCAGGGCGCAACATTTGTCTACAAGCACAAAAAGCACATCTCCGCTGCTTCAAATTCAATACGCATTTTCTAGCATTTACATCCACACACACCACTTTTCAACAAGCTGGTTTTTATGTGTTATATTTGTTTTTCATGATATTGCCCACTGGAGTGAAAAGACTTTGGATATGGATATTCTGTTCTGCATCCATGAGTTATATCTTCTACTGGATGTAACATATTAGCTGTCTTCTACTTCTTCATGGGCTGGGCATGGTCCTGACATTGGTGATTATGACTGCCCAGTCCTGTCTATCATGTGATTCAGTAATAAAGTAGGTGTCGCTTATATTATATGTTGCCCAGCTATTTAAGCTTTCTGCATACACCTTCTTTACAGATGTCTAGAAAGTTAAGCTCAGATAGCGGCTTCTATAGTGCTCAGAGATTGAAAGCAAAGACCAAAATTAGGAAGGTATTGATCAGAGGGTTGCTTTTTGCAGATGATGCTGCAATTACGACCCACACAGAGGAAGAATTACAACGTCTACTATCTGCATTCTCCATTGATTATTCTGAATTTGGTTTAACAATTAGAAAATAGAAGACACAGATTATGTCACAAGGTGCACATGGGGTACCTTCAATCGTTAATGACGACGCCGAACAGGAGATAATAGACCAATTTACATATTTAGGATCAGAGGTAAATAGCAAATTATCCCTAGATCAGGAAATCAACATCAGGATTCATAAGGCAGCAACAACAATGAACAGGTTAACAAAGAGTCAGAGAACAGGAAACATACTGCCAAAACAAACATCCTTGTCTATCAAGCCTGTGTCCTTAGTACTCTTCTTAATGGCAGTGAAGCCTAGTCAACTTACTCACACCAAAAGAATCATTTAAACAGCTTTCATATGCTGATGTCTGCGAAGAATACTTGGTATTAAATGGCAAGACGAAATCACAAATACTGAAGTATTGGAAAGATCAGATTGTGTGACAGTTTGTTCCATGCTCAGTCTTCGTAGACTTAGATAGGAAACATTAGGAGGATGGATGAAGGTAGAATACCAAAGGACATCTTTTTTTGGTGAATTACAGATGGGTAAGAGATCTCAGGGTCGGCCTCTACTACGATACAAAGATGTGTGCGAGCGAGACATGATTGATAAAGGCACTGCTCTTGCACATTGGTAGCGAGTCGCCACTGAATGTGTCACATTGAGTGCAAAGATCAGAAAAGGAATAAAGACAAAGGAGAAAATTATTGCAGATAGGTCACACAATGAGCGTGTGAGACGTAAGATTCAAGACGGCAAGGTGTCAATGAGAATGTTAGAGAGATAAATACTTGGATAGCTTGACCACATGGCATAATCAGGACAAGAAACACACCTGACCAAGACTTTGATGATCGTGTGTGATGGCGAACCATGGCTGCCCATGTCTGTCAGCACGGCACATGAAATGACAGACATTTGTCTTACTCTCTTTTGCCTAGTATTTTCCTCACATAAAGCTAATTTCTCTATTCTATCTCCTCTGCTATCACAAATGAATTCACCAAAAGATACTGAATCAGGTGGTTTGGTCTAGAGAAACAACAGTGGAAGACTTTAGGGACCACTGAGCAAGCTAGAGCAAATAGTTACATTTACACAACAGACAACATTGGAGATATTTAGTCAGTTTCAAGCGAATGAAAGAAGAATAGGGTGGTTTAGTCATGCAACAAGACCACTTGCAAACAGCATGCACTAAACAGCACTGACATTTAGACCAGGGGTAGAAAATTCCAGGAGCCTGATTCGCCATGGCGCATGAAAATTTTTACCTGGGGCCTGAATTTTCAATAGAATTCTTTGTATGTGCAAAGAAATATTCTGGCACCTGAGAAGAAGGGTAAGGCTCCTAAATTATGTTTAGTTTTTTCTACCTCTTCTTCTTCTTCTGCATTCATCCTTTTTTTTTTTCCGGACGTGATTGCGTTGTGCCTGTTTACAGCAGAGCTGCGTTCTTGCAGCCATTAGGCTGACACATCCGACTTCTGCTGGCATTTGTTGACTGGGTTAACCTTCCCGGGGGTTTTCTACCTCTGATTTAGACATAATGGAAACACGAACAAAAGACGAAAACAGATCAGATCCCATTAGAGATGGATTTGTGGTAAAGTGAAGTAATGAACTACTTTAAAAATGAGCCTTATCCAGAAAGCTATTTATAAACTGACACTAAAAGACATAACAGAGAGAGAAAGAAAGAAAGAAAAGAAAGAAAGAAAGAAATTAAGAAAGAAGAATGAATGAATGAAATGAAGTTTATACAAGAGACAATATTGCAGATATAGACAATAATTTCAAGCAAACAAAACAAGGAGCAGGATGGGAGGAAGAAAGAAAAAAGGAAGGAAAATATCTCAACTGACTGATGTCTCTGTATCAGAAAATCCTCTGGTTCGGCACGTCTGTTGAGTCCTTCGGTATAAATAGTATCTGCTCTTTTGCTGTCTCCAATCCTTTCCAAGCTGACAGCCCACTCCACGTACAATGCTGCCACATTAACACCTATGCCATTGTCAAACATGTATGTGAACACGACAACAGGGTCCTCTGTGAAGCACGCCTGAAAATTAAACAAACTTCATTAGTGCACAAGATACAAGACATTCTCAAGCACATGGGTTTTACCTTAATATCTCATTGTTTATACAACGGGTTCAAGTAAAAACAAGTATTCTTTTCTTGCTGGCAAAATGTTATTTAAGCTAGAGAAATAAATAAGACCATGGTGGTATCTGGATGGCTTGGCCATGAGGCATAGTCGAGTCAAGAACACAGAGCTGATCCATGACTAGTGATTGTGTGAGATAGCCAAACATGACCGCCCACTTATCGGAATGACATATGAAGATGATGGCAATGTGGTTAGAGCACTTGCCTGACAAGACAGTGGTCTGGATTCAATCCCTAGCAAAGATAGAATTATTTTTTTCCTGGCCAGTGTGACTCATAAAAGGTTGACCTGGCCTCATAAAAATGAGAACCAGAATATTTCCAGAACTATCTGAGAAGGAAAGGTGATGAGGAAGGGAAACAGTCATCCTACCTCATGTCATAGCCTAGAATATGTGAAAACTTGACACTTCACACCCTAGAGACTGTATCTGCTTTGGGACTACCTTTGTCTTTAAATAAACAACAGACACAGTAAGAAAGTAAAGCTGTAACCAAATGAAGCATCATTTCTTCACTGGGCTGTGCAAGAAAGCATAACCTTCCTAAATCAGACAGCGCCATGTGCGAATGTTCTATCTAACAAAAGTGGCGTCCACTCAGTGCAACCTTAAGTATGGTGTGGGATGCTAAAACAGTTACGAGGTGTCAGATACAGGGTATCTTAACACTAAAAGACAGGATCACAGTGTACACAAGATGTGTAACGGAACATAATAAAACAAGCAGTTTTTTTTTAAAGCTTTATCTTTATAACCCTTAAAGATTGACTAAAGCTCTGTATACTGGCCACATTTAGCAATCCTAAGTAGCCCTAAAGGACATGTTCAGGGTTCTAAACTATAGTTCTACCTTCATTGCATGTGCACGAATATATGTATGTGTGTGTGTTGGGAGTGGATTCTGAAAGTCTCCTTGAGCAGTGCACTTAAGGCGGTGATTTATCATCTCCTCCTTCCATCAGGTGGTCGGCACAATACCACATGATCTGTGGTCACTTAATCTAGGTGTTAGTTAACAGGTGCATGTCTTATTCATAGTCTGAAGATTGTACTTTGGTCACTGCAGCATTGATTGCTGATGTTACCTTCAGGGTTGAACTAAGACAAATTTGCATTAGGGTTCTTCCATTACGTCAGCTGCCTATTATTGTAATGTCCTAAATGTACTTCATCTCTGTGTCCACTAGACTGACCATTATACTTCTTCGTGTGCGTTCGATTGTTTTTGTTTTGAATTTAATTGTCTCATGCCTGTTTACAGCAGAGCTGCGATAATTGGGCCTTTTTGCCGACATGCCAACTTCTTCCTGGCATTTATTGACAGATTTACCTTTCCCAGGGATCATGATACAATACTGTCACTCCTATCAAAAAGAAATCCCATGTCCACATTGTGGATATAGCAAGTCAACAGTGGATTACAATACATCATAGACCATACAGAGAGTCAATCTTCTGGCAGCTGACTAAAAATAAGGGGTCTCATGAAATATGACATTACCATGGCAACGATTAGCTTCTTAATCAACTTTCTAGGTCAGCATGGCCGAATGGGTAAAGAATGCATGTTCTTAAACATCTGGTGTGCTGATCCAAGGTAAGTGGTTCAAGCCCTACACCGGACAGCTTGATTAAAATGTTGACCTGTTGTCCTTGACTTGGGGACATAAATTACAAGTACCTCTGAAGTCGGATTTGATTCGCCTGAAGGCGAGGGAGACTTAATAGGGAAAGCTAACTCACAAGCAAAATTCAGTCCATCACTACTATAAATAGTGTGTATGGGCTACGCTTGAGTTAAAAGCGAGTGAGCGCCCAAAAAAAAAATCAACTTTCTCATTCACTATACTTACAAACTTGATCCACATGTGAATGAAACGGGGATCATTTGTATACCGCTCATCTGCCTGAAACTCCCTGAGGCACCTTTCTAACAATTTCAGCAACTGTCCGTCATGACTCCCTTTGGGATGATGTTGTTCTGTCCATTTGATATAGCTGGAAAAAAACAACACCCCATCATACTGTGAGTACACACTGAAAACTGTCATTTCAGAACTGTGGAACAAGTTGGTTGGTGGGTACGTGGGTGAATTCTCTTTAAGACTGTGACTTAGGGGATAGTAAGGATGTGCAGTTATATAATTTCCCCAACATACAGAGTCCAGGGTTTGACATCAGCCGTAACCTCTCTGCTGTGTGTCCACCGTGACGAGGTAGAGGGGCTTGCGCGTCCCAATGACCCCAAGAGCTATGCCAATGGTAGCACAGCTACTGGTAGGGCCACCCATGTCGGACAGGTCAAGGGAGAGGGACCAGATGAAGAGACACACAAACCTGCTACCTTGTAGGTAGACTGGGGACAGTCAAAGGCTAGAGAAAGCACCCCGAATAAATGCTTGTCGAAATCGGGTGTACTGAGCCACAGGCTTGACAAAGCAGTGCAACGTAAAACCTGCTGCCTTGTAGGTAGACTGGGAACAGTCAAAGGCTAGGGAAAGCATCCCGAATAAATGCTTGTCGAAATCGGATGTACTGAGCCACTGGCTTGACAAAGCAGTGCAACGTAACTTAATTCATGATGTCACAAATGAAAATTAATCGTTATGGTGCTAATCCCGTGAAGTCCCATCAGGCGGCGATAGTGCCGGGCCCCCTGCCTCGAGGGGGTCCACCCATGACTACAGGTGGTCACCTTCCCCTGTGCTGTGGAGTCAAGGCACAGAGGAGTAGGTTAAGAGCTATTGACCAAACACCCCGGACACTCAACATACTACAGTGGAATGCCGAAGGAGTTTATAACAAGAAAGCCTCCCTAACACAGCGTCTTCATAAAGATAGAATAGATGTGACATGCATTCAAGAGACACACCTCAACGCCAATCACAAATTCTCAGTCAGAGGATATCAGGCCACACGTTTCAACCGTGAAGGACACAAAGGAGGAGTTCTAATACTTACACGAAATACAATACCTTGCAGCGAAGTATCTGTGATCTCTGACAAACAAACGGAAATTATAGGTGTTGATATAATGATAAAGGACGTGAAAATAAGAATCTACAATCTGTATAGCCCAGAAGATAAGGACCTTACACTCTCACACATAAAAATAACTGACATAAACTGCATTATTGTCGGAGACTTTATAGCCGTTCAAAAAGATGGGGATACCCAGATACTGACAAAAGAGGAGATGAATTGGAGGACTGGGAAATAGACTCAAATCTCCATCTACTCAACAAAGCGGATGACACACCGAGGTTTTACTCCAGAAGATGGCTTACCACTTCTACTCCAGACTTAGCTTTCTGCACAGGAGACATTCTCCACAAAATCGATCGCCATGTGCTGGACCAATTAGCAGGTAGCGACCACAGACCAATCAAGCTTGTAATGAATATGGAGTATGTTCCACAGGAGCAAAAGCCCTTGCCCTGCTGGAATTACAAACGAGCAGATTGGGACAGATTTGCCATACTAACAGACAAATATTGTGAAAACATAAATACACAATATGGCAACATGAAGCAAATGGTGGAAAGTCTAAACAGAGCGATAATACAGGCAGCCACTGAGTCTATTCCAAGAGGAGCGAGGAAAAATTACAAACCATACTGGACTGAAGAACTACAAAGTTTGGAGGACAAAGTTGAAGATGCCAGAAAGACAGCAGAGAGAGAACAAACAATTGAAGCGAACATCTCTCTCAAAGCCATCTCAGCAAAATATAAAAGAACAGTAAATCAAACAACAAGAGATTGTTGGAGGGAAAAAACAGAAAACCTGAATTTTGACAGGGATGGAAACAAACTATGGAAACTAGTGAAAGCCATGAACAATGAAGGACCTAGAAACAAACAAATAACAATTAAATGAGGAAATGCCTTGCTTACAGGAAAAAAGGCTGCAAATGCACTAATGGAACACTATGCAAATGCAAACCACATTGATAGTACAACCGAACAGAAGAAAGCAATCAAAGACAAACAGATACATCATAGAAATACAGAGACAGCAGCAGAATATATGATGGCAAATCTAACAATGGAAGAAATGAAACAGGCAATGAATATCCTAAAGAAGTAGAAATCACCAGGAAAGGATGGAATCACAAATGAAATGCTAATAGGACTAGGCACCAAGGCAAAGAAGAAACTACTAGCAGTCCTAAATAACAGCTGGAAGAGAGGAATAGTCCCACAGGCATGGAAGGAAGCTATACTAATACCAGTCCCAAAGAAAGGAAAAGACCTGGAAGAACCAAATGGCTATCGACCTATCAGTCTACTTAGCTGTGTAGGAAAATTAATGGAACGCATTATCAATGGCAGGCTAACATGGCATCTGGAAGAAAACAAACTCTTAACACCACACCAAGCAGGATAATATATAAATGTGCCCTGAAAGAGAATTTGGAAGATAGAAGACACAAGCACAAAGCCAAATACCTTACAACAAAATTCATATTCAAAACTTGTTCTTCCGACCATCTGACAGGACATAAAGAAGCAATCAATCAATCAAGGTACAATTTAATTTCTCAACTCTTCACCTTTCCCCAATGCTCTCCCTTTTTAAAAAAATTATTATTAGGATATCGGCACCATTCTCAGTGTATGCCAGGGAAACTTTCTGGGATGATAACAACATTCAACATGCTGAAAACAACACTACCAGATAACAATACTGTGGAAATGACAAATAACAGTAAAGCATTTGAGTATCCTAATTTGAAAAACAAACAAAATAATTTTTGCCTACACAAACTCCATCACAGAACACTGTAGCAATAACAACCTCAACTTAGGATTTACTGTTCTTCAAGAAGTTGCCTTCACTTTCATAGAAGCATGCAAGTTGATACTTCTATGAGTTATTGTCTTTGTTCTTTCCAATTAAACTTCTGAATCTCGCTGCTTATTGGTTCCTAGAACCTCAGTATTTATGTTTTTGACACTGACATATGTTGCTTCTTTGGCTTTGTTGGAGGTATTCTACACTGCTGCGGTAGTTAATGGGAATAACAGATCCACTACTGTCTTGAATTGTTTTAGGACTTTTTGTATTGTTGCTTCTTCTGCTTGTTACTTTCGCCGTCTCTGCTTACTTCTTTTTGACAGCTTGAAGCTCTTTGTGAATGCCTTCTGTTTATGTCGTTATGGCTACTGCAACATATTTTTCCTGGGTAGTTTATTTTGTTGCTTTTATGCTTTTCAAGATGACCATTGCTTTTCTTTAAATATACACAGGTTGACGAGTGAGTGAATGTGTACTAAGAACAAAGAATGTATGGTCATTTTAACTATCTGTTTTAAATATACTCAGGTTATCGAGTGATTGAATGTATACTAAGAAGAACGAAGAATCTATAGTCATTTTAACTAGCTGTTTTAAATATACAGAGGTTGACGAGTGAATGAATGTGCACTAAGAACAAAGAATGTATGGACATTTTAACTAGCCGTTTTAAATATATCAGGCTGATGAGTGAATAAATGTGTACTAAGAAGAACAAATAATGTGTTGTCATTTTAACTATCTGTTCAGCTTACCTTTCCCACACGCTGAAAGGATCATCCCCGCTGTAAGATCTCAGTTCCAATTCAAAGTTGCTGAAATAAGTTTAATGAATTAAAGTGTGAAAAGAAAAAGTGGTGCACAATTGAAATGAACTAGTTCTCCTTAATGCCTGTAGTTTACATGGGCCCTTAATACTGTAATCTATCATGCATATCATCAGAGGCAACTAAGAAGGGGCGGCGTCAGATAAGCTACCCAACCCCGACAAAAATTCTGCTCCAAAATCAAACCAACATGAACAAGGCAAAAGATCATGAGAGAAGAATAACTCTGCCAATCAAAATGAAAGAAGGCTTTTCTAGAAGAAGTATAACACACTGAGGAGAAAACCACAAGGATTCTGGATTGACAATTTACCCCTTTCAATGTGGAAAATCTTCAGAATTGACAAATGCAATGTTAGAATAATGTATGAATTGGAAATGACAGCAGTTAGTAGAAGAAATGAAATATATGATTAGCATTTCAGGATTATGTGAACCATGATGAAGAGAGTAGGCAAAAAGCTTCTAAACACAGGTGAAACAGTACTTTTCTTAGGCCATACATAGGAAAATGCCCCTCATAGAGAAGCGGTGGCCTATGCTATCTAAAGAAGCAGAGACCGTAATAATAAATTTGGAAGCAGTGAGTTCAAAAATAGCAACATTTAGTACTACACAGAAAAAGAAATTAATATGATTGTGATTATGTGTTATACACCAATTTTTTATAAGGATGAATCTGTTTAGGAGAAATTTTACATGAAACTAAATTACGATGTCTTGCCATCAGCTGCCAACTTGGTCAAGTGGGGGAAAGCCATCGACCCGTCCTGTCCCCTCTGTACAAAGGTTCAGACAGCGGAGCACGTATAGTCCGTATGTAAAGTCGCCCTGACCCAAGGCCAATTCACGTGGCGTCACAACAAAGTCCTTACTGAGTTGGCGGCCATAGTGGATGTAGCCAGAATGCAGGCAAACAAAGGGGCCAGGCCGAGGCCGGTGGGAATTTCCTTCATCCTAGCCGGGCAATAACGCGGAGACAACGAAGGTAGTGCTACCAATTTGCCGTTTCCGACCATTCTCGATGGTGCGGATGACTGGGAACTGACCGTCATTACCCAGATGAGCCCAACCCTAGAGTGTTAAGAGAATAATGGGCCAAAACACTTGAGGAAGGGAGTACTCTTCTGACGGTCAGAAGCCCTCTGTCGTGTTTGCTCCGCAGCGGAGTTTTTAACCACTATAATTTCACCTGGTGCCAGAATTTTCTGTCATTTTCTAAGCCAAAATTTTCAAAAAATAGGTGCTGGCTCCTGAGAAAAGAGACTGGCTCCTAAACTATGTTTAGTTTTTACCTCTGACAATAGGTAATCTATGAAACAGTCAAAATTATGATGGGTGACCTGAATGCCAAGATAAAATTGGATAACACTGGTTATGAATTCCATCATAATTTTTAGATGTTTGGGTAAAGGTGACAGATGATAATTCAGCATTAGCCTTTTGGCTTCTTGTTTCTATGTCTGTTGAATCTTCCATCCTATGTAAAAATGCCCAGATATTTAAGCACTAAGACTTGTATTACTTTAGTGTTTATATTTGTATATTTAGTAGGCCTGCTGATTTGCTGTTTATTCCTTCAGGCTTGTGCACCTTGATTTTCATGTTGTAATTTTCAAAAGTTGTTGAAGATAAATTGTGAATTGCATTTCGCCATCATAGATTAAATCTGGTCATTTGCAAAAAGTAGCTCACTGAGTGAGTTCTCTTATTCCACATCATTATCTGGTTCAATGTCAGTGGGATCGTTCTTTGCATGTTGTGCCTCATTTATTGAGTTGTCCATGCATGGATTTAAAAAAGAGGTCTGAGTGGCTGCGAGGCTTAAACTTCCAGTGTGCCGACAGTGGGGTAGGGGGTTTAATTCCAACACCGGTCAGTTGGGCTTGAACACTGACTTTTCATTCAGAAAGCAATGGCAAACTACTGAACATACAAATGCCTAGAAATCAACTTGAGGTTGGAGTTAATTGCAGTGCAACTTTAATATTAATACATTGATTGAATCAATCATTGAAAGTATTAAGCGAGAGCACAATATCTCATCTGAGATATCTCCATGACTGAAGGTGAACAATTAATTTAATTCACAACAAAATGAGTATCTCCACTTATAATTCAAGTACAAACTCGACAGGGGTACCTTTAGACTAGAGCTTGTCAACTCTCCATCTTGTCTATTATTTTAAATATGTTTCATAGCATAATTGTTTTTTCTTCACAAAATGGGAAATTTGTACAACATAAACATTAAAACAATAAATAACAATGTAAGAAACAAAACAGCCCCTCGCAAAACGAACTACACACATGGGCGAATTACAGCGGTTGAATGTGAGCTTAAAGTTAAATATTAACGCTTACACAACTAATTAAAGATAAAGATCATTCAATTCATATTATTTATTGTCCATAAACAAACGCGATCACTCGTCGGTTCGAAAGTTTGTTGTTAAGTTTTTCTTCTCTGAGGCGCCACAGTATACTTTTTTTTTAAAAATATATAAAACATATTTAATTTACTTTTGTTGAGTCCTAATATTATGATCTTCATTTTGTTCTTGGTGTAAAGCAGCAACAAGAGATGACATATGTCTCCCTTGTCTCAAAGGCTGGACATTTTCTTTGCTCAGTTCCCACTCATGATCGTCGACGTCCATCTTGACTTCCGTTCCTGACTTCTGCAAACTCAAATTTACCGCTAGCCATACCAGGACCGTTTCCCATTTCTGGTGTCAAACTTTCTCCACATTCACATGCTGTTTATTAATAATTAAATAGTATAACTTTATGTATTATTTCTGAATTTAATAACATATTATTATGCACTTACATGTTTGTAATTTTAGTAATTAATATTCTCTTTTAATACACATATATATATTATAACAACTTTGTTGTTGTACCTTTTTGCCTTCCGTTTAAAGGCATACCTTGCTGGTTTGGTGGTTATGGCTTCAGATCCACTACGAGGTAGACTTTTTATTGCATTCAACCCAGCCTTATAAACTCACTGGATCTCAGACCGTTTTCTTTTAAGTTTGATACTGAACCCTTTTTAATTTGATACTGACCATAATACACGTGGGCTTAGTCCAATGATACAATTAATGGAGTAGAACTCTTGCTTGCCGACCCTGTTGTCATGTGTTCCAACCCTCATCGAGGGGGATTTACAACTTGGGTTACCCAAGTTGGGTACACAGGTCGGTCCAGACTAAGGTGAATGCAAGGATTATTATGTGAAGTAAATGAAGTCACATCATCTATAGAATGCCAATTGGTCTATACAAATAAATAGGCTTTAGCACCATATAATATATATTTCGTTCCACACACACACACACACAAATTAGATTTTTAAGAGCATGCGTATTTCCCATTGCAACATGCGCCTGTGAGACCTGGACACTTGCTAAACTAGCAGAACGGCGCGTAAATGCCTTTGAATATAAATGTTAGATAGACAAGTTCTAAGAATATCTTGGATAAAGAAAATAACAAATGCATCCATACATCATGGGTTGAATATTGAAGAAGGTTGGCTATTAAAAATGATATAACAAAGACAATTGAAATATTTTGGTCACTTGAAACGTCACGAAAATTTGGAGAGAACAATAGTGGAGGGGTATAGCCTGGGAAGAGAGGAAGAGGATGAGTGCAGGATATGGCGGATGATCTCCAGATGGGTGTATCGGACGCAGGACGTTTGCTTATGATCGAGAGGTTTTCCGGAAGGTTGTTAAGGGGGCGAGGTTCTGCAAAGGACATGCTACTAAATGAATGAATGTGTGTGTGTGTATATATATATATATATATATATATATATATATATATATATATATATATATATATATATATATATATATATATATATATATATTATAACAGTAAGGGATTTAGGTTAGTAGTTAGAGAGTTAATGAATGATGCGCATTCATTAACTAATGGTGAAATAAAGTTAGTGAACGCGTGAGCACGAATGGGTTTAGGTATCCAGGGGTTGCTCACGCGTCACTTGGGATTCGGCCATTAGAAGAAAAGATGTCTGTATTTACATCGGCAGCAGGAAAATGTATTTGATGACTCAATAAACCTTTTATACACTACAACGCGGAGTTTGTCATCTATATTGATGTCAGCCACTAACGATTCACAGCCAGGCCATGATCACACTGTGATAATATATATATATATATATATATATATATATATATATATATATATATATATATATATATATATATATATATATATGCTTCCTCTCTGTCCATCAGCATCATTCTCTTGATGGGACGCAGAGGTGTTTCCAAGGCACCAGGGCCGGGTTATATACTGGCCAAGACCTATTGACGCGTCCTCGTCGAGCGTCCTGGGCAACAGGTCCCTTCGGGGTCCTGGCTAAAGTCAGTAGGATCGCCGATTCCTCCGAAGTCGGAGAGTGTCTGCCTGTACGGCGAGGAACCACCAGTCTGCACACCAATAAGCCAGACATGGGACAACGGATACTCACGCAAAACTCAGGTCCTGTATGACATCACACTGATGTTGGACACCAGGATGCCTTCATCCGACATACAGGACTTCGCGTTGGAGCCCAAGCCAACGAACACAAGCAAGCAAGCAAGCATTCTCTTGATCGGCTTCTGCCTCTTTTCTCTCTGATCTTTCCAGTTGTTACGATGTTCTTCAATGCCCCTCTTCTCATCTCATGACCAAAGGCAGTTGTTTGTCTCCAATAGACAGGGAGAGATCTGGAGGACGCCCTGGCATCTGCTGCCCTAGTATGTCTGAATGATGGGAAGGTCACTAGAATAGCCACTCGACCAGGTGACTCTGACAGCGTCATTGACTTGGCTCTGGTGTCGCCCGTCCATCGCACCAAGGTGCCGGTGAGGCATACTGGGATACCACGACAGTGACCACTACCCTTGTATCATCCTGATCGAAAAAGACAGGGCCAGGAGTCAAGGAAACAAGACAAATGCCTTCCCGTACAACACTTGTCAAGACGCCATAAGCAAGATCAGAAGAAGAAAACTAACTTCCTCCCGCAGGAGACAAGAAAGATGGTTGCAGCCACCATGGTGGAATGGAGAGGTCAAGAAGGCATGGCTGGGAAAGAGACAGGCTGTCAAGAACTGGCAAAAAGCCAGAAAGGCTAATATGCCACAGGTTGAGTTGGCGAACCTGAAGACTGAGGTCCATAGGACGATGACTTTATTCAAATCCTGCGCCAAACAGGCCAAGGCCGAGAAATGGGACGAGTTCTGCAGGAAGGTGTGCTCTGAACGATCTCTTACGACATTCTGGCGCCTCCATAAGAGCATGAACGGTGCTGCACAACGTAGGGGTATTCCAGACTTTCAAGGCACAGACCTCACATGGAAAAAGTCGGATGCGGATAAAGGTAAGGCCCTTCTTGCACGCTACATAGAGCAGACTGACCAGAAAGACGAGCCCACCAGACAGAGGACGACAACGACACTCTCTCTCTCAGTTGTGCGAGGGTGTCGGGACAGACAAGAATGCATAATCACAGCTCAGACAATAGTGCGATGCTCAAGAAACCACCTAACACCGCCCCAGGCCCAGACGGCATCCGATATACTGGTGGTGTCAGATGATGACATGGAAGAACTGACCAGAGAATTCAACACCAGTATCCCGAGGGGTCAGAACAAAGATGAATGGCTACACAGCTACTTGCTGTCGCTGCCAAAACCGAATAAAGACCATTCCAAGATAAGCGGCTACAGAATCATTACGATGCATAACACTGCTGGCAAGCTACTGGAGAAAATTGAAGCACACAGACTTACTTGTGACTTGGAACAACTCGGCTGCTTCCCGCCCACACTTGGAGGATGCAGACGTAACAAAGAGTCATGGCTGAATGCAGCGGTCTTTGCTCAAGATGTTTACGAAGGATTTCAGGTCAGAGAAGAGACGTGCGGCCGCCATAGACTTAGAGGACGCATACAGTAGAGTATCCTTCGAGCACTTGATGCAAACCCTCCTCAGACGGAAAGTGCACCCTCACCTTGTACAATGGATAGCTGCAGTTCTGCTCCAAAGGAAGGTGGTGCTAAGATGCGGGAGTTGGTCTTCAGAGCCGATAACTATGTGTCCAGGATTGCTGCAGGGTTCACCACTGTCACCAGTACTATTCAATGCGTATACGGTGCCGATCACTGAACAACAGTTGGACGGGAGGGGTAGGACTCTGTCATTTGCTGACGACATTCTCGTGTATCGACAGGGTCGAGATAGACAGGCGGTTGCCAATGATATGCAGGGCGAACTAGATCGATTTCCTCATGGTGTGCTGATACCGGCGCCCTTGTTAACCCTGCAAAGGCATCGGTTACATGGTTCTCCCTAAACAACCATATTGTGAACACAGATCTGCCGGCAGTAAGAATGGATGGGAGCATTTTGAGTAGAACCCAGTCAATGACATATCTTGGCGTGAGGCTTGATCGTAGCCTGTCCTTCAGAGATCATGTCGATTATATCATAACGAAAGGCTCGAAAGGTTTGTCAGCAATGAGAGTCATGGCGACTGCCAATATCGAGCAAAGACTGCTGTAGGACTGGTGCTTTCACGCATCGATCCTCACTGTCAGCCCTACACAGATTGGAAGAAGACTTGAAAAGGTACAAAACGAAAGAGAGACACCTAGCTGTGTAGCAATGAGATACCTCCTTGACTTCCCGACAATGGAACACAGGATCAAGACCTGGAGAGCTTGTGCATACTTAAAACTAAGTGCAGATGAGCAGCACCCTCTGCATGACGCTATATTCAGAGAAAAAGGTGACAGGCTAAAGAGTGGCAAATCATGGATTGGTCGGGCGGAAGATGTCGTCAGACGTGTCTGCAGTCTTACCAGTATCAACCCCAGCAAGGAATGGGTGCCGGTGCCTCCAGCTTTTAAGTGCACTTTCTCCTGCATTATCACACTCGACAGACGGTACAGAGAGCAGAACCCTGCCGCTGTCAATGCAGATGTCAACGCGCTCATCTGTGAACACTCAGATAGCCCCGAAGTGCTCATCTATACAGATGGATCTGTTGTAAAGCAGCAGAGAAGTGCGTGGGCATATACAGCCCGTTCAGCGGGCCGAACCGTTCAATAATCCAGTGGTTCCCACTCTATGACCACGAGCAGCATGACGATGGAGGTGATGGCAGTTACACAGGCTTTCATATGGCTAGAATCACAGCATTATACCAACGTGTGTGTACTAAGTGATTCAATGAGCATGATTCAGAAGGTCGAAGCTGGATCTGTACGTAGACAGTGGACTGAATCGCTGCGGAAGTCTGTTGTCCGTAAAGTCACCTTCATCTTCGTCCCGGGACATGCGGGAGTCGAGGGAAATGAAGGATCTGATAAACTGGCTGACTCTGCACCCCCTGTTAATGGCCAGCCCATGGATCGTGCCGATGTTATTAACGTCCTTAAAGATATGGCGAGAACAGATGACTTTGACGTCAGTGAATCCACATCGCTATCCAGGATGAAAAACTTGGGAGTAAGAATCGGCAAGGCCAGACGTGAGAGGTACATCAGGAAAACGAGGTGCCTCGTCAACCAACACAGAACTGGCACTATTAGCCACCGGACGCTGATGCATATGCTGTGGGGAGGATCTGAGCACCTATGGACCTGTTCGGAGTGTAATGAAGATACCCCAACTGATAACTGATAACTGATAACAGTTGTTTGTCTCTTTCTTATTGTTGTATATAATGTTTTAGTTTCATTAGCCTCAATCAGATGATCGTTGCTAGTTACTTTGACAGTCCAAGAAATTTGCAACATTCGTCTCAGGAACTTTATCTCTGTTGCTTCCAAGTTATTCCTAATTTGTTCATTTACATTCCAAGATTCACTGCCATGCAGCAAAACAGGTTCTATATAGTATTTCTCACTCTCTTTCTTACATTCAATGATAGTAACTTATTGCATAAGATACTTTTCATTTTCTGAAGTGTTTTTGTTTGTCCTATTATGTTCTTAATCTCTGTGTGCATCTTCCGTCTGATGCTATAATTCTGATGCTGAGTATTAAAATTATTCACTTGGTTAATATAAAATACAAATCAAAGACATAAAAGAGAGTCCTTTACTTTTACGAAGTGGTTTTAGCGCTGACAGCAGGGTGTTAATTGTGTGGTTATGAATTCTTTCAAACACTAAAACGAAGACACAAACCATATATAGTACGATTTATTGCCTGGCATATTTCGCTACATCTCGTACTATATATGGTTTGTGTCTTCGTTATTCAAATTAACTACGGGAAAACATTGTTTTGACTATCAGATTGGTTTCTAAGTCCGATATTTTGACGTTCAGATCAGTCGAGTTCTAAAAATGGCTTGCATTTATTGGGGTTTTCTGGTGTAAAGATTCTCTCCCGAAAAGGGAGACCAAAGCACCATCTTCACGGGAACGTGTTGCAGAGTTCTCCCCCTTCTTCTAAGGACCGCACACAATAACGCAATACATATAGAGGCATATCTATAGTGAACTAAGTCACATATGAAGTTTAAATGTTTGGGGGGAAAACACAGCGGGATTCACGAGAAGAAACAGTTGCAAATTGTGATATTGGAAACACAGGTACAATGTCCATACATTGAATCTTTAGAGATAACGAAATACAGTAGTACCAACATACTGCGTGAATGAAATCCAATCAGCTATCACGTTGTGCCTAAAATCAAAGAATCAGTTGGATCGACTCTTTTACGAGTAGACCTCTTCTTCTGTCCTTATCTCCCATTGTAACATAGGCTCTATATATTTTAACATTTCTTGTATCCACCTCCATATTCTTCCCATAGCATTCTCTTCTCCGTGGTTTTTTTTTTTTTTTTAGATCTTCCTAGTGTGATTACGATGTGAAATCGGTCTCTGTGGCTAAGGGCTTGCGAACGCGGTTTGTGAGCCCGTATACCCGGGTTCAAAACACAACGGTGCTGGTTTTTTCGAAAAAAAGGTATAGGAGCCGGTCGTTCAGAAAGCAATGGCAAACTACTGAACGTAAAATTTGCCCAGGAATCACGAACAGCGAAAATACTGGGGTTGACTGCTACGTCATGTGAAGGACATGCAACTCAATTTAATTAATATGTGACTGGCCGATTCTGTTGCGAATGGGTTACGAACGCAATTCGTAATCCCGCATACTGAGTTCGAAACACAGCTGTGGGAGATTTGGAAGCAAACCGCCTTACATTGGTTTCCACACAATGGCATGAGTGCCGGCCGTTCAGAAAGCAATGGCAAACTACTGAAGGTAAACTTGCCCAGGAATCACAAACAGCTAAAAAATAAAACAATTCTAGAGTTGACTGCTACACCCTGTAAAGGATATGCATACTAACTAATACTGTATGTGGTTGGCCGTATATGTTATAGACTAGGAGCTTTCAACGTGGTGTATTTTTAATGACCCAGCAGTGTTTTAAAATATTGCCTGTCCAAATTTTGTATTTACCTATTATGTTGCGTGAACTTTACAGAGGGTGAATACAAAACTTGGACAGGCAATATTTTTAAACACCGCAGAGCCATTAAAAATACACCCTAAAGTTATACTATTATCAGATTGTCTCAGTGTGTGTCCTGCCCAGTGCCAGCTTCTATTTATTAGGTCCAGATGTACTGGTATTTGTTTAGTTCAATTAGTTTAATATGTGGGTGGGTGAGTGTTGAAGGGTTATGGGATGAGTGGAGGATGTGTGTGTGGGTGGGGAGATGTGTGTAGGTGGGGGATGTGTGGGTGGGTGGGTGGGTGCATGTAGGTGTACCTGGGGTGTGTGTGGGTGTGGGATGTGTGTGTGTGGGGGGGGATGTGTGGTGGGAGGAAGATGTATATTTGTTTGTGGAGATGTGTGAAGGTGGGAGATGTGTGTGGGTGTGGGGTGTGTGGGTGCGGATTGGTGGATTTGTGGGGGAATGTATGTGTGCCTGGGGTGTGTTTGTGGTTGGGTGGGGGATGTGTGCGTGGATGAGGGATGGATGGATGGTTGGGGTAGGTGTCTCATAACATGGTAATATGCATTGTTTATGTTTAAAACTTTAATTTGACAATGTTATTTCCTATGTGACTGTATTATGCATTTTTGATGAACGACAGATGGGTGCTTGGAAGGGCCGAATGTAAGACGGGCCTGCGTGCCCAATTTCTTACCCTTTGAAAGTAAAGTCTGTTTGTTCGTTAGTTCTCTCCGTGGGCATAATATTGGTAATCCTGTTATACCATTTTAGTTCTTCTGTTCCGGGTATCATCATCACCCTCATTATGTTCCATGCCGAAAAGTATGGGCGGTCATGGTTCGCAATCTCAATTGATCATCAGTCTTGGATCAGGCCGGTGTTATTGTCTCGATTATCCATGTGGCCAAGCTATCCAGGTCTCTCTGCCTTCCTTATGCTCTAATTCCATAAATGTTGTCAGTTGTCACTATGTTTTCTAGATTATTCCTCCTCATAACTTGTTCAAAAATATTTTGACTGTCTGGGTCTCATTTATCTAACCAGCCAACAGTTTTCATTTGTAACTTGTGTACTGTCTCGTTCGTTTTTCTGCCCACCTATGGTACTATTTGTATTTTCCCCAGAAATCACACTTCCACAGCCATTAGATGTTTCTCAGCTTGTCTGAGAAGCTTGTCTGGCCACTGCTCATGTTTCACATGCATGTAACAGTATAGTTACATAATACTTTAGCACTCATTTTCTCACTGTAATCAACAGCGTTATATTTGAATGTTTTCATCTTTCAAAAGGCTACTTTTGCCATAGCGATTCTTGTTCTAATATCTACAAGGCACCATCCATCAGATATTGTGACTGTTCTGGGATAGTTGTACTAATTCATTTATTTAAGAATTGTAATATTTATTGGATTTTACACCACGGTGTTTCTTTCTTTAGGTGGACGACCATAATTTGTATTTTCTTACAATTTAATTCTAACCCTAGTTGTTCACTACGTACAATAACTATATCTAGTACTAAATTCTGCAGATCTTGTGCAGTGTCTGCAATCACTACTATATGACCTACATATCTTATATTATTTATGGTATGTCCTCCGATGGCAATATCACTCATATTCTTCAAATTTTGCATGTTTCCACTATATGGGAAGTAAAGAACTGCAGATATTATACATCCCTGTCGCACACATCTCTTGATAGGCTGACAATGACCTACTTCATTACAAATTTTTATGGCTGCTTGTTGTTTCAAATATTTATTTTTAACAAGTCTAAGGTCTTTTCCATCAAGTTGTAGATCTGCAAGCATATCTGTCATGTCGAAATGTCATACTCTATCGAAAGCCTTTGTGCAGTCAATTAACAAAAAATGTATTTCTCTGTTTACTTCGTTCAAACGCTCCATTAATAGTACTGTATCAACAAATGCACACCATTTGTTGAACCATTGCTATTCTGAGCAGGTACCAACTGATGAATGTTTGTTGCTTATTAGTTATAATTTTAGTCGTTCTCAATGTTTCAGATCCTTACAATAGTACTAATAGTAATAGAAATGTTAGAGTTCGATATTCTAAGTTCAGTGCCTCGTTTAATTTCTGTTGATTTTCGCAAACATCTTAGAGCTATAATTGCTCTTATTGCCTTTTTAAATGTACTTTTGAACTCAAGCGTAGTCCATGCACGCTACTTCTAGTAGCACTTGGCTACATTTTGCATGGGGATTAGCTTTCCCTATTATCAGTGTTCCTCGCCATCAGGCGACCCCACTCCTACTTCACAGGTACTTGTAATTTATGTTCCCAAGTGAAGGACAAAAAGTCAGCATTTTAGTCCAACTGACCAGTTTTGGGTTTTTCTACCTCAGCATCAGCACACCGGATGTTTAAGAACGAACGCTTTTTTTTTCATACGGTTATGCTGACCTAGTATTTGAATTCTAACACTTTCATGTATTCCGCCATTTTTGCTTGCGTTACCTAAATAGATGAATTATTCCAGCTCTTGAAGCAGACTTTTTCATGGTGGGTTTGATTTTGCAGTTAACGTTTTCTACTGAACGGAACCCATCCCCACGCCCAATTATTATTGTTAGCATCTTACGACATGTATGACAAGTTACAGTGTGTTATATTCTTTACTTCTCTTAAGGGTCTCGATAACACAAACACACCGACGTAGACCACCTGAATCGTCTCTTGCGTCATGCATGGTAGGTTAAAGTGTTACTATTCTGTGCTTCTCGGTAGCACTTAGGTGACATTTTTTTTAAAATAATAGAAAGCTATGCCGGCGGTAGCGTAGCTACCAGCAGGGCCTCCCAAGCCGGACAGGTCAAAGGGTAGAGAACAGACAAGGAGAAACACTCTGGTCCTCAAGGTTGGGGGGTTGAAGCGTGGGGTTAGCATCCCCACCTTTGTAAAAACTATTTTGTTACGAAACAGATACATGAGCCTCGAATTCGGACTGGAAGAAATACAAACTAGAATCAATTCTGGAAATAAGATATACTATGCACTACAACATCTACTAAAATCAAATGCGCTATCTCGTAACACCAAGATCACAATATACAAAACACTGATCACACCATTTGTGCTGTATGGCTCTGAAACCTGGAATACAACGAAAGGAGACGAAGCCTTGCTACAAACCTTTGAGAACAAAGTTTTAAGACGCATCTTTGGACCCATTAGGGATACACAAAGTGGAGAGTGGAAAAGAAGAAGTAACAAAGACATTTATGATCTGTTTAAGTCCCCGCTAATCACTGATATCATGAAGGCTAATAGACTACAATGGCTGGGGCATATAGAAAGAATGGAAGATAATAGCGAAACAAAACTCGCTTACACTCAGGAAATAAATGACCGTAGACCCCGAGGTAAACCAAGAAGACGGTGGAGAGATAATATACATACAGACCTACAAGCACTTGGAATCAGCGACTGGCAAGAGAAGGTCAACCAGAGAGACGAATGGAGACGGATTGTATCTGCAGCAAAGAACCTCAAAGGCTCGGAATGCTGAAGAAGAAGAAGAAGAAGAAGAAGAAGAAGAAGAAGAAGAAGAAGAAGAAGAAGAAGAAGAAGAAGAAGAAGAAGAAGACGAAGAAGAATGGCTAAAAATGATTTTAACATCACGAATTGAAAATTAACATCTAGAGAGATTAACAATGCATTAAACATGAGAGCTGTTAAATGTTATGTATTTTATGGCACATAAGCCTGCACAGTGAATAAGCAATTAGAAAGTCAAATAGAGGTCCTAGAGATGTGGATATACAGAAGAATATGTCGTATTTCATGGGTAAAAATAATCAAATACAGAGGTTACAGAAAAATTGGGAATGAACATATGGTTGATAAAAGAAATAAAAAAAAGAGGCAAGTGAAATATTTCGGCCACGTTAAATTACATAATATTCTAATAAATCTATACTGGAGGGAAGATTGAAGGCAAGCGAGCCGGAGATAGACAACGATACAAGTGGGAAGATAATATCACGGGATGGATGAACAGCAGGCAGACAGAATGTACAAACAAGGCGAGAGACAGTGTTGGAGATCCAATACAGCCAGCCTTCATTGTGGAGACGGCACCTGATTGATTGATTAATTGATCACATAGCTGACAACCATCTTATAAAGCCATAATGTCCAAGAAATATTCACTATTGCAACTGAAGTCGATTATTCCGGGAACGGTCTGAAGTTACATCGAATATGTGTTAGTGACTCATCGCAAAGATATGGCACATTAAAAATAGACACATCGAGTTAGATAATTGTAATTGTTAAAATTAGTGTTTACATTAATTGATTTCATGGGTCGCGAGTCAGATAGCATTGCTGGTTTGTTTAGTTAGTTGCATATCATTTACAGGACGTCGCAACGAATCCCAGCATTTGCTGGCTGTTTGTGATGACTTGGCAAGTTTATGTTCAGTAGTTTGCCTTTGATTTCTGAACGGCTGGCACTCATACCACTGTATGAAAACCAGAGCAAGGCGGCCTTCTTCCAAATCGCTCGCAGCTGCGTTTGGAACGCGGTATGCGGGATTGAGAAATGCGTTCGTAACGTCTTCGCCACAGTACCGGCCATAGTTGGTTCAGGGTCCCGACAACAACAGATTAGGAACAACTCCAGGCTATTCTAGGATAGGTGTAGTTTTAATGACTGTGCAGTGTTTGGAAATATTGCCGGTCCAAGTTTTGTATTCATCCTCTGTAAAGTTCATGCAACATAATAGGTAAATACACAACTTGCAGCGACAATATTTTCAAACACTACACAGTCATTAAATATACACCTTAAATTTTCCTTTTGTCCATTTCCAAGTAACCCTTCTCCATACCCCCCCCCCCCCCCCCGTCCATTTTACTGATTCAGTGCCGAAGGATAATATATCGCCAAATGTGACCTCCCATGTACTAGAGTCATCATGTTATTTGTTTTGTTTCATAGCATCTTCAGCAATTTCAGTCCTCAGTAGACGGATATTTACATGATAAAACTTGTTCATTTGATTGTCTACCATGTTTGGTCCAAACCTACTTTTTGCTTGGCACTGAATCAGTTAAGTTCGACCAAAGATAATTTTAACCACGTTCGTTGATTACATCTTGAATCAGAAACTATTGTTGTTTTGTTGTTTTTGCTACTCGGGAGTCTCCGTGACGAAGTGGTCAAACCGTCTGCCTCGAGCTCCGAAGGTTGTGGGTTCGATTCCGGGCTACGTCTTTCGGTTTACGAGTGCCCGGAGTTATTATCCTATTGTGTGAATTATGTCGACAACTGCTACATGTTATGGTGCTCGCCCTGCTCTGGTCCCACAGACAGGTGCAGTGCCGGGCCTTATGCCTCGTAAGGGTCTAACCACAAAAGATTGGTGACTCAGCCATGTACACATGTGGTTTGGCGTCGCAGACAGCAGAGCACATACTCCAGGATTGCCCAAACTACAACATATCCAGGCGAACCTTCTGGCCTAGAGAGACAACAGTGGAAGATAAACTCTATGGACCGCTGAATGAACTAAAAAAGACTGTTAGATTCATACAAGAGACGACATTGCAGTTGTAGACATGTTTCAAGCGAACGAAAGAAGAAGAAGAAGATTATCCTATTGTTAATCATAACAGTGTGAGTGTCTGTTGTCTGTGTGCATAAGTGTGTACACATGCGTGTGTGTCTGTGTGTTCTTATGCTCTTTATTCTCCATCGGGGCACATCCCCTCAACCATGCCATGCCAAGCCTTCCTATAGTTTGATATTTCCCGCAGCTCCGATATGTTCTCTTTAATGTTCATCTCCATATCCAATAAATCTCACTCTATTTCCGTTCTCCCTGTGGATTCCATACAAATGAGTGTTTAGTTATACTATCCTCAGGTTTTCTCTACGTGTGTCCTATCCAGTGTTAGCGTCTTTTACTCAAGCCAAGCAAATTCTTTCTCGCTTCACACTACCACATCAGTTTCTTTTTCCCTTTCCTTCTGCCTTTAACCATCCTATACCAACCCGTGGTGTCTTTACACAACATCAGTTATATTGTTTTGCTCTCATAGAAGTTTTTTTTAAAATTTTGTTGCGTATCCCTTACGGGACGTTGCAGTCAACACCAGCATTTTCAGCTGCTGTTGATGTACTAGGCAAGTGTTATGTTCAGTAGTTTGCCATTGCTTTCTGAACGACCGGTCTCTATACCTTTTTCGAAAATACGAGCACCGCCGTGTTTCGAACCCGGGTATACGGGCTCACAAACCGCGTTCGCAAGCCCTTCAAGTAGGAGAAAGAAATCAGACTAGCTGACGCACTAGACAACATACACATTAAAAGATATAGTCTCTAATTCATTATTCTACTTTATGAGCGCAAAACAATACATATGTGTTTATTTATGAACTGTCTTAGTGGCCTCAAAGTGATCCCCAAATTAATCAATCAGGTGCCGTCTCCACAATGAAAGTTGGCTGCATGGATCTCCAGCACTGTCTGTCTCTCATCTTGACTGAACATCCTGTCAGACTGTTGTACGTCAGTTTCTTGGTGTTATCTTTCCACTTGTATCGATGTCTACCTCTTACCCCAATTGATATGTCTGTGTATTGCATCGTTTTATTAGTAATTTCTTGTAGTTACTTCAATGATCTTCGCATAATCCCCCCCCCCCCCCTCCCCGTTTATATGCAAGAACTTTTTCCTCCTCCTCCTCCTCCTCCACTTCTTCTTCTTCTTCTTCTTCTTCTTCTTCTTCTTCTTCTTCTTCTTCTTCTTCTTCTTCTTCTTCTTCTTCTTCTTCCATCCTATAACGGGACACCGGTCTTCAGCGAAGCCCCACGTAGTCTTGTCCATGATCGGTTGGATATTGCAGCTAAAGTATTCAACAAGAGGAGGTAACCAGTCGCTCATCAATCCTTCTTAGTTACCTCTAATGACACGCATGCTAGGTTACACTGTTACTATACTTTGCTTCCCGTATGGGCCCGGTGACATAGGAGCCTCTTGATATGTTACCTCTTCTTCTGTCCTTCATCCAGCGCTGGAGCATCGGCCCTTAACTAACTCACGCCAAGCGCCAAACCGACCTATCGTCTGCTATCTCCTGCAGCTCGCGCAGTCAGTTAGTCGACATATCATCCTGGTGCACATTGAACCATTCAGTCCATAAGTGCTCGGACCCTCTCCTCAGTAAATCCAGCAGCGTGTAGCGGCAAACGACACCAGTTCTGTGTTGGTTTATCTGTCTTCTTTGGCTTCCTGGATAGTGTTCTTGTTTGGGCACACTTCTTTTAACTTGCTCTGTTCGCAATCTAACCATGGTTGTAAATTCAATTCACAGTCATCACTTGGTTCTCGCAAACGACTTACTTCTTGTAGAGCATTCGGTATATCAGTATGATGCATTGCTCGTCCGCTCTCCACAGTACCTGCAAGCCTGTCAGCCTGCTCATTTCCTTGTACACTTGCATGCCCTGGCGCGAAAATGAAACTAATCTTTGCCAGCCGTGACTGCTTCAGAGACAACAACCGCTATCTTCCTTAGCATACTTAGGAAACATGCCCGAGTGAAGGTCTGTGTAAACTAGGATCTCGCTCAAAGTGCTCTCCATTATATTAATCTTTGTTTCTTCTCGTCTTCGTGTCATGTTTTTTTAAAGGTGTCTATGTCCTTTGCCCTGTGGACTCCAATGAAAGGATTTTCTAGCTATACTATTCTATATTTTGATCCATTCCAGCCCAGCGTCTTTTTCTCATCTCATGATTTTCGCTGGAATCTATCGTTCTCTCCATAAGCTCTCATGACAGTAATTCTGTCATAACATTTTAATCCGTCTATTCTGCACATTTAATGACTGTTTATTGTTTATTATGAACTTTTTAGGTGTTCTACATCTTTTTGATCCAGCAGTATTGATTTAACATTAGGTTAAAAACGTTGCGTGGAATCAGCAACAGCGGCCTTCGGATGGTTTAGTGGAGGCCACTACAACACACCCTGCATTCACTGCGGACTCAAGGAGTAATCTTAGCAAGATGGAGAAAGGAATGTTTCCTGTAGAATAGCGTTCCTCGCTTCAGAGGTAATAGATTGTGAGAATTGTATGGATTTTTTGCCTGGCTATGAGGGAATGCGGGGGAATGAACGGGCTGATAGACTGGCAGGGAATGCATCTCTTGGTGGTATGGGAGGGGAGAGGTGGTCGAGTGCATGCTGGACCAGGTGAAGAAGACGGGAGACAGACTGTGAACCCATACGCGGAAAGAATGATATGGCGGGGGATCGGCAGGGGTTCTGGGAGAATCTCAAAACTGAGAAGGAAGACCAGGGGAACTTTCAGTCAGATAGCAGTGGGAACAATTAGTACTATGATTCTTCGCTGGCTGTTGAACGAGGGGACGGAGCGCGCATGGGAATGTCCTGAGTCCAGAGATGTCGGCTCTATGCCCATCTCAACTCAAAACTTAGGTTTTGGTGCTAATCTAAATTTTTATTCATTTCTACAAATTTCCGAGTGCTATGAAAGCTTCTTGTGACTTTTGTAATCTTATTGAAAGAGGGTTTACAAACAAGAGGATCGACTTCATTGCGACGAGTTTTATTCCATATGGTTCGGTCTCTTTCCGCAGGCCAGACTGCCGAAAGCGTCGCACAATGCACATACTCCGTAGCTCCAACGACAACCGTCTAGGAGGCTCCGAGAAAACGGAACTCGTCAACTTTATGACGGAGACCGGAATTGAACCCTCAACATTCGGAGCACGGATCTGTCTCTAGATTAACTCTACGCATGCTTTGACCACTTTGAACAAATCAATCAAATACAGAGGTTCTAGAAAAACTGGAATGAAAAGAGAGTTGATGAAAGAAATAACACTGAGGCAAATGAAATATTTCGGCCACGTTAAAAGACATAACATGCTTATAAAAACCATACGAGACGGTAAGGTTTTTAAGGCCCGCGAGCAGGTCTACAACGATATAATTGTGAAGATAATATCAAGAGATAGCCGAATAGTAGTCTGACAGAATATACAAACAAGGCGAGAAACAGACAGTGTTGGTGATCCACTGCAGCTAACCTTCATTGTGGAGACGGCACCTAATTGATTACTTTGACCCAGAGTGTTCTGCTTGCATTCATACCCGTTATCTTCTCCGATATCAGTTGGCTTTCGTTCCCTTTAATCTGGCAGAGACGTTGGGGGGGAGGTGGGGAATGCTGGATGGGCAGTAGACATGCTTAAGCTTGCGCTCTGCAGGCTGTACGGTTAGGGAGAGGATTTTTGCTCTGTCAAACTGTCATCTACTGTGCACCATGCGGTGTAGGACATCTTGAACCTGAGGAATTAAGGCCGCCTGGTTAATGCAGTCGCCGCGAACTATACAGGTTAGGGTTTTCTTTTCGCGCCCCCCCCCCCCCCCGACAGAAAAAAATTCCACACCTTACCGAGGATTCGAAACCGGGTCTTTCGAAGGAAAGCCCATAATTCTAGCCACTCGGCCACATTGGGTACATTAACCCATAGATAGAGATGACTGGGAGTCGGGGTGGCGTAGTGGCTAGACGCTCGTCTGCCGACCCGGTGGTCGTAGGTTCAAATCTGCATCGGGACGGATTTGGAAAAAAAAAGCAGTTGACGCTTCTGCCAAAATGGGTACCACGACATTCCTGGGAAGGAGTGGCGGCCGGCGGGATACTCATCGAGAGCCGATTGGTCTATAAAAGTATAGGTCAAGAGTCATATGCCCAATAAGCCTAAGGGGAATAAAAGTGTTTAACATTTTTTTAAAACAGATATGACTGGAGAAAGCTATTATTATTATATATTACTATTAATTGGCGAAGGGGTTACGTACACAGTTCGTAATCCTGCATACTGCGATCGATCGAAACTTAGCTGTGTTGGTTTTTTTAAATGAAATCGTATGAGTGCCGGTCGTTCAGAAAGCAATGGCAATATACTGAACGTAAACTTGCCCAGGAATCACGAATAGCCAAAAAATGCTGGAATACAGCTATCAACGAAAGATGCCTTAAGAACCTTTTCCACGCATTGACACGTAGTGTGTATATGATGTCAGTCTCATATTTTTTATAGGCCAATCGGCATTTGATGGGGTGATGTGGTCTATATTACGCATGCTGTGTTTACTTTCCAGAACATGCCCAGGTACCCATTTTAGGTTGAGTCGACCTGGGAGCTCTATGCTAGCTACGCCGATACAGCGGCTCCTACATCTATAAATAACTCTGCATAATTATCTTTAACTTTTCATGTTTTACTTAATAAAATAATATGTTAAACTCTAGAGATATATATCAGTTTCAAGAAGTCCCGTCATTAAAATGTAAAAGTCCGGAAACTGATAGGGCACACCTGTATATGTAGTGAATTATCACGAAATATCGTCCCGGTTAAACAATCAAACAGGACACCGTTCTGCGTCGTACTGTGGATAATGCCGGAAGCAAACCTTCACAGAGTTCAGAGGTCACCCACGTACGGGCAAGAGGGACTGTTTTTAAGCAGACGGTTGACAAATCACTTGTAGGGTATAGACGTGGCAGCTATAACTTTGTGCTGTAGTTTTCAGGACATAACGCTTTGTTTTATTTCTCCTGCAGTATATAAGACGCAAAGTCTCTTCTTAGTAACGGTTAGTTGTTACATTCTGCATTGGCGATCGACGCCCCTGTCTGAAATAATTTATTATATCCCCGCTGACTTAACATTAACTCAAGTTGCTTATTAAAAATATTATTTATTAAGTTGACTGACTGACTTGACTTAACAACAACGCGTTGCAGCTTTTATGTGAACTTTTAGTTTTATAACTTAAACATTATACAATAGAACAAGTGTAAGTCTGCAGTTGTTGCTACCGGCGCCCAAGTTCTTACTGAGTTCTTACTCAAGATTGTTGCAAAAGGAAGATGTGTGGTAAGTAGTAATATTAGTAATAAGTATTTTCTTCGTTGTTTTTAACAGCACTATTAGTTACTACTTGTAATGTTACTCTTACGGAAGCTGCTGTGGTGCAGTAGCCAGCGCGCTTGCCTACCCGATCGGTGGTCATGTGTTCGAACCCCCTTCGAGGTTGGGATATTTTTTTTTCCAATGACCGGTACCAGGGAATTCTCCCAGAAGTAAAGGTGACATCCTAATATTGCCATCATCGAATGCCGACTGCTCTTTAAAAATATAGGGCTAGTCATATATATATATATATATATATATATATATATATATATATATATATATATATATATATATATATATATATATGAAACTCGCCCCAGGGTACTTTACTGTTAGTTAGTTAGTTGCGGTTCCAACTTAATGGCATCAGGTTGTCCGTTCCGTTCCTGTGCCAGTGAATATCACACAAAATGCTCCTTACTGCCCCATGTGAACAATGGAATAGACAGGAGTGTCGGCAAGCCAGCAGCCCGCACAGGTACACTGTGCATAATGCCGCCGCCAGAATGCCAACACAAAAGTCCTCCATGAAAAATACAGTTCATCGTCAATGGAAACGGCAGTCACCAAAAAGACTTCATTGATCCATGTTTTATCCCATATGGCTCAGTCTCTTTCCGCAGAGCGACCCACTGAAAGCGCTACACAAAGCCCGAACTCCGTAGCTACAGCGACGCCTCCCAGGAGTCTCCTGAAAAATGCACTCGTGAACCGAAAAGGCAAACCAGTAAATCCAGTAACAGCCGGCCGGCATCATTTCAAACATGCAGTTCACGCTAAAAACAACCACGGACAGATGCAAAAGCATTCCATGTGAAATTCACAGCTCACAGTGTCGCGCAACGCACTCACTCAGTAGCAGGGCTACGGACCCATAGCTACCTTAGTCGCCTCTTACGACGTGCATGGTAGGCAACAGTGTTACTATTCTTTGCTTCCCCAGTATGGGCCCCGGCACTTTACTGTTGTGCTATACCACCTGGTCCTGTATAAATTATATGTTTATTATTTTTATACCAGGCCATTGTTGCTTGAACTCATTTTATCCCGTCTTGTTGCTTGAAATCCTTCTGTCCCATGCCATTATTGCTTGAAATCCTTCTGTCTCAGGTCATTGTTGCTTGAATTTATTCTATACCAGGCCATTGTTGCTTGAATTAATTCAATCCCATGTCATTGTTGCTTTAATTAATTCTTTCCCAGGTCGTTGTTGCTTGAATTCCTTCTAGGGGAGATGTGTGTGTGCGTGGGGGATGTGTGTGGCTGAGGAATGTGTGTTTGGCTGGGTGGTTGGAGGTGCGTGGGTGGAGGAGGATATGTGGGTGAGTGATTGTTGGTGGGTAATGGGATGGGTAGAGGATATGTGAGTGGGTGGGGAGATGAAGTAGGTGGGTGGATGTGTGTGGGTCGGGGATGTGTGGGTTGGGGAATATATGTGTGCTTGGGGTGTGGGTGGATGGGATGTGTGGTGGGTGAGAGGTGTGTGTGGGTGGGGAGATGTGTAGATGTAGGGATGTGGTGGATGGGTTGGGGAATGTATGAGTGTGTGGGTTATGTGTGTGGTTGGGTGGGGGAGTTGGAGTGAATGGGGGATGTGTGGGTTGGTGGTAGATGTGTCTCATAACATAGTAATATGCATTGTTTATGTTTACAAAATTCATTTGACAATGTTTTTTCCCTATGCACTGTTGATGAAAGAAAGATGAGTGATTGGAAGGGCCGAATGTAAGACGGGCCTGCATGCCCAATTTGTTACCATTTGAAAATAAAGTCCGTTCGTTCATTCTATTCGAGGTCATTGTTGCTTGAATTCCTATCCCAGGTCATTGTTGCTTTAATTCCTTCTATCCCAGGTCATTGTTGCTTTAATTCCTTCTAACCCAGGTCATTGTTGCTTTAATTCCTTCTATCACAGGTCATTGTTGCTTTAATTCATTCTATCCCAGGTCATTGTTGCTTTAATTCATTCTATCCCAGGTCATTGTTGCTTTAATTCATTCTATCCCAGGTCATTGTTGCTTGAATTCCTTTATCCCAGGTCATTGTTGCTTTAATTCATTCTATCCCAGGTCATTGTTGCTTTAATTCATTGTCCCAGGTTATTGTTGATTGAATTCCTTCTATCCCAGGTCATTGTTGCTTGAATTCCTTTATCCAAGTCATTGTAGCTTTAATTCATTCTATCCCAGGTCATTGTTGCTTTAATTCCTTCTATCCCAGGTCATTGTTGCTTTAATTCATTCTGTCCCAGGTCATTGTTGCTTTAATTCATTCTGTCCCAGGTCATTGTTGCTTTCATTCCTTCTATCCCAGGTCATTGTTGCTTGAATTCCTTTATCCCAGGTCATTGTTGCTTTAATTCATTCTATCCCAGGTCATTGTTGCTTTAATTCATTCTATCCCAGGTCATTGTTGCTTTAATTCATTCTGTCCCAGGTCATTGTTGCTTTAATTCATTCTGTCCCAGGTCATTGTTGCTTTAATTCCTTCTATCCCAGGTCATTGTTGCTTGAACTCCTTCTATCCCATGTCATTGTTGCTTTAATTCATTCTGTCCCAGGTCATTGTTGCTTTAATTCATTCTGTCCCAGGTCATTGTTGCTTTAATTCCTTCTATCCCAGGTCATTGTTGCTTGAACTCCTTCTATCCCATGTCATTGTTGCTTTAATTCATTCTGTCCCAGGTCATTGTTGCTTTAATTCATTCTGTCCCAGGTCATTGTTGCTTTAATTCCTTCTATTCCAGGTCATTGTTATGTTGCTTTAATTCCTTCTATCCCAGGTCATTGTTGCTTTAATTCATTCTGTCCCAGGTCATTGTTGCTTTAATTCATTCTATCCCAGGTCATTGTTGCTTTAATTCCTTCTATTCCAGGTCATTGTTATGTTGCTTTAATTCCTTCTATCCCAGGTCATTGTTGCTTGAATTCCTTTATCCCAGGTTATTGTTGATTGAATTCCTTCTATCCCAGGTCATTTTTGCTTGAATTCCTTTATCCCAGGTCATTGTTGCTTTAATTCATTCTATCCCAGGTCATTGTTGCTTGAATTCCTTTATCTCAGATCATTGTTACTTTAATTCCTTCTGTCCCAGGTCATTGTTGCTTTAATTCATTCTGTCCCAGGTCATTGTTGCTTTAATTCATTCTGTCCCAGGTCATTGTTGCTTTAATTCATTCTGTCCCAGGTCATTGTTGCTTTAATTTATTGTCCCAGGTCATTGTTGCTTGAACTCCTTCTATTCCAGGTCATTATTGCTTGAACTCCTTCTATCCCAGGTCATTGTTGCTTGAACTCCTTCTATCCCATGTCATTTTTACTTGAATTCCTTTATCCCAGGTCATTGTTGCTTGAATTCCTTCTACCCCATGTCATTTTTACTTGAATTCCTTTATCACAGGTCACTGTTGCTTTAATTCCTTCTATTCCAGGTCATTATTGCTTGAACTCCTTCTATCCCATGTCATTGTTGCTTGAACTCCTTCTATCCCATGTCATTGTTACTTGAATTCCTTCTATCCCATGTCATTGTTGCTTGAACTCCTTCTATCCCATGTCATTTTTACTTGAATTCCTTTATCCCAGGTCATTGTTGCTTGAATTCCTTCTATCCCATGTCATTTTTACTTGAATTCCTTTATCACAGGTCACTGTTGCTTTAATTCCTTCTATTCCAGGTCATTATTGCTTGAACTCCTTCTATCCCATGTCATTGTTGCTTGAACTCCTTCTATCCCATGTCATTGTTGCTTGAATTCCTTCTATCCCATGTCATTTTTACTTGAATTCCTTTACCCCAGGTCATTGTTGCTTTAATTCTTTCTATTCCAGGTCATTATTGCTTGAACTCCTTCTATCCCAGGTCATTGTTGCTTGAACTCCTTCTATCCCAGGTCATAGTTGCTTGAACTCCTATCTCAGGTCATTGTTGCTTGAATTCCTTCTATCCCAGGTTATTGTTGCTTGAATTCCTTTATCCCAGGTCATTGTTGCTTTAATTCATTTTGTCCCAGGTCATTGTTGCTTAAATTTCTTCTATCCCACGTCATTGTTGCTTTAATTCATTCTATCCCAGGTAAGATGTCAATTGAAACGAGGAAAAGAGTGTTGAGGTGCTACATAGAGCCTGTTCTGTTGTATGGATGTGAAACTTGGACAATGAGCAGTCAAGCTGAAAAACATCTGATGGCTGCAGAAATGTGGTTTCTGAGGAGAATGCAAAGAATACCATGGACAGACAGAAAAACCAATGACCAAGTACTACAGGAGACAAATGAAAATCGTAAATTGATTAGAGAAATTAGACGTAGACAGTCAAAATCTTTTCGGCATGTTATGAGAAGAAATTAATTGGAGAACTTGGTCACAATTGGCAAGATCGAAGGGAACAGACCAAGGGGAAGATCGGGAAGTAAATAGCTGGATGGCTTGGCCACATGACATGTTTGAGACAGGAACACTGAGGTGATCCACGACTCTGGTGATCGAGTGAAATGGCGAATCATGAACTCCCACGCTTTCTGGCATGGCACATGATTGATTGATTAATCCCAGGTCATTGTTGCTTGAACTTCTTCTGTCCCAGGTCATTGTTGCTTGAATTTATTCTATCTCAGGTCATTGTTGCTTGAACTCCTTCTATCCCAGGTCATTGTTGCTTGAACTCCTTCTATTCCAGGTCATTGTTGCTTGAACTCCTTCTATCCCAGGTCATTGTTGCTTGAACTCCTTCTATTTCAGGTCATTATTGCTTGAACTCCTTCTATCCCAGGTCATTGTTGCTTGAACTCCTTCTATCCCGTGTCATTGTTGCTTGAATTTATTCTGTCCCAGGTCATTGCTGCTTGAATTCCTTCTATCCCAGGTCATTGTTGCTTTAATTCCTTCTATCCCAGGTCATTGTTGGTTGAAATTTGTCTTTTTCTGCATTGCTTTCTTTTGTATGAATTTATTTGTCTTGTTTAGTTCACTCAGTAGTCCATATAATTTATTATCCACTGTTGTTTCTCTAGGCCAGAAGGTTTGCCTAGATGTCATATTTTGGGCAGGTTTGAATTGTGTGATCTGCTGTCTGTAGCACCAATCTACAAAGTGCACATGGCTGATTCGCCAGTCTTTAATTTTGTATACATATGGTTGTGTAATCTATTGTGTCCTGTTCTAAGGCGCAGAATAATGATTTGTTCTGGTCTGTCCATAACATGGTAGTTGTCTTGAGCAGGTTTTGGTGGCTTTCTGATTCCTTGCCTCTTGATTCACTAGGTATTTTCTTAGTTCCTTACATGAGCTCCCATTGGTGATTCTTTTATACCACTTTATTTCTTCTATTCTACGCAGGCACTATGTAATTAATATTTGTAGTTTATTAGTAATTGTTTTAAAAGTCTCTTAAAAGTAATTGTTTTAGTCATACTCCATGTTTCTAACCCATACAGCAGTCCAGATTTAACACAGGTGTTAAATATTCTAAGCGTAATGTTATTTTACTATTCAAATTTGTTAGTGCCAGTGCTAGGGTCTGCAGGACTTAGAATAACAGCTCATGTGGGACAGAATGGTTAAATGGGCAATGAGGATATAGTAGGTTTATGTGATAACAGGATGGAGCAGAGAAAGCTAAGAAAAGAATTTAAAGGGTTAAAGATTTAGAATTGTTAAAGGGGCATGAGAATATAATAGGTTAATGTAACAACAAGATGGGGCAGAACAAGTTAAGAAATGCAAATAGAGTATAGACTAACCAATGAACACATGGTGTTATGTTTGGTACAGGGGGAGTTAACTCCTTCTATCCCAGATGACAGTTCATTTCCATCTTGCCAATAAACGCATGTCCAGCAAATGAAAGTAGCTGGTATCAAGCCCTTGTCCACCTCTGAAGTTGGAGTGGGTTCGCTTGATGGTGAGCAACACTGGCAATAGAGAAAGCTGTTCCACACGCAAAAATCATTCTGGTGCACTAGAAGTAGTAGCACATGTGTGCACTACACTTCAGTTCAAAGCCAGCGAATGCAAAAAAAAAAATCCTTATCTGACCACGCTTATGCCATTATGAGCTTAATATCATAACCATTACATCAACTCCCCACTATGATATCTCCTGCAGCTCCCTCCAATGTCCTTCCCATATTTTCATCTCCGTCTCTAATTTTCTTCTCTGTACTTTCTTAGATTTCTTCTGTTTCCTTTGCTCTGTGGATTCCAAAGAAGGGATTTTGTAGTTGTAAAATTATCAATTATTCTCAGTTCGTCTATTCTCTATCCAGTGTTGACATCTTTTCTCCACTCCTTTTTTTTTGGCTAGAATTTGTCTAGATTTCTCCCTAAACTCTACATTAGTGATTCTGTCATATCATTTTAGTTTTATCTATTCAGCGCAAGAATACAGCAGTACTGAATGAACAAATCCCCTCTGCTGTGTGTCCACCGTGACGAGGTAGAGGGGCTTGTGCGTCCCAATGACCCCAAGAGCTATGCCGACGGTAGCACAGCTACTGGTAGGGCCACCCATGTCGGACAGGTCAAGGGAGAGGGACCAGACGAAGAGACACACAAACCTGCTGCCTTGTAGGTAGACTGGGGACAGTCAAAGGCTAGGGAAAGCACCCCAAATACATGCTTGTCGAAATCGGATGTACTGAGCCACAGGCTTGACAAAGCAGTGCAACGTGAAACCTGCTGCCTTGTAGGTAGACTGGGGACAGTCAAAGGCTAGGGAAAGCATCCCGAATAAATGCTTGTCGAAATCGGATGTACTGAGCCACAGGCTTGACAAAGCAGTGCAACGTAACTTAATTAATGATGTCACAAATCAAAATTAATCGATATGGTGCTAATCCCGTGAAGTCCCATCAGGCGGTGATAGTGCCGGGCCCCCTGCCTCGAGGGGGTCCACCCATGACTACTGGTGGTCACCTTCCCCTGTGCTGTGGAGTCAAGGCACAGAGGAGTAGGTTAAGAGCTATTGACCAAATACCCCGGACATTCAACATACTACAGTGGAATGCCGAAGGAGTTTACAAGAAGAAAGACTCCCTAACACATCGTCTTCATAAAGATAGAATAGATGTGGCATGCATTCAAGAGACACACCTCAACGCCAATCACAAATTCTCAGTCAGAGGATATCAGGCCACACGTTTCGACCGCGAAGGACACAAAGGAGGAGTTCTAATACTTACACGAAATACAATACCTTGCAGCGAAGTATCTGTGATCTCTGACAACCAAACGGAAATTATAGGTGTTGACATAATGATAAAGGACGTGAAAATAAGAATCTACAATCTGTATAGCCCAGCAGATAAGGACCTTACACTCTCAAACATGAAAATAACTGACACAAACTGCATTATTGTCGGAGACTTTAATAGCCGTTCAGAAAGATGGGGATACCCAGATACTGACAAAAGAGGAGATGAATTGGAGGACTGGGAAATAGACTCAAATCTCCATCTACTCAACAAAGCGGATGACACACCGAGCTTCTACTCCAGAAGATGGCTTACCACTTCTACTCCAGACTTAGCTTTCTGCACAGGAGACATCCTCCACAAAATCGATCGCCATGTGCTGGACCAATTAGCAGGTAGTGACCACAGACCAATCAAGCTTGAAATGAATATGGAGTATGTTCCACAGGAGCAAAAGCCCTTGCCCCGCTGGAATTACAAACGAGCAGATTGGGACAGATTTGCCATACTAACAGACAAATATTGTGAAAACATAAATACACGATATGGCAACATAAAGCAAATGGTGGAAAGTCTAAACAGAGCGATAATACAGGCAGCCACTGAGTCCATTCCAAGAGGAGCGAGGAAAAATTACAAACCATACTGGACTGAAGAACTACAAAGTTTGGAGGACAAAGTTGAAGATGCCAGGAAGACAGCAGAGAGAGAACAAACAATTGAAGCAAACATCTCTCTCAAAGCCATCTCAGCAAAATATAAAAGAACAGTAAATCAAACAACAAGAGATTGTTGGAGGGAAAAAACAGAAAACCTGAATTTTGACAGGGATGGAAACAAACTATGGAAACTAGTGAAAGCCATGAACAATGAAGGACCTAGAAACAAACAAATAACAATTAAACAAGGAAATGCCTTGCTTACAGGCAAAAAGGCTGCAAATGCACTAATGGAACACTATGCAAATGCAAACCACATTGATATTACAACCGAACAGAAGAAAGCAATCAAAGACAAACAGACACATCATAGAAATACAGAGACAGCAGCAGAATATATGATGTCAAATCTAACAATGGAAGAAATGGAACAGGCAATGAATACCCTAAAAAAGAAGAAATCACCAGGAAAGGATGGAATCACAAATGAAATGCTAATAGGACTAGGCACCAAGGCAAAGAAGAAACTACTAGCAGTCCTAAATAACAGCTGGAAGAGAGGAATAGTCCCACAGGCATGGAAGGAAGCTATACTAATACCAGTCCCAAAGAAAGGAAAAGACCTGGAAGAACCAAATGGCTATCGACCTATCAGTCTACTGAGCTGTGTAGGAAAATTAATGGAACGCATTATCAATGGCAGGCTAACATGGCATCTGGAAGAAAACAAACTCTTAACACCACACCAAGCAGGATTCAGAAAATACAGATCCACCGAAGATCAAATAACCTATATAGCTCAGGAAATAGAGGATGCCTTCCAAGAGAAAAAGCACACACTAGCAGTCTGGATAGATTTAGAAAAAGCATTTGATAAAGTATGGAAGGAAGGACTGAAAGTAAAACTGCAAAACATGCATGTTTGTGGAAAAATGTATAAATGGATCAGCCACTACCTTGAGAACAGAACTGCCAGGACAAAAGTACAAGGACAAACAAGCAAAATGATGCTGCTGGAGCAAGGTGTCCCCCAAGGAGGAGTTCTTTCACCAACATTATTCCTAGCATATATAAATGACATCACAGAAAATTTTCCAGCCAGAGTACACACATCCTCCTTTGCAGATGACCTAGCCATATGGACATCTGAAGAATATATTAGTACAGCTAACAGCAGAATACAGCAAGCCTTATTAGCGCTAGAGGACTGGTCAAAATCATGGCTAGTGAAGATAAGTGAGGAGAAAACAACATGCACAGTGTTCTCCCTCTCAAATAAAACTCAGCAACCTAAGCTGGTATTGAATGGAAAAATATTGCGCCATGAAGAAAATCCAAACTATCTAGGAGTCACCTTTGATCGTCGCCTGACATGGAAGACACAGGTTGAGAAAAATCGAACAAGAGCAAGGCAGCGAATGGCAATCATGAAAAAGCTTGCTGGTACAACGTGGGGAGCAGATGAGAAAGTTCTCAAGAAGTTATATACTGGACGGGTGAGGCCAGTACTGGAATATGGCATTGCAGCTTGGGCAACAGCAGCTAAGTCAAACTTTAACAAAATAAGTAGAGTCCAAAACCAAGGAATGCGAATCATAACTGGAAGCCTGAAGACAACGCCTATTAATGAACTAGAAAAGGATCACTTGTTTACAACCAATGCAGGATAGAAGAGATAGCAGAGCCCAGCAACAAGCAGAAAAATTTAGAAGATTGACAGACCACCCTATGTACAACAGATTTAATGGTTTTGGAAAGGGAAGACTGAAGCGTAGCAACTTTGTAGAAACTGCAAAACAAAGGATTAGGGCAGATCCTATACTTAACATATCAACAGTCAAGCCCATACACAATGCACACAAGTTCCCAGCTTGGAGACAGCAGCAACTGCCTGAGATGATAGAAAACATTCCTGGTATTGAGAAAAAGAACACTCAGCATGAAACCGAAAGAAGAGAAATAACCCTAAACTACATAAAAGAACATTACCCAAGCAGGAATTGGACCCATGCATATACAGATGGATCAGCCAAAAATTCAATAGAGAATGGAGGAGGAGGAATTCTCCTAAATTTAAAAAATGGAGTGAAAAAAACACATTCAATGGCAACTGGAAAATTTTCAAGTAACTTCAAAGCGGAGGTAGAGGCTTTGAAAACTGCAGCAGAAATGCTCCTGATGGAGGAAAATAAAGAGAAGCAAATAGCTATCTTCACAGATGCAAAGTCAGCTGTCTCAATACTCAAGAGCAATAACAGCACAGAACTAACTGACCTAAGAGCAGCACTCCATGGTCTATGCCAGAAATCCAAAAAAGTTGTAATACAGTGGATCCCATCACATTGCAGTATACCTGGAAACGAAGAGGCTGACAGACTGGCAAAAGAGGGCGGACGACTACCACAGCCTGACATAGACATAACCTATAATGAGGCAAAGAGGTTGATAAAAAGCACTTATAGAACCAAATGGGAATCTGAGCATCCAGGCCATCAGAAGGATGATGCATATTACAAACTCGACCGAAGAGAACAAGTAGCAATCTTCAGACTCCGCACAGGACATAACAGGCTGAAATACCACTTGTTCAATAAACTAAAGATAGGAGATACTGATGAATGTAATTGTAGAACTGGAAAAATGACAGCAAAACATTTGCTGCAGGATTGCCCAACGTATGCAGAACAGAGAAAGATATTTTGGCCCACACCTGCTTCATTTGAGGACAAGCTCTATGGAGATATCAACAAGCTCAAGTTGACCCCAGCTTACTTTAACTACATACAGGTTGACATTTAAAGGTGCATGAAGACCCAGAGGCATGAAATGAAATATTGCTTGGATAGCAAATCCATTATGTGAAAGTCCAAATCGAAAGCTCGCTGTGTGGGCTTCATAAAAGGTGGAAAAGTGTCCTAGATGGCACTGAAATGGAATATTGCTTGATAGCAAATCCATTACGTGGAAAGTCCGAATCAAAAGCCCATTGTGTGGGCTTCATAAAAGGTGGAAAAGTGTCCTAGTGGCATGAAATGGAATATTGCTTGGATAGCAAATCCATTACGTGGAAAGTCCGAATCGAAAGCTCACTGTGTGGATGTCATCTGCAGACTGCATACTTCTGGTTTCCGGAAGAACAGCCTATGGTGAACGGAAGGCCCAATATACGGAAGTGAGGCTAAGCAGCCATGTGCAGGATGTGACGATTCCTTGGGTGAGCCCAGTACCAGAGCGCTATGTATCGGCTCTGCAAGTATGGAAGCCTCCTTGGATGGCGGGGAATGCCCATGGTCTGCCCCTGCCTTCCCTTGAGGGCTGACCAGGATCTTTGGCTGTTCTATATGGACCAGCTGGGATGGGGGATAACACCACAACAGTGAGAGTCAAACGTCCTAAGAAACCCCCGGGAAGGTTAACCCGGTCAACAAATGCCCGCAGAAGTCGGATGTGTCGGCCTAACGGCGCAAGAACGCAGCTCTGCTGTAAACAGGCACAACGCAATCACATCCGAAAAAAAACTCCGGATGAACGAAGAAGAAGAAAGAAGAATGAACAAATTTTATTTTCAAAGGGTCACTAATTAGGCACCCAGGCCCATCTTACATTCAGCTCTTCCAATCACTCATCTGTGTTCATCAATTATCTATTGTGCATATTACATTCACATAGGAGAAAAACATTGTCGAATGAATATTGTAAACATAAACAGTGCATATTACCATATTATGAGACAGGCAGGCAGGCAGGCAGGCAAGCAGACACATGTACACACGCACATGCTTAAACACATACATACATACCTGCATATATTCACTCGCAAACACAAACTCACTTACAAAAGTTTACTTATACATGCATACTATCTCTCTTTCCCCCCCTCCCCCCCCCCCCCCCCCCCCTCTGTCTCTCTCTCTCTCTCTCTCTCTCTCTCTCTCTCTCTCTCTCTCTCTCTCTCTCTCTCTCTCTCTCTCTCTCTCTCTCTCTCTCTCTCTCTCTCTCTCTCTTTCTTTTTCTCTTAACTATTCTGTACAGAAATACAGCAGTACTGATTTCACATTAAGGTTCAGTACTGGTTTTAATATGTTAACTTGCACGTTTCCTAGTGCTCATGCCTTTTGTATTACTATTTTAATATCTTTATCTATTCGCACATCTTTGTCTATATTGTTACCTAAATAAGTGTATAATTCCACAACTATTTTACTGGGTCAACAACATATGTATAGTATTGAAAACGTTAAAGTAGTATATGTTTGGATGTAGCTTGCCTACTATATTTTTTTTTTTTTTTATAGCTCATTAGTCACGTATTTATACAACAAATGGTTGCAGTAGATGGAGTTAAAGACTAGAGTAGGTTTATACAACAAATGGTTGCAGTTGAAGGAGTTAAGGACTAGAATAGATTTATACAACAACCATCTGGTGATCGAGTGAAATGGCGAGTCATGACCGCCCACGCTTTCCGGCATGGCACATGATTGATTGATTGAGTCACGCATTTGAATTCATATGAGATATAAAGATTTGTTACATAAACTCCTACTGCAGCCATTTGTTGTATAAACTTACTCCAGTCCAGTTGTTACCTCAACTTCTACTGCAGTCATTTGTTGTATAAATCTACTCTAGTTCACTTGTTATCTTAACACCTTCTATTGCAACCATTTGTTGTATGAAGCTACTCCAGTCCAGTTGTTACCTCAACTTCTACTGCAACCATTTGTTGTATGAAGCTACTCTAGTCCAGTTGTTATCTTAACACCTTCTACTGCAACCATTTGTTGTATGAACCTACTCTAGTCCAGTTGTTACCTTAGCTCCTTCAACTGCAACCATTTGTTGTATAAACCTACTCTAGTCCAGTTGTTACCTTAGCTCCTTCAACTGCAACCATTTGTTGTATAAACCTACTCTAGTCCACCTGTTACCTTAACTCCTTCTATTGCAGCCATTTGTTGTATAAACCTACTCTAGTCCACTTGTTACCTTAGCTCCTTCAACTGCAACCATTTGTTGTATAAACCTACTCTAGTCCAATTGATACCTTAACTCTTATTGCAGCAATTTTTTGTATAAACCTACTCTAGTCCAGTTGTTACCTTAGCTCCTTCAACTGCAACCATTTGTTGTATAAACCTACTCTAGTCCAGTTGTTACCTTAGCTCCTTCAACTGCAACCATTTGTTGTATAAACCTACTCTAGTCCAGTTGTTACCTTAACTCCTTCAACTGCAACCATTTGTTGTATAAACCTACTCTAGTCCAGTTGTTACCTTAGCTCCTTCAACTGCAACCATTTGTTGTATAAACCTACTCTAGTCCAGTTGTTACCTTAGCTCCTTCAACTGCAACCATTTGTTGTATAAATCTACTCTAGTCCAGTTGTTACCTTAGCTCCTTCAACTGCAACCATTTGTTGTATAAACCTACTCTTGTTCAGTTGTTACCTTACCTCCAATGCATCAGGAAGATGCGTGACAGAGATTAAGAGCAGAATATGTAAAGCAAAAACTACGTTTCAGAAAATAAAAAGGATCTTACACAGTAAGTCAGTGTTATTGAATGTAAGAAAGTTAGTTTTAAACAGTTACATAGAACTTGTTGTGCTGTATGGCATTTCTTCTTCCTTTTTCGTTGCGCTCAAGGCTTGATTGCATGTCATCCTGATTTCTGTGGCCCGCCTCCTGGCTGCCTGGCTGCCTCCGTCTTCAACCACCTTTCCTTTGCTAGAGTAGACTGTGGTCTTACTCGAGTTTATATATAGCGAATGTATATACGTACATACATATCTAGAGCAGTCTGATTTTACGACGCCAGGGACTCGCTGTCGCCCCTTCTTCTGTTAATTACAACAGTTCTGCCTCTTGAAGGCCAGGAGTTGGTCTTTTGCTGCCAGAGGTGATGAATGCACAAGCCATGGAGGTATTTTGCAAGGTTGAGCGCACACCCCAGATCTGTGCCCCAACAATTTGGAACCGCTTATAGAACATGAATGAGCAATTTAGGAAGAGCTTAGAAGCAACAGATGAATGTTGCGAATTCTTTGAACGCCTGAGTAACTGACAATGATTACCTGGAAGAGGCTAATGAAACTAGAACAATATATTCAACTATAACAAAGAGACAAACAGCATTCTTTGGTCTCGTGATGAGAAAAGAGACATTGGAGAACATCGTGGCAACTGGAAAGATCAGTTGTGAAAGAGGCAGTTCGAAAGAAATGATGCTGCATGGACTGAGACTGTGGCATGGAGAAATGGCAGCAGAGTTGATCTAGAACACACAGGACTGAGATCTATGGAGAGCCATGAACATCTACGCCAGCTGGCAGGGCACATGATGATGATGACTATAAACTAGAAGATTGTCGGGATACTCCACCACGCTACCACTAAAGTTTATACAACATGTTTCCGCATTCGTTTCAGTTTATGCTTAGGTATTTAAAAAAGTGAATTTTATGGAAATTATCTAGGATGACAAAACCTAGAGGTCGCTTTGCCTTCTTATTACCCGTAGATATGAAGAAAATAAGGGCATAACATTATATCCCCTGCATGCCATGAGAACCCGGAGACGGTCGTGTTTCACCTTTTCCCTTTGTGCTCCCAAGTTTCGCTGAATTATTGTGAATTGTTAGAGACACGGTTCAACGCATACCTCTACTTAAAAAAAAATAAAATAAAAGAAGATAGAAATCAAAATCAAGACCCGTGGGATAAACCTACTGTGTGTATGTGAAGTAGTAGGACCATCACAAGTTTGTAGGCAGTGGCGGACTGGCCAGGGTGTAATCTCACCCGATGGCATGTGGGTCCTGAGCTCCCTTAAACATTAGACACTATATCAAATCTATTAATGACCTTTTAGTCCAGGCAACCAATATTTTTATACCCAGTCCGCTACTGTTTGTAGGCCCTAATGCACGGAGGAATAAGTGGCCGGTTTTACCTTCCCGTAGTTAACGAATAGAGCTGGCATTGAACCAATGTCCGAATTGGTCACATATTGTGAGAATTTTATGGATTTTCTCCCCTGGTCACGCAGGAGTGCAGTGGAATGAACAGGTTGATGGGCTGTCAGCGAACGCACCTCTCGGCAGGAGATTACCCATGGACAAGGAGAAAGTAGCCATGCACCATTGGGACCAGATGGAGAAAGCGGTGGAACAGGCTGAGCACCCGTATGTGAAGAGAATGATATGGCGGTGGATCGGCAGGGGCTCTGGGCGAATCTCAAAACTGAAGAAGACCAGGAGAACTTTCAATCAGATGGCAGTTGGAACCATTAGCAGGATGACTCTTCGCTGGCTGTTGAACGAGGGGACGGGGCGCTTGGAGGAATGTCATGAGTGTAGTGATGTCGTTTCTTAGCTCAACCCAACAATGTTGGAATGCGTTCATGCCATTGTCAGCGCAATGTTATAACCCTTGCATCAAACCGCCCGCTACGCCCCTACTGGCTATACGCATTAACAAGCGCTATCTCCGGCATTTTTTTCTTTTGCCTGCAACAGAAAAGGTTGAAATAAATATGGCTAGTTTAAGAGTACATCGCCAGGCTCAGATGAATAATCCGGTGACCAAGGCAGCCACAGTTCGGATATTAATGTGATGGCGATTGTTGTCCAAAGAGGGTAATGGCTATAATGTTAATAGTATGTCTTATAGTATGCCGATTCTTCTTCTTAGAGTTTATGCCGTGTGGCGTTGATGGCCATGTCTGTTGCATTTATGTCTGATACGAGGGTAAGTTAATAAGTAAGTCACAAATGGCTGTAGAATAATAACTAACTTTGATAACAACTTGAAGCCAGCTTATTTTTATACATACATTGTCCCTTTATTTCTCAACATAATTTCCACCAACATTGATGCACTTATCCTATCGTTTTATCAGTCCTCCCAAACCGGCTGCATAGAACTTCGTGCTCTGTTTTCTAAACCACATTTTCACTTCACATTCAACTTCGGCGTTACTGGCGAAATGTCTCCCGCCAAGATGAGTTTTCAGTGGACTTAGCCCCTAGCGATTTCCTGTAAAGCGGTGCATAGCTGGGTAGAAAAAGTTACGAGGGCGAGTGGTAAATAAGTCACACAGTTCTGTGGGATGACAGGTAAATTAATACATGGCACGCAGTTCTATGCAACAGGTTTGGGAGGACTGATAAAACGATGGGATAGATGCATTAATGTTGGTGGAAATTATGTTGAGAAATAAAGGGACAATATATGTATAAAAATAAACTGGTTTCAAGTTGTTATCATAGTTAGTTATTTTTCTACAGCCATTTGTGACTTACTTATTAACTTACACGTGTATGATAATTACTTCAGTGCATATCCTTACTGGCTATACAAATTAACAAGCACGTTATCTTCTTTTCATCTTTCCTTCGCACTGAGCAGAAAAGGTTAACAGTGAAAAAGTTAGTTGCATGTCCATTACAGGACGTTGCGACCAAACCCGACATTTATTGGTCTTGTGATTTTCTAGGCAAATTTACGTTCCTTATTTTTCCATTAATTAATGAAGACTATCTTATGCAATAAGCCACTATAATTGAATGTAAGAAAGAGAGTGCTGAAGTGCTATATAGAGCCTGTTTTGCTGTACTGCTGTGATTCTTGGAATGTACATGAACAAATTAAGAAGAGATTGTAAGCAACAGAGATGTGGTTCCTGAGACGAGCGGTGCGAATTCCGTGGACTGCCAAAGTAACTAACAACAACTGCCTGAAAGACGCTAATGAAACTAGAACATTATATACAACAATAAGGAAGAGGTCATGTGATGAACAGAGAGGCATTGGAGAATATCGTGGCAGCTGGAAAGATCGAGGGGAAGAGAGGCAGAGGTAGACCAAGAGAAATGATGCTGGATGGATTGAGACGGTGGCATGGAGGAATATCAACAGCGGAGTTCATCCAGAAAACCAAAGACCGAGATCTGCAGAGAGTCATAAACGCCTACGCCAGTCGGCATGGCACTTGATGGTGATGATGATTTTTCCATTGCTTTCTGAACGGCCGAAAGCTTATCCCATTGTGAAAATCAACACTAAGCGATCTGCTTCCAAATTGCTTGCGGAGAAATTGGAATTTGGGATCGTGAAGTTGCTTTCACTACATTACCGTTTGCAATCTGATTTCGTGTTGTCCGTCTGCCCTTTCCTCGGGGCATAGATTGTCAGCCAGATCATCTGGTCACCCTTTGCTGCACCATTCTCTTCCGGCAGTGATGGTGTATCTGTTCTGCCACACCCCATTATCTATCGTAGTTGAAATAAAAAATCATAGCCTGTACACTGCGTGGTGACTTCCGTGGCAAGCTGTCGTCCAAAAGTCATGACAACTTCCTGCAACATCAGCAATAGTACAACAGCCGAAGTGATGATATATCATAATCATCATTCAGTAGCGTGTCTTGTACACAATTTTTCCGCCTTTAAGTTGTTTTCCGTGATTTCCACGCCTGCTATAGTTTTCTAGTCAACCGCGAAGAAAGTAGCTTGCCTTTGCTGTCATTCTTGGCAGTGACCATACTTGTCGGTGACCATTGCTTTGGATATTTGTTATTTACGTCGCCAAATCAAGGACGAGAAGTCAGCATTTTAGTCCAGCTAACAAGCATAGGGGTCAAACCCGCTACCTAACGCCAGAACACCGGAAGATTAAGACCGTGCGCTCTTATCCATGCGGCCATACTGACCTTTTCTAGTTATAAAATGGGTACTGGAAAATTTAAATATATTTCTGGAACTTTTCTTGAAAAGAAAGGTTTGTAGAAGGAAACTGTTCACCCTACCTTCTTACTGCCGCGGGCTAGTATATGTGAAAGCTTAGCATTCCACACCACTGTAGCAGTACCTGACATAGGAGATACTGTGATTTGAAACGAATGAGATATGCAAAAGGGAGGAGCTGTTTACAACGAGAATTTAAGCTAGAAATAAGATTCACCGAGTCAGCAGACTCAACGTGGGTTTGCAGAGTAGAAGGGAAGACCCACTTGTTAGACTCCCCCAAGGCAAATATGTAAACAGCAGCGAGCATTGGAAAATACGAAGCTTGGAAGTTAGTTTTTGTGCATCGGGAGTCGGCCAAGGGAGTGTAGACAGGAACAAACTTTGGCAAGTCTCAGCAAATAGTGTGGGCCACGAGCTCCACATTAGCGCTTTGTAGAGCGAGAAAGCCTGGCTTTGGGACACAAGGGGCACAAGCGAGGGTTGAATGTTTGGAGTAAGGGAGAAAACCAGAGGTTGAATAGTTGAAGTGAATATCGTGTGAGGTTATGTTAAAATCGCCCACTCGATAAGTGATGTGAGGTATTTATAATATTCGTAAGCACTTCTGCAACACAGATGAAAGTAATTGATATAATAACACACGATATAGGATAGAAAATGTAAAAGTTATATCACACATGTTTACCCTTCGCCTCCAAGTGATGCCATGGTTTTGCTAAATGAATCTACTTCCAATTTTGACCATGAATATAGTTAACGCCATATCTCCTTTCTTAGACAACAATCCCCTTCAAATTATCATCCTAATTGTGGCTGACTCAGTCACAGGATTAGATATCTGAGCCAGAGATGGGCCCTAATATAACTTCTCTTCTGAGGTTGCATGTGACAGGGGTCATGGTACATTGGAACGGAATGGACCAACTAATTATACGTCATTACCTCCTATGGACTATTATCCCTTTCAAATTAATTGATCGCTTCTCGGCCTTTTGGCTAAGATCAAAGCTAACAAATACGAACCACTAACATTGGCGTCGGTGGACCACATTGGACCGACAGGCTCATTGTGGGGCTAGGAGGCCTAAAAAAATTCTGCACTTGATCTGGCCAGGGCCAGCAGCAGAAGCGGTCATCTGAATGACACAACGGGACGTGGAACCTCATGGGGCGGCTCTTGCCCCTGGGAAACCGCGAGATCTTTAAAAAAAAAAATTTCTGAAATGTGGTTGATTTGGTTCCATGATTATTAATCTGAGGCTAGGATGGGCCCTAATTATAACTTCGCTTATGAGGTTGAACGGGGCAGGGAAACATGACCGATGACCGACCAAGTAACAGGGTCCTTGCGCCCCAACAAATTATAAATGTGTCTAATCTGGTCACGGGATTATTAATCTGAGGCTGGGATGGGCCCTGTTTATAACTTCTTTTCTGGGGGTGAACGGGCTAGAGGTAATGGAAAAATGAGACAAGACACCAACTATAGTTTTTTATTTTTATTTTTCGTTCGATCGCGTTGAACACTGCTTCTAGTAGTCCTGGGCTGAATTGTGCATGTCGATTAATTTTCCCTATTAACAGTGTCCCTCGCCATCAAGCGAACCCATTCCGACTTCAGAGGTACTTTTAATTTACGTCCCCAAGTCAGTGACAATAGGTCAACATTTTAGTCCAACAGTCCGGTGTAGGGGTTGAACCCCTTACCTCGGCATCAGCACATCGGATGTTTAAGAACACGCGTTCTTATCCATTCGGCCATGCTAACCTACACTGGTTGACTAAGCGATACATCAAAATTGGACAAGTGACATGGGTACGAACAGAAACAGGAATGCTGCCAACGACGATGGGAACAGCGATGCGACGGCAAAACTAATCTTTATTAACATCATACAGTGGTTACAGAAAATGAATTAACGTCCCCAGGGCCTGGCCTCCCAAATACTAGCAATATAAACATATAACCAGGAGAAATATCACCTCCCAAACTAACTCAAACCAGTCTCTAAGTACAAACAGACACACGTTCTATCAGCTGTCATCTTTGCATGTTGCCCGTAATGCATCAAGCCGACAAACATTCATACACGCACATATCACTCCATAGATATTTATGTGACGTAACACTGAAACACAAACAAGGGATTGCTTCCTACGTTATAACACGGAGTTATCTAAAGCAGTAATAATGGCTCTGCTATCATCTATGATAACACCCAACCACCTAACAAACACTTTAACTGCTACATGACTCTAACAGGCGATTCTACCACTAGCCATTTTGTACCTCAGCTCTCTTCTTTCCGTTCTTTACACTGCATAATACTCTTATAACAACCATACTCGAGGGCAAGGTTGAGGGCAAGCCAGCAAAAGGTAGACAGCGATATAAGTGGGAATATGACATCAAAAGATGGACGAATATCAATCTGACAGAATGTACAGTCAGGGCGAGAGACAGACAGTGTTGGAGATCCATTGCACCCAACATTCATTGTGGAGACGGCACCTGATTGATTGATTTATTGACACTGCATGGTTAGTGTGCACAAACGATCAGTGCATACAAACGATCAGTGCACAAAACAAGCACATAATAAACTATTGAGTGTAATGTTGATTTTGTGTTTCCCGTCATGGACTGCCGCTACTGTATACCCCTGTCTTTATACTTCTACTTAAAATATGTCGTAATATGTCTAATATTTGGATCGCCTTTTGTCTTCTATGTTATATTGTCTAATTATGCAATATAGGGATGTGACACCGGGCGAGTGACACCATTGGCCATCTTTTATTCTGAAATTGTCCTGTAAATTCGAAGTGGTTAAACCGTGTATTTCCGGCTGTGAATGTCGTAGTTTCTCTTTCGCCTGCGTTGTTCAGACTATCATCATCATGTGCCCTGCCAGCTGACATAAATGTTCATGCATTCTTTACATATCTCAGTCCCCTGACGTTCTGGAACAGTTCCATTGATGACATACCTGCATACCACCGTCGCAGTTCAACCAGCATAATTTCTTTTGGTCTGTCCCGTCCTCTTCTTCGCTGATCTTTCCAATCGTAACTATGTTTTCAAGCGCATCTCCCCTCATTACATGAGGTTGACATCTCGTCCTTGACTTGGGGTAAATTAAAAGTACATAGAAGTCGGAGTAGGCTCGCCTGATGGCGAGGGACACTGGTAGTAGGGAAACTAATCCCCACGCAAAAATAAGTCCAGTGCACTTGAAGCAGTAATACGTGTATGGACTACGCTTGAGTTTAAAGTGAGCGAACGCAAAAAAAAAAAAAAAAAAATCACAGAACGGTGTTTGTTGTCCCCAAATTTATATCTTTTGTCGATTTGTGACTAGTCATCATCATCATCATCATCATCATCATCATCATCATCATCATCATCATCATCATCATAAGCCATGTCCATAAGCGCGGAGGGTCGGCGTCCGCCATCTCACAAGATCAGCATAGCTTGGATCTGTGAATTGACTGCTCATGATTTTCTAGGCGTCTGTAATGAATGTAGTCTGCCATTGCTGATCTCATCGGCAGTGACCATATGGTCGATGACTGTAGCTATTGTCTCTATAAAGAAATTCTCTGCCTACCGTGGCGAAACTTGCGACCTTCCTCTGCCTACCGTGGCGAAACTTGCTACCTTCCTCTGCCTACCGTGGCGAAACTTGCTACCTTCCTCTGCCTACCGTGGCGAAACTTGCTACCTTCCTCTGCCTACCGTGGCGAAACTTGCTTCCACAACCAACAACTGTCTGTCGGCTGCTCTGAAGCTCAACTCACCACCCGCTGCCATGGGTTCACAGTGCCCTGGTTGGGAGATGACACAGACGCTCCACCTTGCCCAAGGGTAGGGTTGCCAGATGTTCCGGTTTTCTGGGACAGTCAGGTGTTTAAATAAATCAGTGTCCCGGAAAATGTTTCGGAGTGCCCGTTTGTCTTGGGACACCCCCCCCCTCCCCCGGCCTCACCTCCCACCCCCCGATCCACAGTCATATGGAATATTTAATTCGTTGGAACTATTCCCCAGTTAGTTACAGACGGTAATTTTATTTTCATTGTGGCTGTGGGTTTTGTGTTCTGTCTGTTGTGACTTGTGAAGAAATACTTGTAGTTGTAATCTGTTAGCATTGTAACATGGTCTCTGTGTGGCGGGTGAAATGAATTTCAGTTATGGTCTTGTGTATTATTTGTATAACAATTGCGCCATTAAGGGGTTTCAACATACTGAAGAGAAAGCTTTCATTCCAGGATTATTTGATACTTAAGAGTTGAGTTGAGTCTAGAACCGACGTGACAGCACTCTGGGCATTTCCACACGTGCTCCGTCTTATCTGCAACAGCCAGGGAAGAGTCCAAATACTCATGTTACCAGTAGTAGTTTGATGTGTCCGTCTGGTCTTTTCTCGGAGTTTTGAGTGTCGGCCACATCCTCTGGTCACTTCCTAAAGCACCGTTCTCTCCAAGCTGTGATGATCTACCCGTTCTTCAGCACTAGGCACACGATTTCAAAGGGCTCCGACCACATTTGCCTTATTATGCACTAAGGGGAGCATACCCAGCCAATCTGTCCGCCTGCTCGTTTCCCACCACACTGGCATGCCCTGGGGGAAACATCCAACACATGCTCTCTATTTTTGAGTTTAGTTTAGTTTAGTCGACGGATCAACATCACGGCACACGGGTGTAACCCATAAGTGCTCCGTTCTTCTCCTAACTCAAGTTTGAGTCCCGAGAAACTCAGCTCAGTGCACGAACTCCGTAGCACTGGCGAGGATCCTTAAATACTTTGGGTAGATTTTAAACTCCAAATTTTGCCCGGGCAGCGCCGTTAGGCTACTCTTTTTCGATTTCCAACTGCCAAGGGATTTTTTACGTGCGCAACAATACACACGGGCGTCCGATCTCACCACCCAGAGACCAGGGGACATTTTATTACTAGAAGTTCACGTGAAAAAATTTCGGTCCTCACAGGGGCTTGAACCCGGGACCTGCAGCACTCGAGGCGGGCACCATACCTCGAGACGACTCAGCACCCCCCCCCCCCCCCCCCCTCTCTATTTTTGAGTGTTGAATGAAAGCCTGCCACTCTAACCGAAGCACGCCTGTTTTCACTTTTCTCACCATACAATCACGACATGTGAGGGCTGTTTGTCTTCCGACCAGCGGGCCGCTTAAGAGACATGTCCCGGTTTCTCAGTGACGAACTTACCCAAGAGTGTCCAGTAGGCTAGCGGAGGGCAGGCGTCGCTAAACTTCTCTTTTGATATAATAGGACACTCCTACTGGGAACTTTTACAATTTTAACCCAGCTCTGCACATACTACATTCCAAATGAGAGACTTAAACTGGTTCACGTGTGTCAAGAATCATAAACTATCGTAAATCAATATTCAGAAGGTCTTGTAAATATTGATACATTCCATTACTCAGTAATCCCGAAGACTGCAAACCCCGGTTGTATGATTAATGTCGTTATATTTTAAATAGAGTCGTAAATACCCGGATATAAACTGGCTGGAGGTTGTAAAAATGCTACAAAAGTGAGAAATTACGGAATAATATCTGTGAATGTAGAGACACACACCCATTGTTATTGCCCATGTATGTGCTGAGTTCATAATAATGCGTTTACAAACATTGTTATCTGCTGTGGGGTTATTTCGTGTCATGTCTTGAAAGTAAACAAAGCTGAAGTGCTGCGAAATAGATCGTGCCATAACACGCATATATCAATGCTACTTTATGTGCAAACGAGACTGACAAACAAGCTTCCCGGTTTGTATATGTAGACGGGTACGCCTTCGCTGATTGGTTACGGTGTCCCCTCAGGCTCAGAAGCTACGGAGTTCGATTTAAGCATAAGGCCTGGAATGTTTTCCAAGAACCACCTCTGTGGCGTAGTGTTGCGAATGCGATTCGTAATCCCGCATACCACGTTGGAAACACAGCTGCGGGAAATTTGGACGTGAACTTGCCAAGACATCATCATCTCATTTGCCATGTCGATGAGCGTGGGCGGTCATGTTTCGCCATCTCACTCGTTCACCAGAGTTGTGGATCAGCTCAGTGTTCTTGTCTTGACCATGCGACGTGGTCAAGCCATCCAGGTATTTACTTCTATGCCTTCCCCTTGTTCTCTTCCCCTCGATCTTGCCAGTTGTCACCAAGTTCTCCAATTCATTTCTTCTCATAACGTGACCCAAAAATGTTGACTGTCTACGTCTAATTTCTCTAATCGGCTTACGATTTTCATTTATTTCTTGTAGGACTTGCTGTTTGGTTTTTCTGTCTGTCAAGGGTATTCTTTGCATTTTCCCAGAAACCACATTTCCATAGCCATCAGATGTTTTTTCCAGCTTGACTGCTCATTGTGCACACTTCACGTCCATACAAAATAATAGGTTCTATGTAGCGCCTCAACACTCTTTTTATCCTTGCAAAAATGCGACATCCTGTAAAGGAAATGCAACTAACTTGGTATCTAATGTTATAACACGACCCCCTTGATCTCTTGCTTAGTGAGACCGGGTACCTAAACTTCTTGGATAGGGGCGAATAACAGAATGTCCCATATGTAACTTGTTCACATTAAAAATCCAACGACAGTTGGAAATTGCGAAGAGCAGGCCGTAAGGCAGCCGACCTGGAAAATTTGCTAGGACAGAAAACTTCTAGGTAGACACAGCCCAGTACCCTGGATGGAATATGTGTAGAGGAAGCAAGTCTTACACAGATACATGCCCTAGTCGGGTTTACCGGTATTTGAGGTGCTTAACGAGGAACAAAGAAGAGGAAGGCATTTATGTAACCTCCGTTACTGTAACAACGGACGTGTATGTAACCTCCGTTACTGTAACAATGGACATGTTCTTCTGCATTATTCACGTGCTCCCAGAGGGCCTTCACCACATCTGCCTTATCATGCATCAAATCATCCCTTAATGATGCGGCATCAGCGAATCTGTCTGCTCTTTCATTGCCAACCACACCAGAGTGTCTTGGAGAAAAGATCCAGCGAATGCTCAAAACCCGCGACCTCTGAATTGATGCATGCCATTTAGCACGAAGCATGCTTTGTGAATCAGTTACAATCACAACATAAGTATACAGTTTGTTCTCCTACCAGCGGAAAGCTGTAGTAACCTCCTCTACCTCCATTCTCAGACTTGAGGTTATGATGCCATATGCCAAGCTCTCCTTAACTAAACATTGGCAATTTGCTTTAGCTATGAATCCCCATGCATCTTATTTACCTCTTAAAACAGAGCCTTGGTATAGATAATCACATCGCCAGGACGAGAGTAGTCATGAAATAATTGCTGAATTTCTACTTCCGTAGAGCCTGCTGTCCACGTGGCATGGTCTAGACAAGAACACGGAGCTGATCCACGACTCTGGTGATCGTGTGAGATGGCAAAATATGACAGTCCACGCCTATCAATTTCAGTTTGTCTAATTCTCTTACACACTTCAGTTTTGTCTAGTGTTAACAGAAGTATGGGATGTTGTAACTACTTAGGATTTTAGGTGCAGCACCTATAATTTTTACTATATAAAAAGTCTAGCACCTACGCTCTGACATCATATTTTACGACCACATTTTCAAACAATTGGCGGGAAATATCTTGGGTCTGGTTGTCCTGGTGACTACTTCCGATTGTCACTTCCGGTCCATGGGTACTCCCGACCGACCACCGCGCCCACAGGTACCTCCGCCGGCCGCCTCGACTTCCCCCGATCGCTTCCGAGACCATTCAAAGACAACGAGACAAGCCCCGGTCATGTGGAATACTTATATAAGTAGACCAAATAGTCGCCGGTTCGAGTCCCAGTGTGTAGGTGGGTGGGTGTGTGTTGTGTATGTGTAGGGGTAGGCCAATGTGTGAGGGCGCGAGGGAATAGGCCCCTACCCCGGATATTATCCTTTGCCCTCCGCAGTGAAGGGCCACCATCCCACTTTTCCTACTGAAAGAAAAAATGGAGAATAGCGAGCTACGAGGTCCCGATCGCAGTACAAACTACAATATGATCTGACCCAAAAGATAGCATGGGCATATTCAGCTTTAGGAAAAAAGTCTGAAGCCAGACTACGCCTAATAATTCTATATATGGGTATATTTCCACAATTAATAAACACGTAATACCATATAAATAGTGATTAATTCTAAAGAACGTACTACTAGAGACCAGTCTCAATAGTAGACATTCAGTTAACTTAACATAATCAGTCAAAGCTCCAAATTATTCATTAAAATAATAATTTCTTAATTTAACACCGCTTACTGCAACCTAAACCCTATTTGTCACTATCCACGCATACCGACGGGCTTTGCCCTTCGAGCTTGTACAATTTTTTTTGGGACAATATTTGTTGCTTTTTCTGGTCATATTTACGCACAATTCATGTGAATTTTTCATTGGCACCCAAGCCGTTATAAAGATATTTCCAGTGAAAGCCGATATTTACATATTTTTCTACGCGTACGTGCTTGCCTCGCTGATGCAGTTTTTACCGCTTTTGTGAGATTACTGCAAACTAAAACATATTTGTCACCATCCATGCATACCAACAGGTTTTGCCCTTTGAGCTGTACAATTTTTGACAATATTTGTTGATTTTTCTGGTAATATTTAAGCATATTTCATGTGAATACTTCATTGGCACCCAAGCAGTTATAAATATATTTCAGGTGAAAGCCAATATTTACATTTTTTTTCTACGCACACTCGCTTGTCTCGCTGCTGCAGTGTTTTACCACGTTTGTGAGATTACTGCAAACTAAAACATATTTGTCACCATCCACGCATACCGAGAGGTTTTGCCCTTCGATTTTTACAATTTTTTTACAATATTTGTTTATTTTTCTAGTCATATTTAACTCTTTCACTACCAAACAAAAACTGGGCTGTGACCAAACAGAAATTTATGGCAGAAAATTGGAACTAGGGGTGTGTTACAATAATGCTTTTAAAATGGTTAAGATGGTAGCAGATCTATTGTATTACATATCAAATTAAAGAGGATTGCACAAGGAACATGACAGTGTTAATAATTAATTGATAGGTTACAAATATTATGACAATAATGAGAGGTTTAATAATAACAACTGAAATTAAAGAGGTAAAAATTATTTAAAAAACTGCACTTATAAGGTGTTTTCTACACTCCTATACTGCTAATCATGTTTAATTTACTGAATAATCAAACAAACACCACTTGTCTTCAAGAATATAAACAGTATTGCTCATTAAAGTAACCCAAAAAGAAGTTTTGGTTCATATTCTGAACCATGTCTTTTTAACAAAAAATGACAAAAAATAATGGCTGAAATCTGGAAAGTTATGAAAATGGTTAAAATTGTAGAAGAAATGTTGTATTATATATCAAAATAAAGGGGATTGGACAAGGAATATGTTGGTAGGAGAATTTCTGCTTTAGGTTGTAAATAAAATAAAAATAATAATATAATTTGTAAAATAATTGGACAAAAGTAGGTAAAAATAATGTAAACATTGCACTTAGAATGTGTTTTCTACACTCCTATACTGCTAATCATGTTTAATTTACTGAATAATCAAACAAACACCACTTGTCTTCAAGAATATAAACAGTATTGCTCATTAAAGTAACCCAAAAAGAAGTTTTGGTTCATATTCTGAACCATGTCTTTTTAACAAAAAATGACAAAAAATAATGGCTGAAATCTGGAAGGTGGGGTCTCTCACAGTAAAGTTATGAAAATGGTTAAAATTGTAGAAGAAATGTTGTATTATATATCAAAATAAAGGGGATTGGACAAGGAATATGTTGGTAGGAGAATTTCTGCTTTAGGTTGTAAATAAAATAAAAATAATAATATAATTTGTAAAATAATTGGACAAAAGTAGGTAAAAATAATGTAAACATTGCACTTAGAATGTGTTTTCTACACTCCTATACTGCTAATCATGTTTAATTTACTGAATAATCAAACAAACACCACTTGTCTTCAAGAATATAAACAGTATTGCTCATTAAAGTAACCCAAAAAGAAGTTTTGGTTCATATTCTGAACCATGTCTTTTTAACAAAAAATGACAAAAAATAATGGCTGAAATCTGGAAGGTGGGGTCTCTCACAGTAAAGTTATGAAAATGGTTAAAATTGTAGAAGAAATGTTGTATTATATATCAAAATAAAGGGGATTGGACAAGGAATATGTTGGTAGGAGAATTTCTGCTTTAGGTTGTAAATAAAATAAAAATAATAATATAATTTGTAAAATAATTGGACAAAAGTAGGTAAAAATAATGTAAACATTGTACTTACCGAGGGGGCGTTGTTATCCAATATCTCTTCACTGCTAATCCAATTGAATTTACTGAACAAACAACACTATTCTAAACTATAAACACCATTGCTTCCAATCAACCATCCGAAAAGAAGTTTTGCCGCAGATTCTGAATCATGTATCCATAATCAACTCAGGAGGGAAGCCTACTCGGTTGACATTCAGTGTTCCTGTATAATTGAAATTGTTGGAATGCAGATAATCAATCAGAGCTTTCGAAGTGTAGAATCTGTCAGCAAAGATGTGATGGCCAGCTCCGAGAACATTCAGTAGTGTGGCAAACACTTTCACTGCATGAGCAGTTGTGAGATCTAAATCTGGACTGTATTCGGTGTTTCGTCCATAGTAAATTTTTAAATTCACCACATAGCCAGTCGCAGAATCACAAAGGCCAAATGTTTTGATGTGGTACTTGTGAGGTTTTGTTGCATTGTATTGTCTGTGCTGAAATCTGCCCTTCCATCCAATAATCATTTCATCAATGGACACATTTTCAAATGGGTAAAATGCTTCCTGGAATCTCTTCAGGACCATGTCAACAAGAGGATCAATTTTTTTTTCACGTGATGCTTCTGGTTCACATACGTGAAACATGGTGTGAAAAATAGATTCAAATCTGTTCCTGGGAAACATAGTGGCATACCAAGGAGTATATAAATGTGCACTTGTACACCAATAGTCTTTGATAGATGGTCTTGGATCAAGTCCCATAGCAATAATGACAGACGTAAACTTCAGCCATTCATGCTTCGTGAGTGGGGTCCAGGATAACAGACTAGAATGTTTTCTTTAGGAGTGTTCTGCATCAAGATCTTTTCTGCATATTTGTTTACATTTTTAATTATACAATCCACTATGTCATCATCAAAAAAAACTTTGAGAAAATCCATAGGTGTTTGCAGATGATAAAGTTTAGAGTTGACGTGAGATCTTCGAGGACGAAATTCAAACTTCGGTTTTGTTTCTCCTTCTGACACATCTTGCCATGTCGATGGTGATGGGATAGGTGCATCACGCTGTACAGAAGCTTGTAGATTCAACTTTTTTCCTCCAGTTTTATTCTTATTTTGTACTGTTTGCTTTCCTTTCCGCTGAGAAGTGATTGTGACATCCTGACTTTCATTGTCAGACGAACATTCATCAGACATCTCAGCTGAAGACGAAGTTCCACTAGTAATATCTTTATCACCACGTGCTAAAATGTTAGATTCACAGATATAACTGCTGTCTGAATCACTATTATCGGAATCACTATTGTTTAAAACAGTTTCGAATAATAATCTAGCTTGATCTGAAGTCATTCTACGTGGACGCATACTGGTGGGCGTTTCCATTGTGAAAAACCAAAACAAACAAATTAACACTACCTTAAAACTGAAAATTCACAAGAATCAAAAATTAGAAAACCATTGACCGCTCCAAGATGGCGTAGAGATCTTTCGGCTGTACTACTTTTTAGTTTACAGTAACTTAAAATTCCGAAACGGAGCAGAAATATGTGAAATAAACCACTGATCATTTTGTGGGACGAAAAGGGCGGACTGCCATTACAGCAAATCAATTCTGTCCACAGATGGGAGCACGGTAGCGAAAGAGTTAAGCATATTTCATGTGAATACTTCATTGGAACCCAACCAGTTATAAACATATTTCAGGTGAAAGCCAATATGTAAATTTTTTTTTCTACGCACACCCGCTTGCCTCGCTGATGCAGTTTTTACCGCTTTTGTGAGATTACTGCAACCTAAAACATATTTGTCACCATCCACGCATATCGACAGGTTTTGCCCTTTGAGCTGTACAATTTTTACAAGATTTGCTTATTTTTCTGGTCATATTTAAGCATATTTCATGTGAATACTTCATTGGCACCCAACCAGTTATAAACATATTTCAGGTGAAAGCCAATATTTACATTTTTTTTCTACGCACACTCGCTTGGCTCGCTGATGCAGTTTTTACCGCTTTTGTGGGATTACTGCAAACTAAATCATATTTTGTCACCATCCACGCATACCGAAGGGTTTTGCATTTCGATTTGTACAATTTTTATAATATTTGTTTATTTTTCTGGTCATATTTACGCACAATTCATGTGAATTTTTCATTGGCACCCAAGCCGTTATAAAGATATTTCCAGTGAAAGCCGATATTTGCCTACTCGCATGCGCTTGCCTCGCTGATGCCGTTTTTCTTTTTTTTTTTTTTTAAAACCGTTTTTGTGAGATCACTGCAATCTAAACCATATTTGTTACCATCCACGCATACCGACAGGTTTTACCTTTCAAGATGTACAATTTTTGACATAAATTGTCGTGTTGTGTTACCATTTACGCAGCTTTTTCATGAGATTACTTCATTGACACCCAAGCAAAGTGCCTCAGATTATTATTTTATACATTTTGTGATGTGCTCACGCGATTCAGCGTCATTTAAAACCAGTATATTCAAAAGGTTACTATAATACGTTAATCGGTTTCTGTGATATTACAGTAAGCGCAGATGACACACCACATGTTTTGTCAGTGGCAAGGGGACACAATTATCTCCAATATAAACAAGGGAAATAAGCGGTGTTAAATTAAGAAATTATTAATTTAATGAATAATTTGGAGCTTTGACTGATTATGTTAAGTTAATTGAATGTCTACTATTGAGACTGGTCTCTAGTAGTACGTTCTTTAGAATTAATCACTATTTATATGGTATTACGTGTTTATTAATTGTGGAAATATACCCATATATAGAATTATTAGGCGTAATCTGGCTTCAGACTTTTTTCCTAAAGCTGAATATGCCCAAGCTATCTTTTGGGTCAGATCATATTGTAGTTAGTACTGCGATCGGGACCTCGTAGCTCGCTATTCTCCATTTTTTCTTTCAGTAGGAAAAGTGGGATGGTGGCCCTTCACTGCGGAGGGCAAAGGATAATATCCGGGGTAGGGGCCTATTCCCTCGCGCCCTCACACATTGGCCTACCCCTACACATACACACACACACCCACCCACCCACCTACACACTGGGACTCGAACCGGCGACTATTTGGTCTACTTATATAAGTATTCCACATGACCGGGGCTTGTCTCGTTGTCTTTGAATGGTCTCGGAAGCGATCGGGGGAAGTCGAGGCGGCCGGCGGAGGTACCTGTGGGCGTGGTGGTCGGTCGGGAGTACCCATAGACCGGAAGTGACAATCGGAAGTAGTCACCAGGACCCAAGATATTTCCCGCCAATTTTTTGAAAATGTGGTCGTAAAATATGATGTCAGAGCGTAGGTGCTAGACTTTTTATATAGTAAAAAATATAGGTGCTGCACCTAAAATCCTAAGTAGTTACAACATCCCATACTACTGTTAACTCACTTCAATTTGTCTAGTTCTTACGCATTTCAGTGTGTCTAGTTCTTACACACTTCAGTTTGTCTAGTTCTTACACATTTCAATTTGTCTAGGTCTTACACACTTCAATTTGTCTAGTTCTTACACACTTCAGTTCGTCAAGTTCTTACACACTTCAGTTTGTCTAGTTCTAACTCACTTCAATTTGTCTAGTTCTAACTCACTTCCGTTTGTTTAGTTCTAACTCACTTCAGTATGTTCAGTTCTAACTCACTTCAATTTGAATAACGAAGACACAAACAATAGATTGCACGATTTATTGCCTGGCATATTTCGCTGCATCTCGTCAGGTACATACTGCAGAACTCACACAACTTACGTGAAATTAACTAGATAAATCCTTCAAGTTGAAATATACACAATTTCGCACAGTAATGTCGATTGTCTACCACGGTAATTTTAAGCTGACTAACATGTCTTTCTGTTTACACAATTCTGGCTTGCGTTGATAGATCATAATTGCTTCTGCAAATTTTAACAAGCGAGTATTCTGTGTTCTAAACAACACGCGAAATGCAGTCTCTCTGGACACAACATGGCGACTGGCAACAATGTGCTTGCCGATTGAAGACGCCGGGAGCTTCCGGTGTGTCGGCTCCTCGTGGCTATCATCTCCTGTGTGTTGTATCTTGTTGACCCATTGAGGTATGTGTTCTAACACCCGTTTGTTAAGCTGTCTCTCCGTTCGGCCAATGTAAACGGCCTGGCATCTACATGTGAATTGGTAAATACAATTGTTTGTGGCGTACAGAGGAACAGGCTCTTTGACTGTTGGTGTAGGAATGGGTACGGTTTTACATCTAATGACTGGAGTTGCCGCACAGAATTAGATGTAAAACCGTACCCATTCCTACACCAACAGTCAAAGAGCCTGTTCCTCTGTACGCCACAAACAATTGTATTTACCAATTCACATGTAGATGCCAGGCCGTTTACATTGGCCGAACGGAGAGACAGCTTAACAAACGGGTGTTAGAACACATACCTCAATGGGTCAACAAGATACAACACACAGGAGATGATAGCCACGAGGAGCCGACACACCGGAAGCTCCCGGCGTCTTCAATCGGCAAGCACATTGTTGCCAGTCGCCATGTTGTGTCCAGAGAGACTGCATTTCGCGTGTTGTTTAGAACACAGAATACTCGCTTGTTAAAATTTGCAGAAGCAATTATGATCTATCAACGCAAGCCAGAATTGTGTAAACAGAAAGACATGTTAGTCAGCTTAAAATTACCGTGGTAGACAATCGACATTACTGTGCGAAATTGTGTATATTTCAACTTGAAGGATTTATCTAGTTAATTTCACGTAAGTTGTGTGAGTTCTGCAGTATGTACCTGACGAGATGCAGCGAAATATGCCAGGCAATAAATCGTGCAATCTATTGTTTGTGTCTTCGTTATTCAAATTCACTACGGGAAAACATTGTTTTGAATCACTTCAATTTGTCTAGATCTAACTCACTTCCGCTTGCTTAGGTCTAACTCACTTCAGTACGTCCAGTTCTAACTCGATAGAAATATAGAAAACCTAATAGCCTCAACCCAATTGAATAGTGAAAGTCACAACTTATATCTTAACATAGCAAAACAAAGATAATGCATACAGATAAAACTACTACGGAGAAAGAAATATATATTAAAGAGTTAAAATTGGAGGCGGTGGAAAATTTTGAATATCTTGGGTCATTGATTACCAACAACTGTGGCACAATGAAAGAAATTAAACGAAGACTATCAGTTGCTCTTCAAAGACTAAAACAACTGAATAAATTATGGAATGGGACAGATAGAACTACAAAATTTAGATTTTTAAGAGCATGCATCTTTCCCATTGCAACGTCTGTGAGACCTGGACACTTACAATAATATCTTGGCTAAAGAAAAGAACACATGCATCCATACTTCAAGAGCTGAATATTGAAGAAGGTTAGCTATTAAAGTCGATAAAACAAAAAGATAATTGACATATTTTGGTCACTTGAAACGTCACGGAAGTTTGGAGAGAACAGTAATGGAGGGGTATATGCCTGGGAAGAGAGGAAGAGGAAGGCCAAAGAGAAGATGGGTGCAGGATTTGGCGGATGATCTCCAAATGGGTGTATCGGATGCGGGACTCTTGCTTATGATTGAGAGGTTTTCTGGAAGGTTGTTAAGGGAGCGAGGTTCTGCATAGCTACTGAATGAATGAATGACACTGATATATTGTTTGAGATCGTTAAATATGGAGAGACACGATATCTCGCGTCACCTGGCGAGACTCATGAAGATGGCGGTGACACACGGGTAAGCACAATAGATTTTTCATTCCACGCCTTCCGTAGATTCCGTTCTGTTGTCCCCAGACAATGACTTTTGTAGAAACGTCTGACTGCTATACTTTCGTTAAGCCTTCTGTTTATTCCCGGCTCATTCTCGCGTCACCTGTTTGTTTTATTTCCAGTCTATCCCCAAACTCTTGTCTGTACATCCATTGAGGTGAATGTATGTGTAGGTGTGGCCGTACGTATCGACTATATTGTTAATAATAATGTTTGAACTCGACAGCCAAATTTCCTCCTTGAAAACAGATTACTGAGGATAGAAAATGGCACACAATTACTTAGTACGTGAAATAAGTTCACAGCTTTTGACAGGCGCTCAAAGAAGTAAAGAAAAGACTTTAAGATCAAAGAACACACTAGACAGTAAACAGATTGACTTTTATAGTCAAACCGGGAGTCTTTTATTTCTCCCCTCCCCTCCTCCCCCTTCTTCCTCCTCTTCATATTCTTCCTCTTGTCGTTGTTGATGATGTTGATGTAGTTCTTCTTCCTCTTTTTCTTCCTCTTTCTCCATCTTCTTCCTCCTCTTTTTCTTCCTCTTTTTCTTCCTCTTTCTCCATCTTCCTCCTCCTCTTTTTCTTCATCTTCTTGTTGTTGCTTATGATATTGTAGTTCTTCCTCCCCATTCTTCCCCCTTCTCTTATTCTTTCTCTTAATAATATCAACGCTGGTGATGTTCTACATCTTCCTCTTTTTCTTTCTCTTCTTCGTCCTCCTCCACCTCCCCTCTTCCCTCCTCCTCACCCACTCTTCCATCCTCTTCACCCTCTTCTTCCCCCCTCTTGACCCCCTCCTCACCCATCTTCCCTCAGCCCTCTTCCCTCCTCAGCCCTCTTCCCTCCTCCTCACCTTCTTCCCTTTTCCGCAGCCTGTTCTTTCTCCTCCACCTCCTCCCCGCTGGCACCCAGACAACCACGTCAATGACCACAATAAGAGCAGTAGTTAGTAATGGAAGCCTCGGAAAGCAGACTCAAATAAATACCAGCCTACGGTGGATCTACGGGTGATTAGGCGCATAGAGCACAGTGCAACATGAACGCGGAATGAGATCGAAACACAATATCTCATCGAGGTGGAGTTGTCAGAATACACGCACCACAGATTGACTGACAGTCTTCTGCTCTTTTCACTACATTCTGCAATATAAGTTAGTTACATATCCTTTACAGGACGTAGCAGTCGACCCCAGCATTTTTTGGCTGTTCGTGATTCATGGGCAAGTTTACGTTCAGTAGTTTGCTATTGCCTTCTGAACGACCGGCACCCATACCATTTCACGAAAAACCAACGTTAGGCGGTCTGCTGCCAAATCGCCCGCAGTTGTGTTTCGAATGCGGGTATGCGGGATTACGAACTTCGTCCGTAACTTCACTGCCATGGAGCCGGCAATATTATAGCTACAATATAACGTGAACCAAAACCCAACACGTTTACTTCCCTTTGAAGTAGTAGTTTGCAATTTTTATGATAGAGAAAGAAGGGGGAGAGGGGGGGGGGGGGAGAAGAAACGTCCTAATGTTTACCGCCCTTTTCACAAGTGGCCATTGCCTAAGCCCCGAACTCCAAACTTGGTCATGGTGCCCCTTCTCAGCGTCTGCATGTTTGATGTGGAATGTTTCGTCAAGTTATGTCAACGGACACACAGGTATCTTTTTCTCCCCTCCCAGCAAATACTGTCCCAAGTGTTGTGTTGTCTCTCATTTATCTCTCTCTCACCCCTTCCGTACTCTCTGTCCGTATCCCTCCCTACCCTTCTTAACCCTCTCTCCCACCCCTCGCCATTCCTCTCTTCTCTCCCGTCGCTTCCCTACCTCTTTTCTTTCTTCTCTCACTCTTTCCCTCTCTCGCTTCTACTCTTATCTCCTCTCTACTCCCCCCTCCTCTTTTCTCTTCTCGTCTCCGTTATTTTAACTTAGATTGTTGCCTCTGTGTGGCACCATTTAAATCGTTTCAGAGAATGTCAAAGCAACACGTTATGTTTGAGGTGTACTGTACGCCCGACTCTGATATCCTGGGCAGCTTGTGTCTTCAACATGTATATAGGGCCGTCACCTTCAGTATCCATGGATCCCAATATAATATTGGGATAAATGGATTCATTAATTCATACCTGGCGATGGAGGTCGGCATGGCCGAATAGATATGAGCGCCCGGTCTTAAACTTCCGGTGTGCTGATACCGAGGTAACGGGTTCAACCCATACACGGGTCAGTTGGACTAAAATGTTGACTTCTCGTCCTTGACTTGGGGCGTAAATTACAAGTATCTCAGAAGTCGAAATGGGTTCGCCTGATGGCGAAGGACACTGATAATAAACTAACTAACTGACTAACTGATAATAGGGAAAGCTAATCCACACGCTAAATTCATCCCAGTGCTACTAGAAAGTAGTGTGTATGAACTAAGCTTGTGTTTAAAGCGAGCGAGCGCATAACAAAAATACTCCTGTCTGTTGTCTTCTTCGATAGCCAATCAATACCCGTGAAGTTATTTCTTATGTTATTTAAACAACCTTAAGGATGGCCCGGCCTTTGACATGTATGGCTTAAAGGGCTGTTTCTTCAAAGAGCTACGGGTTTGTACATAGTCGACAAGGAGCCCTGTTTGTCCAGGAGACGGAGGTCTGGTTCTTAGAAGGCCAAAGATCATATTGACTGAAACAGGTTAACGACCTTCAGTCTGGCTTTGTTGGGGGATGCAGAAAGCAAATGCCAGCCAGAAAAAGATGGGTCACGGTGTCTTTGACACCTGTGACCTGGCGTTACATATTGGTAAGGGATTCTTTAGAGGACAACAGGAGGTCATCAAACTAATACAGTTAACTGATTCAATGCTTTAAAAAAAAAAAGACAACGAAGGTTTGGACCAAATATGGTGTACAATCAAATGAGGATGGGGACGGAGCGCTTATGGGAATGTCCCGAATGCTGTGATGTCGGTTCCTAAATCAATCAATCAATCAATCAATGAACAAATATTATAATGTAAACTTCCATTCACTGGGTATTAAAATTGCGGAAGACACCGCGAAGCGAAACAAATGACACGATGGCTATTATTTGCGATATATCGTCCTTCTGTCCAAATGGGAAGATATATTTGGCGATGTACAATACTTCAGGCACTTAATCAGTTAATGCAGTCATAGGTGTTGAGAGACACTCACTTATAGAGGCAAGGGAAGTGAAGAAATATCAGGGGACGTATGTCAGTCTGTCTATCTTGCAGGGTTGTGTATGTCTTAATCGGGGCCATACCATTTGACTTGTCAGATTTGAGGGATTCTGTCAGTAGCTACATGACTGCGAGATGAAGACTGTAAAAGATACATTTCAGGGATCACCATCTCACACGATCCCACTCTTGGATCTGTTCTGTGTTTGTGTCCCAAGCCGTCCTGTTATTAATCTTTACGCCTTGCCCTTTCTCTTTTCCCACCAAACCTGGCAGTTGTCACTAAGTTTTCCAGTTTTTTTTATCATCATCAGGATCTTTATAATCATCTTTATCATCGCCGTTGTTGTCCTCGTTATAAATCTACATATCTACGTAAAAGGCGGCAAAGCAGATAGAATACCGCTGACACAGTCGCGATCTACAGCAGATAACAAGCTAGCACGCAGTCCCTAACTTCAATGATATTTATAAAGAATACACTATGCAAGAGTAGCTTTTATAGGAATAGGAAGTTTGTGGAAGTCAAACGAAATTCAGCATAGCAACGAATTTATATTTCTTAACTCCAGCGCTAAATCGATTCTACTGTATGAATGAGAAACACGGAGATTGTATGTTTTCCTCATTCGTTCCCTCACTTGGGTCTCGCTTAGTCTACTCTGGATTGATGTTTGGGTGTGGGTTAGCTTTCCCTATTACCAGCGTCCATGGCAATCAGGAGAACCCACTCCAACTTCAGAGAAGAACGAATGAAAGAATTAATGATGTACTACAAAGGTTCGTGAATTGGTGCCTGCGCTATAATAGTGAGATTAAATGGTATGACAGAATCACCAATGTAGAGCTCATGGAGAGAACTAAACAAATTCCAGTCAATAAAGAGGTGAGGAAAAGACGCTGAAACTGGCCATGATACATTAGGAGAAAACCTTAAAGATAGTATAATTAGACACTGCGATGTCTGGAACCCACAAGGCAGACGAAACAGCGGGAGACCTACAAGTAAATAAGAAACAGATGTAACCTGTAAACTGATTAGAGAAATTAGACGTAGACAGTCACAATGGTTTGGACACGTTATGAGAAGAAATAAATGGAGAACTTGGTGATAACTGGCAAGATCTAGGGGAAAAGAACAGGGTAAAGGCAGAGAATTAAATACCTGGATGGCTTAGCCACGTGGTATGAGACAAGAACACAGAGCTGATCCACGACTCTGGTGATAGCGAAGCATGACCGCCGACGCTGATCGGAATGGCACGTGATGATGATGAAAAACACACAGAAAAGAGAATTAACGACAGCGATGAATAATATGAGGAGATCATGGAGGGAGTCGCTGGGCTTGGCAAAAGATAGGACGGCTTGGAGTGAATTGGTTGAAGGGGATACATGGCAGAAGAGAAGAGCTGTAACTAAGCGGCCAAAGAAATTGAATGCCGTTGGCAAAGTTGAGAAAGTTGACGTCTCGAGATCAACAGCAGATAACAGTCTTGCTTACAATCCCTACCTTCAGTGTTATTAATAAACTGTGGTTAGTTTGTTTTTATTGTCCGACAACAAAGTAGATGTGCCCTACAGAGTTGATTTGAAGCTTGACTTTGTAAATTAAGGTCAGACTGTTCATCCCACGCAGTCTGTGTCATCATTGCCTTCATATTCGCGTAGCAAGTCAATAACGAACATGGTGAGGGTAAGACGCTGCGTGGCACACAGGTTGACAAAACCTCAGTACAGTATAACTATAGGGTATATTTTTAATGACTGTGCAGTGTTTGAAAATATTGCCGGTCCAAGTTTTGTATTCACCCTCTGTAAAGTTCATGCAACATAACAGGTAAATACAAAACTTAGACCGGCAATATTTTCAAACACTGCACAGTCATTAAAAATACACCCTGTAGATATACCCTTGTCTGCAACCCACAGGGCGGTTGAAATAGTGGGAGACCTAACAACACACGGAGAAGAGAATTAAAGTCAGAGGTGAGTAATGTGGGGAGAGCATGGGCAGAGCTGCAGTAGATAGCAAAATATAAGACGGCTTTACGTGGGTTGGTTGAGTGCCAATGCTTCAATGATAATGAATAAAGGGAAGAAGAGAAGAAGAAGAAGAAGAAGAAGAAGAAGAAGAAGAAGAAGAAGAAGAAGAAGAATCAGCAGCAGAAGACGCAGAAGCAGTAGAAGAAAACGCAGAAGCAGAAGAAGAAGACGTAGAAGAAGAAGAAGAAGTAAAAGACTTGTACTCACACCATATTAGGTATACGGAGCTCAACTTAATGTTAGACCAATCGACACTCGATGGGTAAACGTCATCAATATCATGCCGACCGTATTTACTTCCTAGAACAGTGGTTCTCAACCGGTGGGGAATGGGGGGGGGGAATTTTAGGGTTTCCAGGGGGGGGGGGGGGGGGGGGGGGGGGGGGGGGGATGTAGACCATTTCAAGATCGCCGTATATACAAGAACGATACTTAATATTGTTTTTTCCCTTCATACTTTACAGTTATGTACGTCTCATCATTCTAAAACTCCTTTTATAAAGTAAGTAGACCCACAAATCAAATCAAATCAAATCAAATCAAATCAACTTTATTAGGGTCACAAATTGGGCGCGCAGGCCCGTCTTACATTCGGCCCTTCCAATCACTCGTCTTTCGTTCATCAAGAGCATTATACATTTGCATAGGAAGAAAAATAAACATTGTGAAATGAATGTTGTAAACATAAACAAGGCTAATTACCATGGTATGAAGCCCATCTCCCACCTATCCATACATCACCCCACCCACACAACACCCCCACCTACCCACACACATGCGCACCAAGGGACACATACACACCCCCACCTACCGACACACACTGCACCCCCAAGGGACAAAATACATCCAACCCCCCAACCGACCCATCCCCCTCCCGCACATCCCCCACCCACACACACTGCCCCCCACCTGATCCCCCAACCAAAACCACTCGCCACCACAAACATTCCCCCACCAACCCACCATCCCACGCCCCCCCTTTCCCCCCATTTCCCCCCCCAAAACCCCCCCCCACACCCCTCCCTTTCCCCCCCCCCCCCCAACCCACACCCTCCCCCAAACACCCCCCTTCCCCCCCAGCCCCCCCACATCCCCCCCCCAC